>CM031959.1:29408770-29813770 GCA_018749465.1 Paracanthobrama guichenoti
GGAAGGAGGGATGATGGGAGGATGGGCAGAGAGGTGCAATCTGTGCTGTTGGCACTGCTGGTATTTAATGCTCCTTCTTCTCATTCCTGCACAACAGATGGCAAATCAGCCGTGGGTTCCCAAGTGGTCTGACTAGCTGTGAGCAGGGCTGGGTCGTTTCAGTGCTGCCATGAGGATAAAATTGCCATTTAGCTCATGGAAAGCAAACATTCATTGAAGATTAATTAAAGTATTTTTTAAAGTCCATATTGTACACATTCACTGCAATCAGGTTTTTTGCACCATTAGCATCATATAGTTTTATATAATTTTTTTTCTTTGACACTTACCTGTAGAATTTTTTTTTTTACTGTACCTTTAAGACTTTTAAATTACCTGTCATGATTGACTAACCTCTGCGTACCTGTGAAGTTCACACTGTTTCTGAATTCTTAATAGATTAATTTGCTTATGATTCTGACTTCAAAACACCAATTTTTGCAGCTTAGCTTCCATAATCATTCTGGCATGAGGAGGGAGATTTGCATGATCAGATTTAGATTATGGCTATTATGTCATCAGATCATCGCGTGTACCAAATGAGCAGGATTTAACTTTGTGTAGTAGTCAAAATAAGCCCAATCCAATCATTAATAATGCCTAAAAGCTTTATAATATTTCTCATATTGTCATCTGTACTAAGCCTCCTAGAATGACCCATTTTCTGTTTGATGATAACATTGTTTATGATGACCATTGTTATATAAATCTGTATTACTGATCTTTTGTTGGCAGAGGATCGATATTGTGTCCATTATTAGCTGCTCATTATCAGGTTTATTAATGGTTTAGGGTTATTCCCATGACATTTCGTTCCATACGTTTACTCCAGCAGCTCCTGCAGTTGTCAAATACAAATACACCTACTGTAAATCCAGTGCTCGGTCATATGGATGTCTGCCCGGACCAATACAGCGTTAAGGAACTGTAATGAGTACAGACGCTGCTAAATATACTTGTCAGTCATGTGCTATCATGGAGTATTTTAAGACGGCTGTGTGTTTTGCCACCATACCTGCAGCCAGACAGAAATAACACGTGTGAGGCTGTGAAGACACCATGAGCCTTTGGCTTGTGAACAGCTCAGTTTAGACTCTCTCTTTCTCCGAGGTGTGAAAGTCACTGTTGGTACTGGTAGGCTTGTTTGCAGATGCAAGTGGCAAAGCGTCTTTAATTTGATTAATTTGCTGTTTCTTCAACTTATGCCACTTTTATGTCCCAGGGGTAAATTTTTATGACATGTTTTGGTTATTTTTATGAAGAAGAAACTTTGCATCATTGTATTATATTGTAAAATAAATTGCATTGTATTATATAATGTATAATATTATATAAAGTAGTTATACATAATTATTATGTATAAAATCTAATAATAATGATTTAACGTATAATAAATATGCTATAATGTGTATAAAATATATAATATGGCTATAATATGTAATTTTACTTGTAATTTTATATATATAATATTATAATAATTATAATATTTATAATAATAATATTAACACTCGGTTAGTATTACTTATATAATATATAATATTATACACAATATATATTTTATTATTAATCATAATAATATGTATAAAATGCTTGAGATTGAGATGAAATATTATGAGATGTATGTAAAGAAAAATTTAGAAAAATAATGTTTATTTTTTATAGTTAATTTTTATTAAAATATTTTTTTTTATTGTGTGTCATTTCCAATCAAGTTGTACTTTTGTCAAATCATGCAAAAAGTGTGAACATATTATGTAATTTTCTGTTTAGGATACACAAAATGGTAGCAGTGAAATTAGCCTTAGCAAAACCAATGTGATTTTATTTCAAAATGCTAAAAATGTCATTTCTATCACAGAATGTTATTAAAGGCACAATATGTAAAAATTTTGGATTAAAATATCCACACACACACGCACACACACACACACACACACACAAAAAACAACAACACTAGACCAATGTTATGTAGTTTGTTGACTTGTTTTATTTTGTTGTACTTAAATTATCCCAAATGTTTCCAAGAATGTTTAAATCCAGAGAAATAAGCCATTTTAATCAGGACACGGACCGTCCGTGCAGTGCATCGCCTATCAATGACATCATACGCGCGTTACCCTCCATTTCCCGTTTTATTTTGTTGAAACCATGGAAACACCAAAGATGCTTTAATATATTATGCATTTTATTAGACAGGTGAACAACTGTTTGGATGCATTCATCGACAGAAAAGTTGTACAGCTCAACACAGTTAGTCTTATTGTTTAAATCTGGTTTTCTTGATTTACCGTGAGTACCATGTTTTACCATGCCTAATATCGATATAGCTCACTGCAGTGTGCAACAAGTGTCTCATAGCAGCTGCTGAGCGAACGCACACATTATAATAACTTTCAACACACTCAAATAATGTATCTAATATGATAAAACAGCGCTGCGTTACCCCACACACGGGAGAAGCGGAAGCGGTTGTCTGCAGCATAATAAAAACTCTGCAAAATCAAGGTCATCAAGCTACGCCTTTGTTTTAAATAAGCAACCTCTACCGGCAAAAAAATACATATTGTGACACAATATATTTGGTGGAAATTACACTGTTGGAAATCAGAATTCAGAATTGTCTTGTGATGCATATATAATGTTCACTGCTGGACATTTTTAGCGACAAATGCACTGATCTGGGTTTTCTCACTGTCCTTCCAAGTTTATCTGAGTGATACTTTCCTACATTTGTGAAGCATTCTGGGTAAACACACAGAGGGCTGCTGGTTCACTGTACAGCAGAGCTCATCCTCCTCAGGGACACGTGTGTCCTTATTTGGGGCGAAACGACTCCGGCCCACAGCAACAGCAGTGCCCTCGCCATCTATTTACAGCTGGGGCAGGGGAGGGTGTCCGGATTATTTCCAAGTCTTTCTGAGTGGGTCTGGCTGAATGCTTGTTTAAGAAAGCCAGCCGTGCTGTAGGCCCTTCACAGCACAATTTATCAGGGCTGTTTCTCATGACTCACGTCTAAGCTGAGTTATTTATCTGAAGGCCTTGCAGAATCTGTGCTAAACTTACTCACCGCCACTGCGTGACCTGGGACACTTTCCAGAGACGTCTGCGTGGAGCAATCGCTGCTGTAGTTCAGACACGAATAGAATGAGTTTTCACCCCTTATCCCATGCATACAAGAGCCATGGGGGACATAAAATACCAAACTGAGAACATTACCAAAACTACACTGCATTCTGTAAATAAAGCCAGTGGCTCTTATTTAGTTAGTTGTTTTGCACATTGTTTTTAATTTCCATGTTTGCTTGCATACAGATCTCTCAAATGGTGTCGGAGGGCAACTGGGAGGGTCTAAACGAAGCCGCGCTCAACCGCTACAATGCCGACCGCCCGACTGCATACAGCAACCCTGCTGCTCCACCTCCTGCCCCAGTAACCACAGCGCCCTCCAGTGGCACCTCCGCCGCTGCATCCTTCTTTGCCAGGTAAGACTCTGGGTATGATGACCCCACTATGTTGTATGCTTAGATCAGCGGGTTACGTTTGGTTACAATTCTGCGATCATCCAATTTCTAAATACTGTCATAGTATGTACTGCATTTGATGAAAATGTATTTGACTGTTAATCATGTATGTTCTGTAAGTATGCAAGTGTGCTGTATTCAAACTGGAAATTGACGTTACCTATGGCATAACCACCGATTAATAAACACTTTTGTTTTTTGCTGTTCCTTGCACTATACTGTGTTATGACCTCGAAATGATTTTACCATAGTGCATGATTTTTAAACAAATACATTTTGATATTTGCATCACATAATCAGCTCCATATGTAAGGCTTTTGTGACATATTATAAAACAGTTTGTTCCAATCCTTGATTCTGATTGGTCAATAGCTGTGATTTATTCACGATAAAACACGGCTATGACCACTTCACCCAACAGTTCTGTTTATCACTACACAACACCCTTGGCAACCACTCTTAGCAACGTAAACATATGTTTGTTCTCATTTGTATTGTTCATTGAAGCAGTAGAGGAGCTGTAGAGGAGTATCGTGAGAGAGAGAGAGATCGAGTGAGCGAGTGTACCTGCATTTAGATGTAACATTTGCCTTCAGGTCAGTCCTATGAAAATCTGTTTGATTGTCCGCTGCGATATCTTGTCCTTTTAACAGTGGGGTTTTCCCATGCCTGACACTGACAGCGCTGTCAGTTACGTCTTGCTCAAACAAGTTTCAGTCCTTTCAATATACACTATATTGCCACAAGTTTTGGGACGCCTGCCTTTACATGCACATGAACTTTAATGACATCCCATTTTTAATCCGTAGGGTTTAATATGGAGTTGGCCCATCCTTTGCAGCTATAACAGCTTCAACTCTTCTGGGAAGTCTTTCCACAAGGTTTAGGAGTGTGTTTATGGGAATTTTTGACAATTCTTCTAGAAGCGCATTTGTGAGGTCAGGCACTGATGCTGGACGAGAAGGCCTGGCTTGCAGTCTCCGCTCTAATTCATCCCAAAGGTGTTCTATCGGGTTGAGGTCAGGACTCTGTGCAGGCCAGTCAAGTTCCTCCACACCAAACTCGCTCATCCATGTCTTTATGGACCTTGCTTTGTGCACTGGTGCGCAGTCATGTTGGAACAGGAAGGGGCCATCCCCAAACTGTTCCCACAAAGTTGGGAGCATGAAATTTTCCAAAATATCTTGGTATGCTGAAGCATTAAGATTTCCTTTCACTGGAACTAAGGGGCCAAGCCCAACCCCTGAAATCAACCCCCCACCCCTTTACACTTGGCACAATGCAGTCAGGCAAGTCCTGTTCTCCTGGCAACCGCCAAACCCAGACTCGTCCATTGGGTTGTCAGACAGAGAAACGTGATTCGTCACTCCAGAGAACACGTCTCCACTGCTCTAGAGTCCAGTGGCGGCGTGCTTTACTCCACTGCATCTGACACTTGGTGATGTAAGGCTTGGATGCAGCTGTTCGGCCATGGAAACCTATTCCATGAAGCTCTCTACACACTGTTCTTGAGCTAATCTGAAGGCCACACAAAGTTTGGAGGTCTGTAGCTATTGACTCTTCAGAAAGTTGGCGACTTCTGCGCACTGTGCGCCTCAGCATGCGCTGACCCCGCTCTGTGATTTTATGTGGCCTACCACTTCGTGGCTGAATTGCTGTTGTTCCCAATTGCTTCCACTTTGTTATAATAACACTAACAGTTGACCGTGGAATATTTAGTAGTGAGGAAATTTCATGAATGGATCCTGAGAGCTCCTGTCTGTATACCTAGGTGCTTGATTTTATACACCTGTGACCATGGAAGTGATTGGAACTTCTGAATTCACTGATTTGGAGGGCTGTCCTAATACTTTTATAAGGCAATATAGTGTTGTCTTTGTTACTGACTGACTACTAATGGCGTAATAATGTAACTTCTGTTGCTGTTCACGGTCAGGGACTATTTTTCCAGCGGAAGGAAGGCTTTCAGTGATTTTACTTCATGAACGTTGCATTGAATAAGTCACGATACGGCACTCTGCTTTGTGTTGTGCCTAACAACACCCTTCAGATGTGACTTATTCATGATACAGCACAGCCTCTTATACCTTATTGCTTACGTAAACTTGTTCGGTAACAGCATTACAGCATTACACTTGTGATGCGGAGCGATCGTCTATGTGTCCAATTAAATATTTGATTCAGGATAAAAGAGCTCAAAGACTTGTAGAATCAAGCTAAAATGGCATGGGTCATGTTTACTTTTGTTTTAGGTTAGGTTGACATTTCACTTCAGAACCGCAGCGATTTGTCCAACAACCATTGTAATAAAATGTTGCCAGATATACTTTTAACTGCTTCGGATAAAACTGAACACTCTTTAAGCGCCACTCACTGGACATTTCACTTTGAAAGTGTCATGAAATGTACAAGAAGCAACATAATATAATTTTGTTAAAACGTCAGCACTGGCACGTTTTTTTCAATGACCCTGGGTTGGTATAAAATACTACTGATTTGATGTGCAGTTTTTGACACTGTATAGTAAGGAAGTATGCATATATTTAAATGTAAGTTTTGGCAGTTGTATCAAATGAGTCGCAAATGAAATGAATTCTTTTAAATGAAAATGCTCTATGTAGCATGAATGCTTAATAAAGTTGCTCAGCTAAAAACTATGATGATAGCTTACTGTGATGCTTAGTCATGAGTTGTTTTATCTGCTTTAATGAATTCTTCCTCCTATAAGACAGCAATCTTAAGAAACGACAGCTTCCCTGAGTAAGCTGCACTTCTTTAGCATTTCGCTCTCAAGTCTGAATGTCTGATGAGCTTGCCGGCCATCTGCAGTCAGTATAAACACTCCCTCTGTTATTACTCAGTCATAGAAGAGGTGTAGAGGGACTCGGGTCTGACACCAAGAGTGTTTGCATGTCCTCTCGTGCTTGATCCTTCACTCACACTCATCATCACAGCTGTCTGTTGTCAACAGGACATTTCTCACATATGCAAACATACTTGCACAAATGCACAGGCACTGGCAGGTGTTGTCACGTTAATGGTGTCATATGAGATGCTCTGATCACCGGTTGACTTTTTTCCCATAGCTGTCTTCCTGGAAAGAATAGTTGGATCTAGTGTGGAAGTCCATTTGCCGCTGTTATGATTGTGTGTATTGTCTTTTGAAACAGGCATTATGTCATACTATGGTAAAGACATCCTTTTTCCCGATTCGTGCTCTGGTCTCTGTTGCCCGGTGGGGCGTGGGAGTGGGCGAGGACATAGATCATGGGGTTTTATCGGAGCTGGAGTCAAGGAGGAGAGCGCTGCAAGATAGTGGGAGACGAATGGCTTATGTGAAACCTCAAAACCTCTCGTTTTCGTGAGAGCCTCTAATAAATCAGGTCTTCTACAGCAGCTGGAGTTCATGTATTTTTTTGTATCAGAAGGCTACAGTGGTGGTGCACCATGATTTTATCTTCTTCTCCCCCATCTTCCTCTTTGTGCCCACTGCTTAGATGCCAGGAAGCATGCCACTTGTTTATAAAATCCAACCTTTCAATTAAAGGAGTAGCTCACACCAAAATGTTGTTATATATATATATATATATATATATATATATATATATATATATATATATATATATATATATATATATATATATATATAAAAAATTTGGTCCAAAAACAATTTATTTGTAAATTATAGAAAATTCATTATGGAGTTTCATTTCAATTATTAAATATTGACCTTCAATGTATGATTCTAAAAAATATTTCTGTCATGACAACTCTCAGAGTGTTTGGCACGGTAATGGATTAGGCTTGCTAAGATAGTCGGTGTTGCCGGTGTTACCGGTGTTCAGACTCAACACCAGTTACATCACTTGCCCACCACGGCCCAATTTGCAACTTATTAGGTCAATTGGCAACATGATTGGGTATAAAAAGAGCCTCTCAGAGTGGCAGTGTCTCTCAGAAGTCAAGATGGGCAGAGGATCACCAATTCCCCCAATGCTGCGGCCAAAAATAGTGGAGCAATATCAGAAAGGAGTTTCTCAGAGAAAAACTGCAAAGAGTTTGAAGTTATCATCATCTACAGTGCATAATATCATCCAAAGATTCAGAGAATCTGGAACAATCTCTGTGCGTAAGGGTCAAGGCCGGAAAACCATACTGGATGCCGTGATCTTCTGCCCTTAGACGGCACTGCATCACATACAGGAATGCTACTGTAATGGAAATCACAACATTTTATGAAACCTGAGAGGTTTCTGTCCCTCCATTGAAAGTCCAGGTAACCAAAATTGAGAAAATTCAAAAAGGTCATAAAAGTGTCATAAAATGTATCCATATGAATCAGTCGGTTTAATCCAAGACTTGTGAAGAGATACACTCGTTTTCTAAAATGAACAGATGTAATTTAGGCTTTTATTCACATGTAAAGTAAACACATATACAGAGAGCACATCAGATTTGGTGAACACTCACGTATGCATCACATGCTAGAACTTCATTGGTTCTTGTGCATCACACACACACACACACGTTTTAGCTTCCGTACTTACCATATGTGAAGCCTTTTATGGATGTGTGCCGAACATTGTTTAGATGGTTCCATTTATTTGCCTTAAAACATTGTACACTGTACATGCTAAACTTATATGAAAATATGTTACAAATTTAAAGTAAATGCACATTGTTCTTAAGGGGGACATCTTCCACCACCTTACTCTACATCTCTATGGATTATGGAAGTAAAATGTTTTTTTGAATACTGTTATAAGATGACTTTTAAATTACATTTGTAGATGGAGCACAAATCTCAGATCTGTGAGAAAATCTGTCCAATCTGTCTCCAATTTAAATCTCTGTTATCTGTTAATGGTGGTTGATGATTGGCCAGTTGTTCAAACATCAAATGTCATTACATTTTTAGTTAATATTCGAGTATTTTCTGTTGAAAAAAGGTTTCAGTCTCTCCTCGTTTGTCCATCGTTTTGTTTTACATCTCTCAAAGCCGTCTATCAAACTGTGGCAATGGGCAGAAAACATTTACAGTAGAAACCATTTGGCAGCGCCTCTGTTTCTGAAATGTGGTACTTCGTTTTACATGAAGGATAAACAGTTATGATTGATGACGTTTAGCCTCATCTGTAGAATGAATTGTTATTCTGCTTGTGTGCTCTTAATCCCTATGAGGATCTTACTGTTGATGTATTGCTCAAACACTGTAAATATTTCTTTAATGTTCAGATCACAGAGAGGGTAAGAGGCTTCCAATGTGATTTACTGGCCTCATATCAACCATGCTGGAGGATACCAGACCGAGTGGATGTACTACAGCAGGACAAAACAATACTGAATGCAAATAATCTGCAACTAAACTTCTTATCATGCATACATAGGAAAATAGCAACAATTACTTTTCCCATACGCTGTCAGAAAAAAAGATACAGTGCTGTCACTGGGGCGGTACCCTAAGGTACAAAGGTACTAATATGTACCATTTAGGGGTGAGTAAGGTACAAAGATGTACCTTTTCACTTTTGTACCTTAGGTACCGCCCAGTGACAGCGCTGTATCTTATTTTCTGAGAGTATATCATCTGTTGTTGACGTCAAATCTTACTATATGTGGACAATTAAGAAAAGGATTTTGCTGAAAATTCATCTGTACAATATGAACAGGTTGCATGATATGCCGAGAAAAAATGCAAGTATTTAAATACTAAGTATTTAAATAAGTAAATAAATACATTTCAATATTATTGAGTAATATCTTAATTGTATTTACTTAAATTTAATTTATTAATTTGATTAATCATTCATTATTTTAATTTATTTAAACTTAATTATATGATTATTTAATTATTAATGATAATATATAAGGAATATGTTTCATGTATGATAAATAATATAGTTTCCAATAAAATATTCATTCTAATTTTAGTAATATTTCTGAAGCAAAACCAGTTGAAAACCACTCTACTAGATCCCAGATTATATAATTTAATAAAAATTAAATGCAACTCCCACGCTTCGTGTTGCTATTGATTGTGCATTTTTCAACATGTGTCTGCTGTTCGTTTTCCTCTTTCATAGCAGTGAAAAGAGCAGGAGAGTGTGCCGTGTGATTTACAGCCGCCGTGCCCTCATGTAGCAGACGATGTCAGCCATCCTTCGGCAGTAAAAAAAGAAGGCTGTAAATTTCAGAAGAAGGTGCGGGTTTACATGAAGGACAACCCTCTTTTGTGTATATATGTGTCTTGACCTGTTGTTTGACAGGTAAAGACTATCCTGCCAAAGTGTGTGTATGTGTACACCTGGCACACATTTTTCTCTTTGTTTGAAACAGGACCGTGTCACACCCCTTGCGCTTTTCCCCTGTCCTTACTCTGTGCTTGCACCTGAACATTTACAGACGTCGTAACATGCCTTCTTGAGAGGGTGCTGTGCTTTATGGGACAGGTGCCATGACCTGACCATCCGGATGCGTTCAGTTAAAGATGTGGCAGGGCTGTCAAACTTAGCCGCACATCTGTAATTTACACGCCTTCTGTCCAGAAACCAAGAAACACATTTCTGTTCTTCTTTTGATATATGCACCATGTTCTAAAAGCTATTCAAAAGTTTTACTGTCTTTTTTAAAAATCCCAGACAATGAATATTCATAATATATTTGTAATGAGGACTCAGGTTGGTTGGGATCCATACGCGGTTTATTTAGAAAGTACAAACAGGCGTAGGTCGAAGCAATCGTACAAACAGTATCATAGGCAGAGCAGTAAATGTGGTCATAACAGGCATTAGATCAGGGCAGGCAGCAAGCAGCAGAAATCGAGAACCAGGTAAACAAACAGCAGAGAGTTGTAATCAAACCGTAATCCAGACGAGGTAACAGGGGAAATAACGCTCAGAAATGTAGCTGGGGCAAACAAGACTTTGCAACGAGAGAAAGTAAACACATGGCTTAAATAGTCTGGCTAATGTGCAATAGGTGTGGATGCAATCAGTCGAGGGCTGTGTCTGAAATCGCCCCCTATTGGTTGAGAGAATGATTCCATCAGTGTCCGAAATCGCATACTGTCTGGTGCTACATTTTAATTTACTTCTCAACCATTACAGTTGAGTTGAGAGTGCGTTGTATGTGAATAGTATGAATGAAATTTGGATTTTGCATCCACCAT
This sequence comes from Paracanthobrama guichenoti, assembly GCA_018749465.1. NCBI lineage: Eukaryota > Metazoa > Chordata > Actinopteri > Cypriniformes > Gobionidae > Paracanthobrama > Paracanthobrama guichenoti. The sequence continues at coordinate 29,419,499 of CM031959.1, forward strand.
TTGATCTACCATCATCAGTTGCGTTGCTTCATAAATCCTCTCCCGTGGCCTCAGGGGATAGTAAAGTGCCCTTCGAATGTGCTTTATTTCAAATATTATGTTTATTTATTTTTATTTATTTCAGTTTTGTTTGACAAGAACAATGCACATCAATAATACATAAATGTACAATTTTGCCAGAATTAGCCAAAAGGCTATTTTACTTTACTTATCTTTAGTCCCTGGACTGAGGGTAAAATTGTCATCCTTAAAATATAAAATAAATAAACAATACATGATGCATACGTAATACATACATACTCCAATACTACTTTGTTAGCGTTCTGTTTTTCTCATACTATATAGTATTATTTTATTTTATTTTAAATAACCATGCAGCTATTTTATGGTGCAGTCTCTCAGATGGCTCTGATCAGGTCAATATAGGACATTTTTCATAAAGTGGATTTACTAACCCTGCGTTGGCTCCATCAGCTCCAATCTACGAGCTGCTGTCTGCTGTTGGCACACGATGAATAGCTGGTCTGCCTGCATGAGAGACTCTATCATCAGCCTTGCTTACCGGAGTCAGGGGGCCAACCGTCACCCCTGCGCAACCATGCCTGACTTTTCAACAGGCCCTCCTCTCCTTTCCTCTGCTTCACTCACCCATGTCACGTTCCTGTCGCGCTCGTTTGTTCTGGTGGGACCCCTGATCCCTGGTCTCGGCCGCTGCACTTTAAGTAAGGACACACTGACTTAAAAACGATGCTGTGGGTTGCCCATTTGGAAGTGTTCTTTTAATGTTTCTGTAGTGGAAAAAGCCTTTCATTGTTATGGTTTCTTATCTAGAGCTCTGGCTGTGTCTGTTCTGTGTAACAGTCTCCATGCTTTCCTATATGGATCGTTATCTGTCACTGTATTAGTAATCATTCTTCTTATTGTTTAAAGTGGGATTCCATGGGGATGTGAAGTCTATACTCCTAGATTTGCTTGCGGTATCCCAATTTTTCACTCTCCTTAAGGAGGTTCCTGTGCTGTAAGGTGATCTTGGGAGCATTCTAAAGCCCTGCTCGTATCATTTAGATCTATTTCTAGATCTGCCCTGGCCCAGTCAGTTGTGCTGTCCCAGGTGTGTTGGCACAGGAATGGGTCTGTGCCATGAGGAAGGCAAATTGACATCTCAGCAATGGCTCAATTCCAGTACAGGTTGTTCTCCTCCTCTTTCTCTATCCATCTGCTTCCCCTCCACCCTCACATCCCTGCTGTACCTCCATCTAAACACCCTCCCCAGAGTCCATCGCTGCTGTTTCTGCTGCTGCAGTATGATTATTTGTGACCTGGTTGGTTAGTTAAAAGAAATGACAATCCATCTCCCTGTATATATTTGTGATTGATCTCATATTTTCAAGATTATTAAGAAAACTACATAATAAGTGGGATTAGTGGAATATCATAAATATCATGCTGCTTGTAAAATATGCACATTCTCATGTCAGTATTTGCATATACACTCACCTAAAGGATTATTAGGAACACCATACTAATACTGTGTTTGACCCCCTTTCGCCTTCAGAACTGCCTTAATTCTACGTGGCATTGATTCAACAAGGTGCTGAAAGCATTCTTTAGAAATGTTGGCCCATATTGATAGGATAGCATCTTGCAGTTGATGGAGATTTGTGGGATGCACATCCAGGGCACGAAGCTCCCGTTCCACCACATCCCAAAGATGCTCTATTGGGTTGAGATCTGGTGACTGTGGGGCCCATTTTAGTACAGTGAACTCACTGTCATGTTCAAGAAACCAATTTGAAATGATTCAAGCTTTTGTGACATGGTGCATTATCCTGCTGGAAGTAGCCATCAGAGAATGGGTACATGGTGGTCATAAAGGGATGGACATGGTCAGAAACAATGCTCAGGCCGTGGCATTTAAACAATGCCCAATTGGCACTAAGGGGCCTAGAGTGTGCCAAGGAAACATCCCCCACACCATTACACCACCACCACCAGCTTGCACAGTGGTAACAAGGCATGATGGATCCATGTTCTCATTCTGTTTACGCCAAATTCTGACTCTACCATCTGAATGTCTCAACAGAAATCGAGACTCATCAGACCAGGCAACATTTTTCCAGTCTTCAACTGTCCAATTCTGGTGAGCTTGTGCAAATTGTAGCCTCTTTTTCCTATTTGTAGTGGAGATGAGTGGTACCCGGTGGGGTCGTCTGCTGTTGTAGCCCATCCACCTCAAGGTTGTGCGTGTTGTGGCTTCACAAATGCTTTGCTGCATACCTCGGTTGTAACGAGTGGTTATTTCAGTCAAAGTTGCTCTTCTATCAGCTTGAATCAGTCGGCCCATTCTCCTCTGACCTCTAGCATCAACAAGGCATTTTCGCCCACAGGACTGCCGCATACTGGATGTTTTTCCCTTTTCACACCATTCTTTGTAAACCCTAGAAATGGTTGTGCGTGAAAATCCCAGTAACTGAGCAGATTGTGAAATACTCAGACCGGCCCGTCTGGCACCAACAACCATGCCACGCTCAAAATTGCTTAAATCACCTTTCTTTCCCATTCTGACATTCAGTTTGGAGTTCAGGAGATTGTCTTGACCAGGACCACACCCCTAAATGCATTGAAGCAACTGCCATGTGATTGGTTGATTAGATAATTGCATTAATGAGAAATTGAACATGTGTTCCTAATAATCCTTTAGGTGAGTGTATAAATTAATGTACAATTATATATTTATAACAATCTTTTAGTTATATTTTATTAAATTGATTACAAAGACATGTATTTATTTATTAAATAAAATAAATGCCTAAATTTTCCTGCCTGTCTAAAATGCCTACTTATATATTTTCATGTTGATATTTGCATATATATTGAAATATTTTTTATAATTATATTTTAATTATTAATTAAATAGATTACAAAGACATTATTTATTTATTTATTTGATAAATGAAATAAATACCTGCATTTCCCCGTCTGTCTAAAATGCGTGCTTAAGTATGTTCATATTGATATATTTGCATATATAAATATAAAATTATATATATTTTTTAAATGATATTTGTGAAATAGATTACAAAGACTTTATTTATGTAATAAAAATTTTCTGCCTGCCAAAAATGTCTGCATAAATATTTTTATATCAATATTAGCATGTACTGTATGTATGTATGTATTTATTTATTTATTTAAATGCATACATTTCCCTGCCTGCATAAAATGCCTGCCTGAATTTCTCTTTAGAACAGCGTTAGATTTATGTATTTTTTTCTGGAAAACAGAACCCTTTTTTACTGTTCATTTTTAATACTCTCATTCTCATTTTTCCCCCCTGAAGATGAGGCTTAATCAGAAACAGATTTGTTGCACTGTATTCTGATCCTTTCACTGTGCTACAGATGGTTTGTGTGTGAACAAATGAAGGTGGGGTGCGGGGTACGTACCCCAGTGATGATATAATGCGAGCAGCCATGCATAACCGCGGCCACTGTCAGTATGTGCCGCGTGTGTCGTTTTGTTCATTAACTCTCCCGTGCCTCCATCTCTGGGGAGCTAAAGTGCCGCCCCCCTCTGCACCTCTCAGCACCCCACCTTCTTACCATTTTATTTCACCATGGCCTTTAAAACAAGCAGGGTCGCCTCAGAAACCCCTCACATCAGCACTGACCCCTCCATCGCAGGACCAACCCCCTTCTCTGCAACCTTCTATTCCCCCCACACGCCTGAATGATCGATTGAGCTGCCGAACAGCCGGGGCAGCGGGGTGTGAGGAGAGTGAGAGGTTTCATTAGTGTCCCTCTAAAGAGCCCAGCCAGATTTATTCCATAAATATTCGCCTTAGGGAACGCCTGTCTCTGAAGGCATTTCAGTACAGCAGTGCTTGGCGTGTGTGTGTATATATAGATATGTATATTAATGTCTGACTGACAGTTTCGCTCTAAATTAGCCCATCCTCGTTATTTCCACCCAGAGCTGCATTTCAGATGTATTTCATTCATTTATTTGTGACTTTTTGAAGGGAGGTGATTAGAGTTACTATTGTTCCCTCATTGACTATAAAGCTTTCTTTGACTTAGGTTAAGCAACCATCTTACCAACTGCCTCAGCAACACCTCAAGAACACTCTAGAAAACCCTAATAATCTTTCTTTTTTTTCTTTTTTCTTTTTTTTTGGCTGCTTGTAATACCTTTTCTAATGAACCAGATTATGAATGTTACAGGCAAGTGAATACAAGCATGTATAGAATAACAGTTTATGAGACAATAACAATGATTTTTTTTTTTTCAAAACTAGAATTATGATTTATAAAGACGACAACCCTGAACTGCAAGCAATGAACTTTACCCCTTTTTCTTTGAAATGTCTCTTTCTGTTCGTGTCTCTCTTTCCCTTTCCCATTCATCTTGTTTGACAGGAATGAGGGGCCACTTAAAATTCAGGCCAATTAACTTCTGATCCCATCCATTTAGCCATGAGAGCGTATGAGCGATCACTTAAAGGGTGTCACAAAGCAGTGACAAGTGGACATCAGGCCTTGTAATGTCCCCTACATAAATTATAAATGCAGGCTGAAGCCAGAGATGATTATGAACTGCACAATAACATAGGCATTGAGTTGAACATGTCCAATGATGGGTTTTTTATTTGGAAGAATTTTTTTCTTTTACAGCACATTTGGCCCCAAACTTGAATATTTGTTTACGTTCCCTTAAATATACTGCTAAATTGAATGATTAGGTCTTATATTTACAGATATATTAGCATTGATTCTGCTATAGAGGACAATTAGAGCATGGTCCCATGATTAATTGATACAATTTGACTCATCAGGCCAGCCGTACGCATGTCAGGACCTTTAGGACCCTGTGATTGTGGTGAGCTAGCATCTAACAAGCTACAGTCAAATGACATGCTTAAGCATAGAGGTTAATAATATAAAAGGCCCGGAGTCAGCCATTGATGAGAGCTGCAATAATTCTGATGATAATCATGGTAATTACTATCAGCATTATCACTCAGAGGCATGAAATTGACCTCTAGAGATCAGTGGAGGCCTGGATTGAAGATGAGAGCCTGCAGGTCCGTTTGCTGATCTAATTCATGTAAATAGAGGGCAAGTATGCCTACAATTCCCACAATTCCATTACACTGCCAGTGGCTACTGTAGCTTGGAATAAAGGGAAACAACAACTCTCTACCCACACATTATGCTTTGTTCCAAAGCTGTTCTACATAGACTGATATGGAACTCTATATGAGATAAATTTTGATCTCTGTGCACCTTACTCCATGCACAGGACATTCATCACACAAAATATTCAGTAAAATTGTCCTTTTATAATAGACCATGTATAATAAACACTTCCTATTTCCGGTAGGTGAAGCAGTGTATTGCTACTTCCGGTACTCTCAGCTCAACTTATGGCTGAATCCTCTCGCCGGTGTAAATGGACTGCATTTATATAGCGCTTTCAACAGACAAAGCGCTTTACATATGGTCTTACATTCACCCATTCATACACTGACGGCGGTGTCAGCCATGCAAGGCACCATCCAGCTCGTCAGGAGCAGCTGGGGTTAGGTGTCTTGCTCATGGACACCTTGACACTTGGAACCGGGGATTGAACCACCAACCTTCCAGTTTGTAGACAACCTAAATGAACCACTGAGCCACTGCCACCCCACTGCTAGTGTTACTGCAGCAATCCAGCTGCTCTTATTCTAAACAACGACACCCTTATCTCAGATTTCACGATTTCCCGACACAACAAGAATTGAGGAAAACATAGGTGAAAGGGCGGGATGAATGTCCTTCTTTTAAAATAATACGCGGGAGTACATTCGTGTGTAGTAGCTATGCATTCCGAAACGTCTCGGTTACATATGGTAACCCTCGTTCCCTGAAGGAACGGAGACATACGTCGAGAGTCACCGTCTGAAAGGGAACTGAGGTTATCATATCTTCCTTTAAATATATTTACCTTCCAAATGTACATTCTGAATAATAAATATATTTATTTCTCCAACTACCCTGCTGCAGTCCGTGCTCGTCTTCTCATTAACTTCTCTTGTTTTTCACTTACTGATCATATTTCATACCTGTTAAATTTACACTTTTAAATGAACTGAACTTATAAACACACTTATGAAAATTAACCATGGTTTTATTATAGTAAAAATTTAGTAAAAATTTTTTTAAATTTTTTTTTACAGATTGATTACCATTTGTATTACAGTTTTACTTCAAAATCCATGGTTAAACCATGGTTTATTTGTGGTTGCCATGATTTAACTACTTTTTTACAGCAGTATATTAATAAATAAATGCGCGACAACTGCCTTAAAGCGACTGATTTTAATAATATTTAAGAATTTTGGAGTAAATGTGAATTATATAGGCTACAGCAAAACGATTGTCAATGACAAATTACAGAATAATGATTTTTTTTTTTTTGGCCAAAATATGGCATCATAGGACAGCCTTTGTGATGGCTTTGTGCATGATGCCTTAAAATGCTGCCCACGTATTCAGCTAGGTTTTGGCGTAAAGCTTATGACTATTGAACATTGAGAACTTGCGTGTTGTCCAATTACAGCAATCCCTCGCCTCCCTGTCCCATGTTTCCTGCCTTGGCTTATTAATTTTGGAGGGCACCCTGCAGCCTGTGAAGCGGAGAATCTTTGGTACTATAATGGAGATCCAGAACCTTTGGTTTTAATTGCGCCTGATGGTCTGCTACACTCCAGATCTAGAATATTATCTAGAATATTCTCAACACAAATATTCAGTGGCCTGATAAAGTTGTTTTATGTAATATTTAATGCATGTTGAGTCAACATAAAGTCAAAATTAACAAATTTACATTTGAAATGTATGCTCCTGGTCTTACTGTGCATGTTCCTCAATGCATATTATTCTAAAGAAAAATTAAAAAGGCTTTTTTTCTAGCGGTTGCTGTGTTTGCTATTATAACCAATAGCCAATTGGCTATTTAGGCATCGTTTTGGGCTACCTTTATGTAATGCAGCCTAAATGCAGTTAAATTGTCAATATTTAACAGTAATTATCACTCTGAAATATGATGCTTCATAGATGTAAAATGGACTTTAAGGGCATAATATTGATCATTACAGAATGCAGACAGAATTTTCTGTATGGTCCTGTTCAGAAATGTAAGGATGGGTATCAGCACCATGTTGTCTCATTCCTGCATTTGTCCTTTAACGTCTGAGTCACACAATGTGACCATCAGTCAGTCCCTTTTTCAGCTGTTAACTAGCATCACCATAGAAACAGCACGTTCAGTACTGGTGTGTTCTTCAGTCTGCAGTTAGCAGTAACAGATCTGGCCTTCAGGAGGCTTAGCTCACCTCAGCATCACTTGGTTATGTATTTTATGTCTTGTGTTTTTGCAGTCTAAAAAACATTCAGATTTCCTAGTAGCATTTTTATCTCAACAGGAGCAACCTGTTTTAGTTTCATGTGATGTATTTCAGAGTAAAACTGGAATTTGTTATTACCTGTACATAGGCAGCGAGTCTGTGCACCTCCTCTGATTGGGCTCACAAATTCAGCTCATTTCAGTAGAATAATGTGTCTGTTTATAATACTTAGAAATGTATTTTATAATATTATAAATTATACAATATTTTTCTTATTCAAAAATGTTTTTCTTATTTTTGATATTATATTTAATAATGAATTATAAATTGTACACATTTTATTTTATTACATTTTATATATTTTTTTAAATATTTGATATAATACTTTATCTTATAAGACTTATTACATACATAATTTTTATTTACATATAACCGAATCTCAGACAGCATGCAAATACTATATTGAGTTCTCTTTCACGTCTTCTTGCGCTTAAATGGACAAATTCACAAAAAATTCTGTCAACATTTCATGCCGGTGTGTAAAATAAGAGGATAACAGGGCAGATTCTGTCACCAGTCGTGGGCCTGTTACATTGTGACGTCACAATGAATGACTCAAATGATTTATTAATAGGGTGACCAGACATCCTGTTTTTCCCGGGACAGTCCTGTATTTCAGCTCTATTTATACTGCCCTGACTTATTATGAAAAAATACATTTTTGCCCTGTATTTCGTCTTTACTGAATTGCCTTTGCTAGGTGATCATATAAAAGCGAGTAACAGTATTCAGTCATGCGAGAAGAATAGCCTTATCAAAGGTAGCCAATTTCGTCATAGTATATTTTGGAGAACTAAATTACAATCCAATCACAATTCGTTATCGATTAACTTGCAGTTAGTGAAGGCGGGATAAAGCATGGATGAGTTCTAGTAGCAACGTGATACAAACTGAACCACCCTTAATATATATGGCCATGCATAAGACAAGCATGTTTTAAGAAAGTGATTGGTACATGTTGAACATTCTATTCTATTCTATTCTATTCTATTCTATTCTATTCTATTCTATTCTATTCTATTCTATTCTATTCTATTCTATTCTATTATGCACAATAGGTGAAATATGTTGCCCTGTTCAATAAGTATAGACTGATAGGGCTGTCTTTGGCCTTCCACAACCATGGCTTTGCCAATGCTGACTCACTATGGCAGCATTCCGATTCAAAGCGTTCTATTTTTTGCTTGAGCGGTCTCAACCGCTGTGGCTTGTTTGATGATCCAGTGAAGAAGCAGCTTCATCTGAGCTTGACTGTCTGGGAGAACCTTATCTACAGAAACAGCCTCCGAGTGCTGTACAGCTCCACAGATCAGAATTGTGGGGATTTATATGGGTCCAACTCCTCTGCTCTATTTTAGCATCGTCATCCTATTGACGGTGAAATATCTACACATATCTATATATAGACCCATTTACACACAATTTTCTGATTATCTGTCTTTTATATGAGCATATAGGAATAAGCATTTAAATCATATAGGATATGAACAAATGAATGGCACAGATATGAAATGTCTTTCAGCACAATAATGGGTTTATTTTTTAAGTACTACAGCAACAAAGCCAACGAGGAGAGAGCTAGGGGAAATAAAATCATTTTATAGTCATAAACATGTTTGGGAGAAGTCATTTCTCTTGGGATTGCTCTGATTAACCTTTGGTTTAATCTGAGCAGGTTGACGTTAGACCCCAAAATAAATGCTTCTCAGCCCAGTCAATTAACTCATAACGGCTCATTAGGTATTCCAGATACTAACTAAAGTAAACAGCTTTATTAGCAGCAGATCTGTTGACATCGGAAAACCGTGGCATCGTTTGGCAAAGGGGTTGTGCAGAAAGATAATAAATTAGTGATTAATTTTCAAACCAGGCCCAAAACCGAAACCATGTAAGAAGTATGCATACAAAGAGGCTGAGAGATAGTGCCAGTCAAGCTTTTAATTGAGTGAGGCGTTTAATTAGAATCCTGGGGCCAGAGTTCTGTTAATTTAAATATGAATAACCATTGAAGTTATGTTAGCTACAGCTAAAGTCTGAAGGAATCAGAAGCATGCTGAGTCTTTTGCATCTGTGCATGTTTTTTGTGGAAAATTTTGCTGACAACCCTTGCACTACGGAAAAGAGAAGAAGTTTGTGATGATTCATTTTCTGTTGTAAAAGTGATTGGAAACAAAATTCGGAAGCTAAAATTTAAGGCATGAATTTAAAGGCACAGTATGTAAGTTTCGCCGCTAGAGGTCGTTATTCAAAACAAAGGCGTAGCTTGATTACGTCGTGAAAGAGCGTGGGATCATGGGAGTTGTAGTCTTGACTCTTCACATCCACAGCCGATGGAAAGGAATCCAACGGACTCAGAAATCATGTTCATGAACGAGTGACTGTATTACAGTTTTATTAACGTTACGGTGGTATTAAGATGTGCCGAGAGCCCTTGTAAGCGAATGCTAATGAGAGATAACTGCACAAAACACCGGTCTCTGACAGTTATGCTTATGCTTACGCTGCAGTATGTGGGGTAATGCAGTGGTGTTTTACATGGTTAAAATTATCATACTAAATACATTTGAGTGTGTTGAAAGTTGTTATAATGTTACTCTGCGTTCGCTCGGTGACTGGTATGAGAGACTTGTTGCAGTAATCTAGATCGATATTAGAATATCATATAATAAAAACTGACTAAATGACTGTTGCTAAATGACATGCAATTAATTAAAAATATATTGTATGATGGAGAAAGCTCTCTCTGATTATGATTATGGCTGGTTAGCCACTTGACAAAATACCATTGTCTCTGAGGCAAGCTAAAAATGTTACTCACGGCGAAACAAGAAATAAATAAGCTTTCCATTGATGTATGGTTTGTTAGGACAATATTTAGCCGAGATACAACTATTTGAAAATCTGGAATCTGAGGGTGCAAAAAAATCTAAATATTGAGAAAATCGCCTTTAAAGTTGTCCAAATGAAGTCCCTAGCAAGGCATATTACTACTACTAATATTTTTTATATATATTTACGGTAGGAAATGTACAAAATATCTTCATGGAACATGATCTTTACTTAATATCCTAATGATTTTTGGCATAAAAGAAAAATTGATAATTTTGACCCATACGATGTATTGTTGGCTATTGCCACAAATATACCCGTGCATCTTATGAATGGCTTGGTGGTCCAGGGTCACATATACACTACCATTAAAAAATGGGGGTGTTTAAAACAAATGTTGTTTGTTATTGAGAGAAATCATTTATTTGATCAAAAATTTCACAAACCAAAAAAACATTATAATATATTCTAAAATGTAATTTATTCTTCTGATGGCAAAAATTAGACTGGGTAAACCCAGCCCGACCTGCCAGCGGTTTGATTTCGCCCTGCAGCTCAGGCTGGAAACCTGTACATTGTTTTATCCTGCTTCTGTTACAAATTTGCGGGGACCAACCACAAACCGTCTTATCCACCTGGCGCGCTATTGGCGGGTTTAACAGAATGACGGATAGAGAAGCGATGGATCGTTGGTCTGAATGGTTGAAGAACTATCCAATTGCGTACAGAGTCATTTGAACTATGCCCGTTGATCACGCCTCTTGCAGTAGAAAATACAGAGCAGACTCCCCAGACCAATGTTCTTAAAAGCCAGGCAAGGCAAGAATTCCATTGCCATTCCAAATTCAGCCACAGTCTTAAACTCAAGATTCAAAAGTATAAACTTTCCCATTACTAACAAAGTACATACTTAAGTGCATATTACTAAAAAGTGAATTGACACGTAGTCCTCAGTCTTGTTCAATTTAAATTTTCCATCCACTGAAAACCAATCTTAATTGTTTTTCTTAATGAGGCTCATCAGCAAATACACCCATATATACTGTATGTAGCTGCTGCCTGTTTTTCTCGTGTCCCTGCTCACTCTCATTATGCAAGCGAATCCCCTTTTAATTTGCACCATATGGGTAGAATGCTGACTAATTAGAAGCAATATGTAATAGACATTTGTGTTGTGTATAATGTTAAAGCTTTAGGGTGTGTGACATAGCAGTGGGAACGCTGTGGCCTGCCCCTTTCATGCTCTATGTTTGGGGTTGGATCTCTATGCGGCGGCTCAGCAGCAGTGGATCAGAGCAGGATGTATGAAAAGTGACAGGGAAATTAGACAACAGCCCCTCTGACACAAAGCGCCGCCAGAACACGACTGCAGGGTGAATCGGGCTGCAGGCTTTCCTTTTTTTCCAGTGCCGCAGCAGTGAAACGGTGTCACCCAGAAATGTCTAAGGATGTTCTGAGGAGATGAAGGTTGTTTTAAGGACAATAGTAAAGTTCAGCTCGGTATTCTGCGTTTCTGGCTACACAGAGAGCTGACATTCATATGGACATTATTAGCCTACTGGGTAGGTCTGACCCAGTCGGTTAGTCACTTAGTGCCTTGGTTTATCATGATCTAAGCGTAATCTTTTGTGACCTCTCAGTCTTTTATATAATTTCTAACTTTCGTGTCTTTCTGTAGTATTATGAGACAGAGACCTATGAGAATGTTGTTTTTAAAGGAATAGTTCCAGTTTTTAAAGGAATAGTTTTACACCTGGTATTAAGATGCGTTTCGCATTTTGGTCGATCGGATTACAAGTACATGAGGGAGACACATTCCCGTTTACACCTCGTGTCTCTTATGTCCATTTTCAACCACTTCTGTCCTGATTTCTTTGAGGGGAGGGTCTATGGGTGGGTAATTGTACGGGCTGGGAGATGAAACCGGAGATGAACATACATACGGAGAGCAGCAGCTTTCGTTTCTGCTCTGAAAGCCACAAGACCATGCCGAAGGCAATGAGCGTGTGTTAGAAATCAGGAATGGTGAGAGAACGTTGTGCTTGGTACGTTTTTCATCTTCAAACCAAACTTAGGTCTTCAGGCGACAAAGTTTAAATCCCATAATGTTTACACTTTGGGTCAGTAGGCAGAGAGCATGCGGTTTGTGGCTGTTTGAACGCATTCTACCACATGAGCGTTTACACTACGAAAGCAATCCGGTCGAATTAGTTTTTGACTACCTCTGGAAGTGGTTGAATGTAAACGGGCCATCTAAAACGTCTACTACTACTACGTGACCCATACTTGGAATTTGTGCTCTACATTTAACCCATCTAAGTGCACACACACCCAGAGCACTCGGTGCCTTACCTCAGTCGTGGTACTGAGGGTGGAAGAGAGCGCTGGTTATTTGCTCCTCCCACCAACAATTCCTGCCTGACCTGAGACTCGAACCTGCGGGTTACAAGTTTGACTCTCTAACCATTAGGCCACGACTGCCCCGTTTAGCATATTTAGCATATTTAGCATATTTAGCGGCATCCACTTGTGATTCGATCAACCAAAACACGTCTGGTGTAAACAGGGCCTCTCATCATTTACTCAATATCATGTCATTGAAAACCTGAATGGACTTTCGTTCTTCCATGGAACACAAAATAATATATTTTGGAGAATGTTACTGTCTATACAAAGAACTGTTTATGTCTATACAATGAAAGTCCTTTTTTTTGTGTTATGAAGAAAGGAAGTCATACAGGTTTGGAACCACACGAGGTGAATAAATGATGACAGTATTTTCATTTTTGGCCGAACTATCCCTTTAAATAACCAGGCATGTAGAACCAGTGACATTGTTGGCATTAAATCCAATGTAATGCATCTTGAGGTGGCAAGTCTGAATATGTGCAAGAGTGAATTGATTTGAGATCTATGGGGAGGGCAACATTTTCAGTATATAACAAATTCAGTCTGTACCTCACAGAAAGTATCATGTGTCTACTATATGAACTACAATAGTCATATTGACTGCTTTTATGGTGCTTTTTGGTCCTTTTTGAAGAAATACAGAACTTCAACAATATTATTGGTTTGACTACACCAACATTATTGGATGAGAACTGAGCTGGATGACAGAGCTGCTTTAGCCTATAGATGAAATGAACTAATGTAATAAATGATGACACTATTTTCTTTTAGAAAAGCTGCTTTGAAACAATCTGTATTGTATAAAGCACTATATAAATAAAGTCATATACTGTACATACATGTCTTGATAAGATTGTATTGACTGAATGAGACATTTAGTGCATGAACAAATTAGAATAACAAAACAAAAACAAAAAAACGAACAAAAAAATGTTACTTGAGACTATTATGTTGAGTTATTGATTCATGGATGAATCATGTAGCCTTGATTTTTTGCCAATTTTCATTTTTCATTTTTTTGTCTTCAGCTTCCATTGAAGTTTATAGTTAAATGTCCCCTTTTAGCATATTTTCTTGCTCTCTCATCGGTGCAGCCTAAAACATGAAGAGAGCCCAGACATTTCCCACATGACATTGCAGTCAGATTCTACCTGAATTATATATCCCCTCTCAGAACATTGGACATGTACTCTAGTTTCATTTAGTTTGCGGCCACTGCTGTCTGATTTTCTATAGAAAATGAGTGCAGAGGTGCCAGAGCTCTGGGTCCAACTTTACTGTTGCCTGTGGTATTGAAAAGAAATCCTTGGAGAAGTGTGAGGTATGTTACAGATGGAGAGAGTGAGAAAGAGCGAGCGAGAGAGAGAGAACAAGACTGTTGCAGAGATTGAATAGTAGACATTATCAGCTGAGCACAAGGGCTGAGAGGCGGCAATGTGATGTTGTTCCTGCCGGTGTCTTCCCTGCATCCTGTTTGGATGTTCTTAGCTGGTCGCGCTTAATCTGGAGCCTGGACATTCTTTCCTGGACAATGTAATCAGAAGAATGAGCCAAACAGAGACATGGAGGAGAGAAACTGAGAAAGAAGTGTGAGGGAGAGGAGGAGAAGGGCAATGAAAGAGAGAGAAAGAGACATGGGATTGGAGAGACGGAGCGTAGGCAGTCAGGAGTGCTCAGGTGTGTGGATTAAGCTATCCGCTCACTGCCGAGGAATCGCTTCGATCTGCTGCAGATACATCAGAAGAGGGGTGCTCAATCTACCAACCACAAATAGCACAACTTGGAGAACTAATGGATTCATGATGAGCTGTCAAACTTCACATTCAGTCTGTTGGACGCTTGTTTAAGAGGAAAACAGAACTGGACACTTAGGGGTCCTCAGGCCCTCTAAATGATGGACAGGTGAGAAACAAGTAATCTTTTTCTCTAGCCTCACTGGACAGAAATGTCCCACTAGTGCTGTTTGCTAAGGTGAGCATTACTATGCAGTTCTCTCAAATAATACTATCAGATAATACATTTATCTTTTTGTCAGTCAATTTCTTTGCATTCCATCCACTGTTGTGTTTAGCATGCTATTGCTAGCTAAATAGTTCATTTTAAAGAGATTTGTTTATAGCTACTTTGGTGTATAGTTTTTTGCGACTTACTTCAGTTAGTCCACTAAGGTATCTGAGTTTAGTCCATATGGTTGAGTTGTGTTAAGAAACACATTATCATTATCAAACATATATATATATGATATAGTTCAAAACTAATCACCTAGGCTAGCAGCTAGAATATAACAGAGAGCATGCTAACACCTTAGAAACAGGTTTTTGCATAGTAATTCCCTGGTAACCACCTGGGACACCCTAGAAATGCCATAGCAGCATTCATGAAGGTTATGTTGCTTAAATGATCAATTACTGTGCTACAGTAAAAAACAGTTACTGTGGCACGTCTAATTTTATTGGGACTTCCACCAAGGTTGGTAACTATAACATAACTATAACAATAATGACACAGAGGAAGCCTGCAGTCATTTTCAACTATATGGCAATACCCTGGCAACCACCCAGAACACCCTAGCAATGCCATAGCAATGTGTTGACAACCAGAAGACCATAACAACTGTATGGCTATGCCCTGGCAACTACCCAGAACACCATAGCAACTTCATAGCAATGGGCTGACAACCAGAACCATAGCAATGTGCTGACAACCTGAAGACCATAGCAACTATATGGCAATACCCTGACAACCATCTGTAACACCATAGCAATGTGCTGGCAGCCAGAAGACCATAGCAACTGTATGGCGATGCCCTGGCAACCACCCAGAACACCCTAGCAATGCCATAGCAAAGTGCTGACAACTAGAAGCATAACAGTGTGCTGATAACCGAAAGACTATAGCAACTGTATGGTAATGCCCTGAAACCACCTAGAACACCCTAGCATCATGGCAGTGTGTTTTTTTAGTTGTTTATTGTAGTTGTATTTTTTACTTTAATGGTTAGGCAATTTTATTTTGTTTTTATATGTTATGCTATGGGCTTATATGGCAGTTAAGATGGCTTAAGGTGTATGTATGTTGTACTTTTGTGGAGATGATGATGAGGAGGAGAGATGTCTGTTTTCTAAATCGGAGTGTTCCTCTAAGAAGCTATTTAAAGAAATCTCATTAACGCCTCTGCAAAATAACACATTCACATCTCGGCTGAGTTTGATTCAAGCCAATTCAAGCAAAGTGTCCACTTTATTTTCATCCAATTTCCCTCTTTACGTGTTTTGGCTTTTAACAAAAATCATTTCCATCTATTCTTTTCAGGCCTTTCTCAGGCAGGTAACAATGAACGGTACACTGTTTATGTAGGACAAGAGGGCTCAAATTAGAAGCATATGGCGGAGACAACAGTTTGCGTCAAACTTTACAGCTTTGCTTGTCAGCTCATTAAGGTTTTGGCCAGTGTGTTCGTTAAAAGTGTGTGTGAGAGAGAAAACTCTTTTTCTGACATTAATGAGTGTCACAATAATTACCTCACTTTGCACTTCACACAAAGCCTTGGAGCTCAGCCATGTACTTCGTCACAACCCTTTGGGGGTTACACACGAGTTTTACACACAAACAAACATTCCCCTGACAATGTATCCAGGTGATAATTTGTCTCATTTCTGAAGAAGTTTGCAATTTCCAAAGTGCTGATGATTTCATAGCTTGCACAGTAACTGTATCTCCAGACCTGATTTACACAAACTCTGAGTGTTATTATTACCTCCGGCTATATTTTCACCATTTCTTATCTGCCAGGGTGTTTATTATTTTTACCTCAATTTTTTTCCCCTTACAGTAACCACTTCTCTCCTCTCAACAGAAATTTGATCATTTTACAAAATATTTTCTTTGCTTTATCAAATAGCAGGTCTGAGCCACAGCACTCGAGTTCTTCTCCGATAAGCCAGAGGCTGAAGGTGTATTTATATGACGTGAAGTGATTTTAGTGCTGGGGGACCTGGGATACCTTAAATGTCTGTTCCGTGAGCTATGTTTCTCTTCTGCCTGTCTCTTTGACCTAGAATAGATTTGCACATTTTGGCAGAGGTGGGGACCTTCAAAATTAGTGATTGTGCCTCAAGGTACTGTAATAATACTACAGTGTGAACAAACTGGCACTTTCCCTTTGCTAATCTGAGAAAATAGGACTCACACATCTTCTGGATCCTTTGAGAGAGCGTTTGAGATGCCTTTGGACGTCTGTGTTGAAGTTTGGTATGTAGAACTGCCCTGCCAAATTGTGTGCAATGTCTTTTACCTTACTTGCTCTGTACAGTTGATTAACAAATCACTGCCAGACGCACCACCAAGACCTTTAAAACATGCACTCAAACAGCCTAATTGTATGTCCTGCTGAAAAAAACTTGCTTGGACCAGCATGAATTTAAAGGCAAATTTACAACCCCATAATGAAAATACTCTAAACCATTTGGAGTTGGAAACACATTTGTCTGTCTATCATCTATCTATCTATCTATCTATCTCTATCTATCTATCTATCTATCTATCTATCTATCTATCTATCTATCTATCTATCTATCTATCTATCTATCTATCTATCTATCTATCTATCTATCTATCTATCTATCTATCTATCTATCTATCTATCTATCTATCTATCTATCTATCTATCTATCTATCTATCTATCTATCTATCTATCTATCTATCTATCTATCTATTCTTTAGAGGCAAGCAATCATAATTCTTGAGATATCTTACCCTAAACATGGCTTCTCAGATAAGATAATATATATATATATAATTTTTTTTTTTTTTTTTTTTTTTTTGAAAAATTTTAATTTCTGCAAGAAATATTTTACCAACCTTTTTTTGGTCCCCAACTACAAAGAAGGCAATTTTTGTTCCCCATTCCATATTTTCAACCACTCTCTTCATCCCTGCAGCAAAACCCTCATGTGTTTTCATATTTGACCACTTGAAGGATTTCAGTTTTGTAAACTGCAATTTCAGCCTCCATCATCCGAACCCAGATCCAGTGGGAGTCTAAATGAGGCTGTGATAAGCCTTTGCACAGATATGTTTGGTCAGGTGAAAATGCTGGACTGATCGATACTCTTCTAAGAGCCAAATGAAATGGTCTCTTAACAGGCTCCGAGACCACGGTTGGAATCAATCGACCCTCACTTCTCCCGCTCCCGAGTCAAAGCCAATCTCAATATCTCTTCAAACGCTAAATACACAAGAATGTCACTTGATGTCCACAGGTTATGTGTTTTATGTGACTTTGGTTGCCACTGTGCATGCGATTTCTTGATGCACTGAAAACTGAGTTGCAATTTGGACTCTATTTGTAAGTGCAGTGTTGAGGTTTAATAGGTGGTCAGTTTTATGGTTAAACAGATATAATTCTGACATTTCTAATTCATCCACAACTTGAAAGCAATTCAAATCTCATTTGCCTACTACCAGGAGAGGGGTTCGATTCCACAAGGACAGTAGTCTATTGGATCTTAAGTCCAACGCCTTTCTACCCATCCATCGTTCATTAGCTGGAGAAAATCACTCTGAAAGTGATTCCAACGATATTGTTTCTCTGTGCCGTTTATTGCTGTGGTGTGAACTCTGCTATTCTTTAATACTGAGAATGATTTTTAGAACTATATCTTTATTGTTATCTTTGTAGTTATCTTCCTTGGTGTGAACGGGCCTTTAGGTTTTATTTTAGGTTTTATTTATTCTTTCTCATTCTCTCTCTCTCTGTTGTTCTCTCCGGAGTAAGTTCAGATCCCGTAAAATAATAATAAACGAATGCTGGAAATGCTAATGTAATTGCATTGAAGACCTTGCAGATTTCTCTTCTGATTAGCTGTGATGTGTCATGCATGTATTGAGCAGTTAACAATTCACAAATCTTCATCAGTGCGTTTTGAGATGGACACTAGAAATTTACTGAAAAACATAAACGGTATGGTTTCGCTTGATTGCACACAAAATCACTTTAGGTCTGCACTGTTACATCTAAACGTTCCAAGCTGTATTTTATTTAAAATACAATACACTTCCTTGAGCAAACAAAAACTTGGAATCAACGTGAACAGTCAAGGGATCGCAGTGTTTGTACATACATACACATCTGCTTTAGTTTTAACTGCTTGTGTTTGTTTATCCACAGGGCTGCCCAGAAATTGAATCTGTCTTCCAAGAAGAAGAAGCAGCGCCCTGCGCCCCCCGTGGCATGTGATCCACCCCTCTTTCCCACCAACTTCAGTGGCATCCTGCAGGTGTCTCCACCCCCCGCTCCACCCTGCCTCTTACGGGCAGTCAACAAAGTCAAAGACACTCCTGGCATGGGCAAGGTAGGATCTGTAATAATCTAGCAAAAGGTTTGCATTTAGCTCTAGTTATTTTATTCGTCGTTACTCTTGCTGGTTGAGTGTGGTTTTTTTTACCAACATATGAATGCTTTTGCAAGATAAACAGATTCATTTAAACACCTAATCAATGTAGAGCAGGCTACTTCTATTCTTTGGCCAGAGGAGAACTGGCCCCCTGACTGAGCCTGATTTCTCCCAAGGTTTTTTTCTCCATTCTGTTACCTGATGGATGGCTCCTTGTCACCACTGCCTTTGTCACCTTTGGCTTGCTTAGTTGGGGTCTTGGGGACACTAAATATTCAACTACATTACTGATCTGCCTGCATTGACACCACATGAGAAGTGAACTGAGCTGGACGATGACATCACTGTTTTCTCCAGAGCGGCTGTACAGCCGAATCAAATTCTGCTGCATTATTCTCCTATTTTAAAGCTGCTTTGAAACAATCTGTATTGTAAAAAGCACTATATAAATAAAGGTTACTTGACTATCCTTCACTCAGCACTAGCAATGGTCACCTCATAATCATAATTATGAGTTCTGAGCACATTAATGACCAAGCAAAGTCATATTTACAAGTGGGAAACTGAGTTTTAGATGATATTATACATGAGTGGCAGAGCTGGGACATTGGAAGGGGCGCATCAGTTTGAAACATAGTGAATGTTAATAAATGGTTCGGCAAGTTATTTTAATTTTACATGCTGTATTTTAATCATCCTAAAGGCGCAACAGAGCAGCTTATAGAAAACAAGTGTAAAATGAAACACTTCTACTTTCACAGTTCTATATGAAACAAAAATATTCAGTTTGATACCAACAAGTGATAGAAATGTATATTTTTCATGTATATTTTCGATTCAGATGTTGTTTTTTGGGTTTGTTCTTCACTATATGATTATTTTGTTTTGTTTAGGCTACTTCCGTGTTGTGAATCTGACTGGAATGGTAATAACAAATGCTAGACTGTTTTTAACCTTTAACATTAGGCTACCAATACCTCACAATTGTATATCAATATCTCATCCAGTGGACCAAATATAGGTTGCTATAAATCTTCTCTCCATTGTCTGGTTTCAATTGCTAACCTGCTACCAGGAGTGGGGTTTGAACCCACAAGGACATTTCTCCATTGGATCTTAAGCATTAACCACTCGGCCATCCTGATCCTGTTTTGTCAAAGATACTCTCAGATATTGCATTTTTCATTTAAACCGATTAGAAATGCTCATATGTTTATATATTGCTGTTTTGTCAATCAGTCTTTGTTAAAATTAGCCATCTGCACAAAAGCCCTATTTGGACGGTAATTGTTTCTCATGGGGAGGTAAGGTATTTTCAACATTTACAACATTCTGTGATTTTATTGCTGTCAGAATCCAGAATGTCAGTGTTTTTTTTCCCACCACTCAGCAAAATCTCTGGCCGAATTAGCTACTGTTTTTTGACAAACACCAAGGTCCTGTGGTAATTTTTATTTCCATCCTAATCCACATATCTGACAAGAAGAGATCAATTCTAAATGTTTTTAAACCATTTCAAATATAGCACATCTGTCATCTAGCACCAATTAAAATGATCAAATAATAAATAGGATACTATTTTTCTGTAATTAAATAAGATATGAATTTATTCTTATTATTCCAAGCATATTACGTTTTATTTACAGCTAACAACCATGTGAATGATCACATTGAGTGGTCCTTCATACGTTCGCTCCTCCACAGTGAATAAATCGCTATCCGAATGCATGAGTTTTATCACTGAAGTGCCATGCAAATTTATTTTTACAGACATCCACATGAGAAACAATTACTGAATCATCTGAATAGGGCTTAAGACAGCAGTAGTAGAGTTCTTCCATTACTATTTATAGAAATTACTGCTTCTTTACCAGGAGTGGGGTTTGAACCCACAAGAACATTTGACCATTGAATCTTAAGTCCAACGGCTTAACCACTCGGCCATCCTGGTCACTTCTGGTTGGTTTGATATGATATTTGCAGACTCCTCAGTGAGCCCTCATTTGTCTCCAGCTCTGTTGTGTACATTCCAATGAGATGGGCAGGACTTGGGTGTTCAGGCTGGAGCTATTTCTTTTGTATCTTGCTCAGAGCTCAAAGGTGAATTTGTTAATGGAAAACTAAGGGCAACATAATCAAATGAGCAACGGAAATGAGGCAAAACAGACAGAAAATGTTCCTTTTTGTGTGAACCATTTCTTTAATATCATGTGCAAACTGGGCCAAAATGATGATAGAGTAGAGTGTGACCTGAACGAAATAAAAGTGCCTTCAGTCTAAATTCTGTGACACAGGTATCAGAAAACAGAGCTGGCTGAGAAATGTAAGCATCAGATCTGTGCCTTGGCAGCATGTGAGAACATATTGGGCGGATGCGCAAGAGTTTTGCCTGCAGATTGCATGCAGAGATCACAGGTGAAAGTGTTCTGCTGCAGGAGAGACAGTTGAGGAGCAGTTTAAGATGCATGAACGCAGAAGAACGTAGACCTTTGATCTGACATTCTACATTATTGTGTTTCTCATCTGACCTGGCTGGTCCACAGGTTAGTAAGTTAGTTAGTTAGTTGGTGAGTAGTCATTTAACAGATACTTTCCTACCTAAAGAAATATAATATAATGATCCTAAATGTGAACATGATAAAATCCATAGAATTATTAAATCCAAATACGATTGTATATGTGTTTTATAAATGAGGCCCCAGAAGTTTAACAAGGATCCTTCTATTTACTACACAATACACAGGCTAGATATTCAATTAGCTTAATTACTGGAACTCAGTATATTCAAGAAGTTAATTTGCTTTAGTGTTGGCCTCATCTGTTCATCAGATAATAATTGAACAATTATGTTTAAAAAAAAAATGTTGAAGACAATTCTAATAACTTATTCAAGTTATGATTATTCTTATTATATTATGATTTTTTTTAAATGCATTGTAGCCCCTGTTCTGCATGAATTTTATAGATATAATTTATTATTATGTTACCAGGAGTGGGGTTTGAACCCATAAGGACATTTGTCCATTGGAGCTTAAACCCAACACCTTAACCACTCGGCCATCATGGTCACTTTGTGATGCTAACACTTTAAGAAACCAGTTTGTTAGTAACACAACCACAGATGCATTACTATATTCCATTTCAGATTCTCATTGATCGACCAGTGTTACGGTCGGTGGGTTGGTCTGTGTCTTCTTTGTTTGGTCCCTCCCTTGTTTTTCTTGGCATCTTTCTACGCTGTTGGAGCACGCGTGCGCTATCTCTTAGGTGGACGCACCTGTTCGTGATTTGAGATTGATTGACGGAGCTGACCGATAAAGATGCCAACGAGGAGGCGAAAGAAGAGGGACTGCAGATCTTGTGGGCTTTATTTCCTTTTCGTTGTTTGTTTTCTTTTTGTTAGAGGTTTCGTTAAATCTTTTACTTGGTTGATATGTTAGTTCTTACTGTAATGTTTGTTATGAGAGAGTGAATAAATTAATTTGCTTGATTTCGCCGCCTTCGCGTTCTTGTTTATGTTACGTAACCCCTCTTCTCTTTGAGACAATATTTTCCATGAGAGGTCGTAACAACCAGGAGTGTCGTTTGAACCTCCTTTATTCCTTTGGCAGGTTCTTCAGAACCAATGAGAAACTGGTTTGTTAGTAACACTACCATAGCCACATTACTATGATGTAATTTAAAATTCACAATCATATACCAGTAGTGGGGTTTGAACCCACATGGACATTTGTCCATTGGATCTTAAGTCCAACGCCTTAACCACTCACCCTTCCTGGTCGTTTTTTGACCTTTATTCCTTTTACAGGTACTTCAGAAATACTCTGAGAAACTGGTTTGTTGGTAATGTAACCACATATAACCGCATTACTACGAGGACATATGTCCATTGGATTTTAAGTCCAACACCTTAAGCCATCCTGGCTACAATGTTAGGTTCTTTTTCGCAGCCATATTTCAATTGGCTGATTTTGCTAGTCTCATCTGCACACTTCAGATCAGAAACCATTCAGTTGAATCACTTGTAAACCAGCATTATTATACAGTGCAAAAGCAATTTCAGTACCCTCAACCAAACATAATGACAAGTCTTCAGCCCCCTGTCACTCTGTCTGTCTCTGTCCCATTTTAACGGCCGCCTTCCTTTATCAATTTACATGCTCAGTCAGCACACCATTCGCATCACTGATTTCTCTGTCAGTTTGTTGTTTTTCTATTTGAAACCACCCTAGTAAGCTCTTGCACGGAAAGTATCCGTCAAACGCATGCATTGGTACGAGCGCTGACAGTGGAGAAGCCCCGCATGGTGAAAGTTGATCCTGATCTTCAGCGCATCGCAGGGAAACCAGCATATCTGACATTCCTCTCAGACATAAGAGGATGGGGGATATTCTGTGTTTGGACTCAGTCTGTGCTGATATCTAGAGATGGCACCTCCCAAAAATCTCAGACGCAATATGGCTGTGGGTTTGACGAATGCGTCTCCTGTTAAGCAAAATGATGACTTTTGGGAGCAGATTGTGAGAGATGTGTAATTAGCCACAAGGCGGGTTGTTATTGAGAACTCTTGGTGAGTCCACACAATCATCTTGCACTGGAACAGCTTGAGTTCATCTGTAAACAACACCCACATTTAGGCAGCATGTTGTGCGGTGTGCTGGCGAACTAAAAATGAACCTTTCTCCTGCCGACCGGAACATAACATAGCAGGATGCAAATTCTGGCATTTACAGCAGAAAGATGTCACCTTTCTCAAGGGACAGGGCTGCAACAGTGGCCTTTGGATAGGAGAACATTGTGAGATAAGATATTGATGGGTGTAGCTGCTCTATACGGCTGCTTTTGTGACACCCATAAGTGATCGACTTTGAGATAGAGTTGAAAGACACAGATATATCATTCATATTTGCTCTGAATAGAACTAATTAAGTAAAAACACTATCCAAAATTGTGCTTTGCACTACTTGCATTTTTCTACTACGATGATGAGTATATAGGAATTAATTCTAAATATTTGTGTGAATGATGTCACCCTTTCATCTCCAGCTTCCAGAGTGAGTTTTATGACAATGTGATGAGATTAAATACCAAAGGCATCTCCGTTATCTGCCTAATGATAAAGCTATTAGTGATGACTTTCAAACACTTCTAGAAGCTCGTGAATAAATTTGTACTTGTATCCATCAAATAGAACAGACCAAAAGCTGTCCATTGTAAGTCTCCCTTTTCTCATCATTGTTTCTTCATCATTGAGACTCTCTCTCATCTACTCTAGAATGTTTCTGGTTGTTTATAGGAATCCTGCGAGTTTGACACTGTATGGGCATCATGGAGTGAGCAGAGCACATGGGAATTCAATAGTCTGAAATATTCATCATATGCCTGTAATAATTTAACACATCATTTTACACTGCAAGAAGAAATGTATTTTAATTAAGCTTTGTAGACCCTGCCTGGAAGACAACAGATTAAAGAGTGATATAAAGACTTGTTCTGCTGTTGTCTATCTATGGACATATCAACTTCAGGCTTATTGATTCTATCCAAGAGGGGATCTCAGCCCACTTTAAAATATGAAACTTGCTATCTCTGTACGGCTACAAGCACACATAAGTGGCTGGATAAGGTCTGTGCATGACAGGTCCATACTTCAAATGCCACAATATAAATCAAATCAATCGTTGAAATGAAAGGTGTTCAAATGACATTTCATTGTGACATCTTTTTAATCCTCTCCTGTAAATATCAGGGTATAAAGCATAGCATATGTAGAAACAAAATAAATATAAAAAGCAACTCTAGCCTACAAGCCTCAGAAGGACTGGGATTGCTAGGATGCAGCCTTTCATTTGAGAAGCACCCATTAACAGCTCTGAAGGATTCATTCATCAGACTGATTCAAAGATGTAACACGTCTTTTAGAACTATGCTCACTCTGTATATTTTTGATTCACTAAAAATATCTGACTCATAAGAATCTGTTGTGTGTGAATCAGACACTCTGATTGCGCTGTATGTTTCTGATTCACTAAAAATAACCAGCTCACAATTTGTTCGTTAATCAGACTACACTGGTCGTACCTAATGTTTTTGATTCACTAAAAAGAACTGGCTCATAAGAGTCTTTTGTTTGTGAATCAGACTAAACTTGTCACGTTGTATGTTTGGTTATGTATGTGCACAGTACCATGGGGATAATTAGAAAGGTGTTCTTTGCCCGTGTTTTGGTATTTATATTTTCATCATATCCGATACAGACTTTAAACCCACTTAAAAATATTTTTTTCAAGGAAAAACAAGTTCACATATGCACTAAAATCACCTTGGGATCATCATCTTAAAAGTAATAGCATTGTCAATGGAGGTGAAGTTAGATTTTAGAAAAGCTCTTGCATTATTTGTTTGCCTAGGCTATGTCATATATGATTTGGTGGTTTGTTTGGTAAGCTAATACTTTTTGGGGTCATTGTATATTATTTAGGGATCCATAAAATGAGGTCTGAATGAATTTGTAATGCAAAATAACTATATGTATTATTTTACTTTACTTATATACAAAAGCAACTATTATACACAATATCTATGAGGTTTCAGAAATATTATAAACTGCAAAATACAAAATAAATGTGAATCTAAGGGCCCTAACATACACCCGGCGCAATGCGATGCCAGGCGTGACACAAGTGTTTTTTGCTAGTTTCATTCCAGCGCCACGTTGTTTAAATAGCAAATGCACTCTCGCCCATCTGTTCGCCCATGGGCGTGCTGGTCTGAAAACGAGGTGTGTTCAGGCGCTTTGTTGGCGCGTTGAGGCAACTGAAAATGACTGCGCCATTGCCCAATAAATACCTAGTCTAAAGTCAATAGTGCAGTATTTTTTGTGTTATTTAAAGAGCGCGTTAGTAATATGCGCCTATAGGCGGGTGCACAACACACGTACACTATGCTTATAACACACACAGGGATGCACAGCAGCACACAAACATGCCAAATATAAAAGGATTCCTCTCTGGAGAAGCATTCAGTCTTTCCGCTCGCAAATTTCGCCATGTAAATAGTGAATCCACCATGGTGCAATCGCAACTGGCTTTTAAAGGGAATGGGAGATGAGACTCTGATTGGTTTATTGCACGCCATGCCCCAAAACACACCCATGACTCATTAAGAGACTAGGTACAACCCTTTTAGACCATACGCCTGGCGCGCCAACCGTTTTTTCCGTTGTTAAACTAGCAAAAGTGGATTCGGACATGCCCTAAGTGCACCCCTGCCATGCGCTTCAGACCATGCGCTCAGATTGTTAAAATAACGCCCTAAATGTTTAGATGTAATGATCTAGTAGCTATGTGGGCACCACTGAGTATGTGGGTTTGGCTCCTGTTCCAGTGTTCTTAAAGACCTTTAATAACCCAGAAGAGAGCATCTCCTTTAATTAGTCGTGCTGCTCTATCCAAACTGCTCTCACCCACAAAAGCCGCGAGAGCTCATAGGGAGACCTCCTCCACCGGCATCCTGCCGCATATGTGGCTAATGAGCCCCCCTACCGTGATCTTATCCCTGCTTCTTAAAATCAGAGGCTCAATGCATGCAATGGGTTGCAAATCACCAAACAGAAGAAATTCTATTTGTGGTAATGGGCTTAGAGATGCTGGACGTGACTAAACAAACCTGGAAGGACTGGTTATACGGAACAGAAAACGACAAGACTCTTTGTAGTGCAAGGACTGTGGGTGTAGAATAGGGTTTCATTAAATTCTGTCTGCCAGCACGTTATTAGATCTGAGCCGGTTTGAAGCTATTGGTTGAGACTTATCACTGTGGCTCAGAGGGGAGCTTTACCTCAAAAGTAGACTCTATAAACTTGTATAGATAAGTCGTATTGTATCTATAGCTCCTGATGTACCATTGCTAGAAATGCTGCCACATTTCTGGTGGATTAGGGCGATGTAGGCGCCAATGCATGAAATGACAGTATCATTACAGCGTCAAAGGTCAGCTGCATTCCTTATTTCCCAGACTACAAAAGAGCTGTCCTGATTTGTGCGCACATATTCAGCAGGTTAGTAGAGAAGTGTTGTGTGTGATGTGTTCTCAACAAATCACCTCATGCATAATTCAGGTGGAATATGCAAAAACTGTAGGCAGGGTTCTTTTTGCCATTAAATAACACCAGGATGAAATATTTAACACACCGTAATGACATTCCTGGATGTCTGTTCCCAGGAAAGGCAAAAAGACGTACAGTTTTTATTTGTTCCTTGTAGTTTGTTGCTTTGATTTTTCCTTGAGAATTGACCTAAAAATCTCATGTGTCTCCTTTATGCCCGGTACACATTGTACAACTTTTTTCCCAGATGAAAGATGACCAATCGTGACGATTTCTGTGGTCGTGGCTCCTAAACAGTGGTCCTACAATCAAAAGTCAGATTTTATTACTGAATTTAATATATTTTCAATTGTATTTTGTTATTACATGTAAAAATGTATCTTCAGTTATGTCATTTCAGGATGTTTAAATGAAATAGTTCATATTTAAATGATGCTCATCGATTATCGCACATTAATAATAGCTTCATGACATAAAAGTTTTTGCTGTTTCCTTAAAAGGCATATTTAGAAATAATTATTGTGTTGCATCAAAATACACAAATTATAATCATATAATTACACATTATTTTCTGTATATTATTATTAATAATATAATTTCTATACAAAATCAACTCATACACATCATCTGTGAGGTTCTGAATAATGTCAAATACAAAATAAATGGAAATGGAAATATTCTTTTCAGTAAGGAAATGAAGGAGCAACAGCTACAGAGTAATTTTAGCTTTTGTTCTGATTAAGAATTGGAAATTGTCATTTAACATATTGATCTCAGTGGAATACACTTGAATGATTATAAGATTATTTCACCTTTCCAGAAGCAATTACAGGAAATCTCCTCTAAATATGTTTTTATGATGGCTCTTAAATCTATTATTGATCCTTAAATTAGAAAAATAGGTCTTGAGAGAAGCTGGTTTTATTATCTTATAGTGCACTCAAACAATCATTTAAAGACAACCCAATAAATACAATGCCGAACCAATAAGTACAATGCCTAAGAACAAATAGATGCTTGAATGACTCTGATACTCTAGAGAAGCAATTTTCTCTTGCGTTATCAAAATGTCTATCAATGTAGTGATGATGTTGATGATATAGCTGCTAATCCATATGGCGTCGAGATTGGATTTCTATGGTAATTATGTCTGTTGCTTTGAATTTGGCTTTGCATTGAGAAGACAAAATGATCTGCTGTACTGTTCTAGGGTCAGAAAAGTCTGTTGTTTGTATATGTGCTTAACTTGAAATTTAATCTTGAATGCTTACTATCTTCAATAATTACATTTCGCAGCATGACAGATGTTATAACTACCCCTTGGGCTGCTCTATGACCACAATGCTATAACAAGCAAGGGCTCAGAAAGAAAGCGTATTAGTCACAGCTTATAGAGAACCAGGGAGCGTTTCCTTTTTGGAGGCATTTACAAATGGGATGGTGCATTCAATAGGTCAGCTGTTTGTTTAGCATAGCAAATATGTATAGTCCAGTTATTTGAAGGTATTTCATAATGAAGTTTTTGCCTAAAAGGAAACAATATACACAGATCAGGCATAACATTATGTGAAGTGAATAACACTGATTATCTCTTCATCACGGCACCTGTTAGTGGGTGGGGTATTTTGTCCTCAAAGTTGATGTGTTAGAAGCAGGAAAAATGGGCATGCGTAAGGATTTGAGCGAGTTTGACAAGGGCCAAATTGTGATGGCTAGACGACTGGGTCAGAGCATCTCCAAAACTGCAGCTCTTGTGGGGTGTTCCCGGTCTGCAATGGTCAGTATCTATCAAAAGTGCTCCAAGGAAGGAACAGTGATGACAGGGTCATGGGCGGCCAGGGCTCATTGATGCACGTGGAGAGCGAAGGTGGTCCGATCAAACAGACGAGCTACTGTAGCTCAAATTGGTTCTGATAGAAAGATGTCAGAATACACAGTGCATCGCAGTTTGTTTCATATGGGGATGTATAGCTGCAGACCAGTCAGGGTGCCCATGCTGACCCCTGTCAGCTGCCTAAAGCACCAATAGTGAGGATGTGAGCATCAGAAATGGACCATGGAGCAATGGAAGAAGGTGGCCTGGTTTGATGAATCACATTTCTTTTACATCACATGGATGGCTAGGTGCAGGTGTGCGTGCATCGCTTACCTGGGGAACACATGGCACCAGGGTGCACTATGGGAAGAAAGCAAGCAGGCGGAGGCAGTGTGATGCTTTGGGCAATGTTCTGCTGGGAAACCTTGGGTCCTGGCATCCATGTGGATGTTACTTTGACACGTACCATCTCTCTAAGCATTGTTGCAGACCATGTACACCCTTTCATGGAAACTGTATTCCCTGGTGGCTGTGGCCTCTTTCAGCAGGATAATGCACCCTGCCACAAAGCAAAAAAGGTTCAGGAATGGTTTGAGGAGCACAATGAGATTGAGGTGTTGACTTGGCTGCCAAATTCCCCAGATCTCAATCCAATCGAGCATCTGTGGGATGTGCTGAACAAATAAGCCTGATCCATGGAGGCCCCACCTCGCAACTTACAGGACTTAAAGGATCTGCTGCTAAGATACCACAGCACACCTTCAGGAGTCTAGTGGAGTCCATGACTCGACGGCTCAGGGCTGTTTTGGCAGCAAAAGGCGGACCAACACAATATTAGGAATGTCATTATGTTATGCCTGATAGGTGCCTGATATATACCTTTAACGTTTGATCAAATAAATGCATTCTTGATGTCCTGAATATCTGTGTTATGAGTCAGGCATGTATAACCATTGTGTCTAGACATTAGATGGCATTTATGTCCTGTCTTTATGCATGCCTCCAACAATCACTTGTGTGTTCTTGTCCACTAATCTGTAATTACATCCAGTCAATGATGGTTTCACTGAGCACATTTGCAAACAGGACATTAGTTATCTATCATATGCATATACAGATATGGAAGGCTATGTTAGATGGTGTATTACATAATTTAAACTACATTTTCTCAAAGAATAAGTTAAAAGGTAACACGTAAATGTTCAGCTGTAGATCTATCTAACATTTGGTGAACATGCAATCCATTTGTTCAGATGGATAATATTCACTGGACTATACCCAACACTTTTTTTATTTTTTTTGTAGACTGTGCACACTCTCATTGGATTCATATTCAATCTCTATAAGTTCTTCTAAGTAAATTCTAAGTTTCCAAAATGAAACTTCAGCAGAATTTACTTGGCATACCTTTTCCTTAATCTTGCTACTGCATTTCGTAGCATTATTGAGATTTAAATGTTTGCCTGCTGTCTCCACACATTTGACTGAGAAACATTAAAGAGCTATGAATAACTTTCTAAATATCACACTGCATACACTTCTGTCAAAAACACGAGTAATGCTAAACATGTCACAGTTTGAGGTTTTATAGTCACAAAAAGTTGTTCAAAACCACTTGAAAAAGCAAATGCTCTTATAGGAGAAATGTTCGCGAAGAATATGCGAACTCTCCTAAATCTGTCAACCTTTAACAGATCAGTAAACCTACTTAAATAGTTTGTACTCCCTCAAGCAGAATGTTTTGTTCTCAAAAAACAATGGTTGTGTTGTTATTCACAGATAGGTTGCTGCTTTGAAACATGAAAATTTGATATGCATTACTGAGCAGATGCTGTTGTATTTCTGTGCAGGTTAAAGTGATGGTACGCGTATGTCCTTCATCGCCTGCCAGCACAGCAGAGTCCAGCTCTTTCCTGAAGGTCGATTCTCGTAAGAAGCAAGTGACCATCATGGACCCAGCAGCTAATTCTCAGCAGAATCAAACTCAGAAACGCGGCAGCTCCAACCAGGCTCCTCCAAAGATGTTCGCATTTGATGCAGCCTTCTCTCATGATGCCTCTCAGGTGAGGGATTGGCACTAGGTTTAAAGTTTGCGCTAACCATTAAACATGCAGAGTGTCATTTCAGCCACTAGTGGCAGAACTGCGAAATAATTGCTTCCTTGTATAAAGCAACAGTATGTTCTTAATACAGGGAAATCCCTCTGGAGCAAGAGTTCAAGAGTTCCCGTCCCCCTTTTTTCTGCAGCGCTGATTCCGGAAGTATTTTTTCCATTCATTTTTCCCATAGGGTTTTTAAAACAGTCTTCATAACGAGTTATAAGCCATGAACCAAACCAGTCAGCGACGAGATGAATCATAACCATCATTAGTAAATTGCTTTAGGGAGGGAAAGAATACCAATCCCATGAAGCATTGCAAACAGCATAATTCAATAAAATATGATGGAGAAATATATACAAATATTTAATCATTCGCTGTGCTTCATGCAAGTGGGTGGAGCTAAAGAGCTATTTTGGCGCATGTTGCTTTTTTCGACTCACTGATTGGTGTAATAATCTGTATCATGCATCAGCATCATGGATAATGTAGTTTTTCACTAGGAATTCTGCTCTTAAATATGATTATTTTAAAAATAAGCTGAAATAAAGCTGGCTAACGGCTTCAACAGAAGCAAATACCATGAATTAGCAACCTCATAGCTCACAGTAGGCCTATCTTTAAAGGTTGGAAGCTTATTGTTCAAAATCAATTGCCATATGAAGAAAATGAATGGAGTTTTTACTTCCGGAACCCAACTGTTGTACTCTATTGTTGCACTTTCCATTGCACAAAAGGTTCGCAAGTAAACGCTGCAAAAAAACAAAAAAAAACAAACAAAAAAACCTTTTAGATCCTTTATTTTTAAGAGTGTGCCTCACAATGGTTAAGGTTAAAGGCAAAATGGCAGTTGCTTATATGTCACCCTTCCTGGGATTTTAAACTTATAAGATTCCCAACCCAGATCTTTAACATTAAGTCATTGCTGCTATCTAGAAGATCTCTTGCACTCAAAAAAGTGTTTTTATATTGAAAGTTAAAATATATTGAAAAAATCCTTAAAACAACTTTTTGTTTATAATAACATTTATTAATTAAGCACACACTTTTATCCAAAGTGACTTTTAGTTTAATTGAGAAGCAAAAAATACATTTTAAGTGAAGAATCTGCCAGTGCAGTGACACATTACACTTTAATCAAATATACTGTACATTCTCTGAAAACAACACAATATCTTACTGCTTCTCAAGTAAATTTGTCTTAAATAGTTTGATTTTTTAAATTGAAAACAAGTCAAAAAATACATGAAAAATACCTTAATTTAATTTAAGGCATGCAATTTCAGTTATTTTTGCGGAGCATGAATTTGATTGGCTGTTCACTGTTTCCTGGCAGGCAGAGGTTTGTGCTGGAACTGTGGCTGAAGTCATCCAGTCTGTGGTCAATGGAGCAGATGGCTGTGTATTTTGCTTTGGACACTCCAAACTAGGTAAGATATGATATCTCTCTATATGAACCTATCACAAAGTGCTTCCATTGCCCCTTTCTAATATATTGTAAGTGCCTTTTTAGACAGACATCTTTCTTGTCTTTGTAATGAACGTCAGAGCCTTAATACATCCTGTAATGTTTCTCCATCTCTCATATGTGTTTTATATTCAGTAAATAACCATCCCCCAGCGTTCCCAACACCTCAACCGCTTCCATCCTGTAAATGAGATGGAATTAGTTTCATAGCACGCATGGCAGACTACAAGATGATCTCACCCTGTTTTGCTGTCATTGTCCATTGTTGTTTCTGGAAGATTAGTGTAAAATTTAACCAGCCATTTGCTTGGAAAACAATGGGAAAATGCTACTGTGGTTGCTGGTCAGTGATTTGATGACAACGTGTAATTCCTCAGATTCCTTGTTTCCATTAACCTTTACTCGAAAACCAAAGACCGGCTCATACATCATTGGAAAAGCATTCCACAGTGATTTCATTGGTCAGCCGCCCAAAGCTAATTAACTAGCTGTAATAACCCAGACACTGGCCTGTTAGTGATTTGAAAGTAATCACCTTGGACATTTGGCTTTACAGTGTGGCTATATAAAACAAGAAACAAAAGAATCATGGAGAACTTGAATCATGGAGAACCCCTGGTCACCATTGGTGCTTTAGTGCATGAATACCTAAGATACAATCTTTAAAGATTTATCTGGCTTGAACATGCAGATTTGTTTTTGTTTTTAACCGTCAAATCAACCAGAGGGTGAATTAATAATCATACATAATAATCCATGACCTCTAGATCCTGTATGTCATGCCGGTTGTGAGTATGCAATATGGTGAATATTAAAATACTCTAGCAGTGTTCTGGGATGAAGCTTTATCTCCTGAAACTGCTTGATCAGCCCGGAGGCTTATTTATGCTTTATTGCAATAAGTCAGAATCCATAAAATTGAAGGACACGTTGAAGCCTATAATGGATTTGTGTGTGTAAAATTTTTTAAGAGCAATGCTGTAGTAATTTAATCTCTATCCAGTCTGATTGAATTACTGACTCTCAGTTCACCTGCTACAGAGCATCCATCTTATTTTCCGCCTGGAAGTAAAAGCCCAGCGGCTTTAACTGATGTGAAAGACCATTTTTGACAGAGCAGGTTTGATGTGCTACAATCAGAACATAAAATAAAGCAATACAAATATAAAATGTATTACAACAAATAATAATAAAAATAAAGTACATAAATGATAAATAAATGTAATTGAACTAATTTGTGTGTGCGTGTTTTTTTTATTTATTTATTTTTAATACATTTTCTAAGTCTACAGTGTAATGTATGCACGTCTGACTATTATTTTCTAATGTCTGTTTCAGTGGATTTTAATGCAGTGTAATCATGATGACAAATTATACGTTAGCTTGGTGAACAGGGGGGTATTCCAGAGAGCAGGTTATGTGACATACCCGGGTATGTTTAAGAGTAAGTAAGCGGATAACCTCAACTTTCGGTTCCAAAAACAGAGGTAACTTGGTATGTAAGTAACCATGACAACTCACTCTCTGAACATAACCTGCTCGGAGCAGCTCATAATCCAGGATTAGTTTGCTTAAGAGGTATTCAGATGCATGTTATATAATTAATATAGTTATATTAATAAAACCAATACAGTTATATAATATACAATATTGTATATTAATTCCAAAAGCACTATAATAACAAAGGTAGTTTAAATGTTAATTCAATTAAAATATATTTATTATCTCACACATGGATCTGCATTCAATTAATTAGCATCAAACAAACAATATAATCCTTATTCTCAGTTAATAAAGATTACTTATTAAATGAAATAAGTAATAGGTGGCGATGTGCACTAAGTAGGTTATGTAAACCGCCATTAAACAAAAGAAGATGGAAATAGAATGGCATGCTTTTTCTTAGTGACTGTTTCCATGGTGACTCATCGATTCGTTGCTCTGTTGAGAATGTCTTGTGTGTTAACGGGGAACATACAGTTGGCTGAGCTTACTCACGGACTCATTTTTGGAACCAGTGTACCTTGAGTAAGCAAGGTTTTGGTTAATCAACCGGGAGTTCAGGGTATATGTGATGGTAAGTTAACCTTGCTTTCTGGAATACCCCCCGGGTATATACCCTTACGAAAATGAACCATGGTTTTACTACAAATAAAACCAAAAAATTGTAATTAAAACAACACAATTGTAGTTAAACCATGGTTAAACCATGGTAACCACAAATTAACCATGGTTTTGCTACTCTAACCATAGTTTAACCAAAAAACCATGGTTGCTAACACTTTTACTACAATAAAACCATGGTTATTTTTCGTAAGGGTAACATCATTGTCGCGTGTATGTTCTGTTTTGGATTAGTACTAGTTCCTGTACCCGTTTCCTATGTTCCTATTTTCCCACCACTAGTTTGTTTCCTTGGGTACTGATGGTTACACACCTGTTTCAGTTTCTGTTGATTAGCATCCCTTGGGTATTAAAGGGTTAGTTCACCCAAAAATAAAAATTCTGTCATTAATTACTCACCCTTATGTTGTTCCAAACCCGTAAGACCTTCATCTTCGGAACACAAATGAAGATGTTTTTGATTAAAATCCAAAAAATCCAGCTTTCTGAAATGCAAAAGTCCCTTATGGACTGCAATGTTATTACCATTGGCCTGTCACTTTCAAGGCCCAGAAAAGTAGTAAAAACAACATTAAAATAGTCCATGTGACTCCAGTGGTTCAACCAATGCGTGTGGTGCTGACACAGGAGCTGGCCAATAACGAGCCGGCGTTCTGACGTAGAACCTGGAAGCACTGCACTGTTTTTACGTGATTAATTAATGACAGAATTTTCATTTCTGGGTGAACTAACCTGTTCTTGCTGGATTCTCCTACGCCGTGTGATTTCCTACAACCACCTGCCAGAACGTCACAGTCATACTAAAATGTATTTTAGCATGGCTGGAACACTGTATTGAACTAGTCAGCATCCAGAACTGGATTTTTTGCTTGATTTATACCATCTGCAACGAAATTATTACTATATTACTGCCATAGTATTTGCATGGTAATCATGGCATTACCCTGATTAATGCATGACCCTGGTAAAGTGTCCAAAAATTGAAACACAGCTGAAATAAATTCAAATAATAAAATATAAATATTGGATGAACAATTAAACTTAAATATAAATAGACATGTTGCCTTGGCAACTAAGGGGCCATTTACATGACACTGTTTTCAACTAAAAACGTAAAACATTTTTTGAGTTTTGGGTCGTTCATTTTTTTTCCCACAACTGTGTCTTGGGGGCCTGAAAAAACAAGCTGTTGAAAACGAGCTGTTGTTTTTTTTAAACGATTCCGTAATTGTCTCTGTGTAAACTACAAAAAAGTGAATTGGTGAAAACGGTAATGTCATGCGTATTACGTGTTCAGTCTATAGACGCGTTAGACTGGGTATTTGGATTTGATTTCGCCCTGCAACTCAGTCTGAAAACCTGTACATTAATTTCTACTGCTTCTGTTACACTTTTGTGGGAACCAATCACAGACTGACTTATCCACCTGGCACGCTATTGGAGGGTTTAACACGATGACTGATAGAGAAGCGGTGGGTCGTTTGCCCGTTGATAACGCCTCTTGTGGTCTGATTGGTTGAAGGAATATCCAATTGCGTACAGAGTCATTTGAATAATGCTCGTTTATCACGCCTCTTGTGCAGTAGAAAATACAGAGCAGACTCCCCAGACCAATGTTCAATCTTAAATTGAGCTCGGCCTGGTGATAGCCAGACAATAGGCGCATAGTTTTTCTTTACAAAGTGACATCGCCAGCTACTGGCCTGGCATGGATGATACAGCATTTTTAATCATTTTCACAGATCCATGTGAACAGGGATCACTTTGATAATGGTGTCGCCTGTACATGGAAAAAAACTTTTCTATTTTTAGTACATCGTTGTCGCGTAAATATACCCTTAAATTACCAAAACTGAAAAAAAGCTAATACAAAATGACAAAAGCATATAACAAAACTGCTAAAACATAAACTAAAATAATTCTGAATATATAAAAAAGTATATTCATATTAATAAATACTAATAACATAACATAATATTGATAAACTCAGGCAAGTTTGTCCAGTTTTTGCCGTTAGCAGCTCTCATTTAACAGCGGATAAAATCAATGAAGCACCTGCTACAATGTAACACCTCCTTTAATATTCCCAAGTGTTACCTATTAGAATTATCTTTAAAAAAAAAAAAAAAAACAGAAAGTATGAAAAATCTGCCCCATGGGCGTCATATTAAATAATTCATAAATCTATAATCTGCTGCATCTGCACCATTGTAGGATTGGCTTGTATTTATGAACTGTTTGAATCACTGTGAACCATGCAAATGAGCCTATTTCAACAGACACTGTATCATCTCTGCTTCTGTTTCTCTTTCTCGCTCCCTTACCCACCCTAACTAGAGGAATCCGCCTTTTGAAGTTAAATCTGGTTTGAATGTGTGCTGTGACATATGGCTTTGTTTAGTGGCCCCTTTCATGTCAACAGCAGGGGTATTTATGCATATGACTGTGTGGAGGGCAATGTCCAGAAATTAATCCAGGGAGGCTGCCAATCAACAGGCTGTTGTTCCGGTTCTGGTCCTGCGGGTGAACCTGCTTTTAATGCCCAGTGCTGCCCACATGGCGTATGGGCTTACTCAACCACACTACGACATATGGCAAATGTCAGCGTACTGTCAAACAAAGGGCTTTTCTGGAAATAAGAACCCATTTAAGGCAGACAAAACATTCTTGTGATTAGGCACGGTACATTTTCAGGCTGTATTTATAAGCACAATTACATTCTTCTTGTCAATTTTCCAGCTGTAATGGATTTTTAATTGTGTTGGAATGTGTTTGTGTAGCGTGTATGTGACATCTGTCACTGTGGTTTATGCCAGAGTGCTAGTCTGGAAGCTAAATATCACATTAGAAAGTGTGAAATAGACCACACATATTGGTGTAATGCTCTTGAGGCCAAACAGACACCATGGCTAGGCTTTTAGCACCTGACCTATTTCTACTGTACCATTCCACTCTACGCTTGCCAATCATTCATGTGATTGTATGCAGAAATATGATTGTATGCAAAGCGATCCATCGTCAACTTGACTCTTGGTCTTGTTGCAGGCAAATCCTACACTATGATTGGCAAGGACGATTCCATGCAGAGTTTCGGGATCATCCCGTGTGCCATCTCCTGGCTATTCAAATTGATCAACGAGTGCAAGGAAAAGACAGGTGCACGTTTCTCCGTACGAGTGTCGGCTGTGGAGGTCTGGGGAAAAGACGAGAACCTGAAAGATCTGTTGTCAGAGGTGGCGACAGGCAGTCTGCAGGACGGCCAGTCTCCAGGAGTCTACCTCTGCGAGGACCCCATCTGCGGCATGCAGGTAAAATAGTAATTCTGATCATTAATGTTCACATTTCTTTAATTATACAGTATGTTGTTCATGTAAGGGGTTATAAGCACTGATTGCTGCTAAAATACTGTGAAAAATAGATGTCAAAATGTAAATTTGATTCAAATTTCATTATGATGGAAACAACATAAGTAACATTAAAGGTGAAGTGTGTAATTTTTACAATGTTAATATGATTTCCCTAAAAAAAAGTAGGGCACTATGAAAGAGCAACATTGTCTCAGATATTTTAGTATGTTTATTTATACCACTTTATACCATGGTCTGTCTGAATACTCGATTCTGATTGGCTGGAAGGTGTGCAATAAAACCATTAAAGGGTTTATTTAGTTTATTTAGTGAATGCATCAGACTGGAAATGCAAGCTCATGCGAAAAGTTTCACATTCCACGTTCCAAAGTTTAAGTCTGGTGAACTCTGACCTTCGAATTCGCATCACGTGACGACGTGTGACCAGTAGAAGACTGATATGTCGTGGTGTGGCCTCTTGGCTGAGTTAAAAGAACACATATTTTTGCAGTAAAGATAAGTAGATTTTTACATTTTGAATGTACTACTATTTGTTAAATGTTGAATTCATGTTAATAAAAAAGACGCCGCAGAGTGTGGCATCATATCACGACCGTGACAGTGTCTGTGTGTCTAGTCTAGTGTGACTGCCGCTTAATGCACAGGTAGTTCCAAGTCAGTTTAATCACCGTTCTGTATTAATGCACTATTTCCATTGAAGCACACACACATTACCTGAAGCACACACACTCTTTGAGATCATGCTGCGCACACAGAAACATTCAGGAGCACAGAAACTTGTTATCATCACTACCCAGCGACATCTATTAATAAAATAGCTTTGCTACTGAGTTGCTACATTATATTTCTCAGCAATGAGGGGGTAACATCGCTGGTTTATCTCTGTGTCTGATTCAAAGCGAGCAAAATTTTTACCCTTCCAAATATTGCACTGCAAACATCAATAATAGCTTTAAGTTGCCAGTGCTGGCAAATGACTATGGTATAAGCGAGGAAATCATAGCTGTGCATTAAACATTTGAATGCACCCGCATTTCGTCAGGTGGTTCTTTGCTGCCATGTTGTGCATTAAAATCGTTTAATGCACAGCTAACCTTGGATTGCTTGCTTATACAATATATTGCTTTAAAGCCACACATATCATAACTCCACGACTAAGCAGAGCGCACTGTCATAGAGCGGAAAATTCACACCGTTCCACTTCGCTCATATGCTCTGGTTTCCAAGGCAACATTCTGAATTTTTCATCTGGTATTTATATTTTATTTTATTTCAGCTTAATTTCAATTACCAGAAAGTATTTTTAATAGTTTTAGCTCACAATAACAACCGTTTGAAAATGTTGCTATTCTCTTTGTTATTGATGTAGAAATTACACACCTCGGCTTTAAGATCCTTTATGACATGATGCCAAAGATTCATGCTTTTCTTTTCATTGCGTATTCACTCTAAGATGGTCACAGATTTTAAAAAAAGTTTAACAATATTGGCACACTTTTTGCCTGTTTTCTGGGAACACCCCCAGATTACAGTGTTTAAAAAAAAACAAAAAAACAAGCATGACAATCAACTACCAATAAAGATACCATTGTTCAGTGAAATGATGAGAGGATTAGTGGAGCTGTCTCTGTAATCCTCAGACATCTGCACTAATCTCATCTTGGACTGATACCTCACAGCAATGGATTGCAATGGCCTCACTTCTCCTGTTATGATGACAGTCAGCCTTATCACACAGAGCAGGCTTCAGACGTGATACCCAAGGCTCTGCTGACATTGAAATACTCTATTGCCCAAAAACAAACAGAAGATATTTTTTGTTTAGATATTAAGACATGACTGAGCTGACAGTGTCTCAATACTTTATTTTCTCTAGTACTGTTAATAGTGGTTGACAGATTTTTTTAATTTTTGCTGGTTTCTTCGAGAGCAGGGTGGGTATAGAGCCTACATGCGGGGGTTGGACAATGAAACTGAAACACATCAAATATTGCAATCCACACAATATAATTCAAAACAGGACAAATTGTTGGTGCTCATCTCACTGGCTTATCCGTGACCAAGACAGCAAGTCTTTAAGATGTATCAAGAGCCAGGGCAATGTCGGTGTAGGACAAACCACATCCAACAGGAGTAACTGTGGGCTGTGGACAGTGTGAAACATGTATTGTTCTCTGATGAGTCCACCTTCACTGTCTTTCCCACATCCGTGGGAGTTACGGTGTGGAGAAGACCCAAAGAGGCCAAACAGTGAAGCACAGGGGTGGATCAGTAATTGATTGGGCTACAATATCATGGCATTCCCTACTGTGCTTGATGGGAACGGACCAAGGACATATACCGAACATATGAACGGATCAGCATGATAATGCACCAAGACACACAGCAAGACTTGTAACAGAATGGTTTGATGAACATGAAAGTAAAGTTGAACATCTCCCATGGCCTGCACAGTCACCAGATCTAAATATTTTTGAGGCACTTTTGGGTGTTTTGGAGGAATCAGAAAATGTTTTACTCCACCAGCATCACATAGTGACCTTGTAACTATCATTCCCAAGCCAAACTGATCCTGTATTGGCCACAAAAGGAGGCCCTAAACCATAATAATACATTATTGTGGTCTAAAACCAGGAGCCCTATCATATACCCTGCGCAATGCGATGCGAGATGCAAGTGTCTTTTGCTAGTTTGCAACCCGACCGAGTTATCATTTTCCAGTGCCACGTTGTTTAAATAGCAAATGTTCCCCCATGGGTGTGCTGGTCTGAAAACGAGGTGTGTTCAGACGCATTGTTGGCACGTTACTATTTTGAGGCAACTGAAAACGCAGTATTTTTTGTGTTATTTAAAGGATGCGTTAGTATATGCGCCTATAGGCGGGTGCACAAAGCGCGTACACTCTGCTTATAACACACACAGGGATTCGCAGCAGCACACAAACATGCTAAATATTAAAAATAAAAGGATTCCTCTCTGGAGAAGTGTTCAGTCTTTCCGCTCGCAAATTCCGCCATGTAAATAGCGAATCCACCATGGTGCAATCGCAACTGGCTATTAAAGGGAATGGGAGATGAGACTCTGATTGGTTTATTGGACGTTACGCCTAAAACACACCCATGACTCATTAAGAGACTAGGTACAATACTTTTGGACCATGTGCCTACCGTTTTTTCTGTCATTAAACTAGCAAATGTAGATTAGGACATGTCATAAGTGCACCTGGCCATGCGCTTCAGACCATGTGCTCAGATTGTTAAAATAGGGCCCCAGGTGTTTCACTTTCATTGTCATTGTATATGATACACACTATTTAACAAATGCTGCAATTGAATATATATTTATGTACTAAATTAACTGGAAAATGATTCAATATCTAAAAATGATTTGAATTTGATAAAAAGCCAATCTCTTAAAATAGACAGATTTATAGTCTAGATAGCAGCTTCTTGATTCTGTAACCCGATTATGGTATTTTTCACAAATACCAGTGTTGCTTCTGGCAGTAATTTGCCAAACCAAACAACTTAGCTACTGATGCCGATAATAATGTTTGGAGTACAAAGTCAGTACTGTTTCTCAGCCAAAACTGTGCAATAAAATTAAAATTTGCATCCTTTGCGTTTTTACACAGTTACAGAACCAGAGTGAATTGCGCGCTCCAACGGCTGAGAAGGCGGCTTTCTTCTTGGACGCCGCCATTGCTTCGCGACACAGCAGTAAACCAGACTGTGATGAAGAGGAGCACCGGAACTCTCACATGCTCTTCACCCTACACATCTACCAGTATCGAATGGAAAAGACCGGCAAGGGTGGGAGTGAGTATAGGCAGTTTCGGTAGAGACTCGACAGGGGTTCTCAACTGGTTTTTCATCTGTGATCTATTGTTTAGGTTTGCACAATTTTGGCTATTGCCAGTTAAGCTTAAGATACTTCTATGATGGGTGCAAGACTTTATCAGCAGTATCTGCTCTATTCCACGGTTGATTTTCTCATTATACTTCCAAATGTTGCTAGCATGGTTTATAAATAGTCTGTTGCTGATAATCTTAGAGAGGGGTGTGATAACAGAAAAAAAAGTGCCATTGTTAATGTGAGATGTAGGATCTGATCTAAAAGCTGTCATGCTAAAGCTCGCTATTTCTGGAGAACAATGATAATTTCTCTTATCACGAGAAATATTCTGTTGGGCACAAGTGAGTCCTGCCTCTTTCCAAGAGTGAACAGAAAGTAAAACCAGATGTGTTAGCTTGGGCTTTTAGGGTATTTGAGTAACTTGAATTACCTCCAAAACTGTGTATAATGAAGCTAGTGTAAGCAGAGCCATGAAATCCACTCTAGATGTTTCCTTGGCGAAGATTAACGTACATAATAGAAACACATAGAGATATAATGTTGCCATTTGAAATTTAGGATCATTATTCACAGTTTTCATAAGTTCCTTTCATCTTTATTAGTCTACCAACAGGTTCCAATAACAATTCATAATCAAATTAGATGGGCATTATGAGGTTTTGACTTTATATTTAAAGTTTAATATACATTCTGTTGCTTTTCCAGTTTCTTTGTAAAGCTTGATATTTTCTTAAAGTGTCTATATAAATGTTTTAAAAATATAATCTTGCATATAAAGCATCATTCCTCCAGTCAGTGTCACATGATCCTTCAGAAATCATTCTAATATGCTGATTTGGTGCTCAAGAAACATTTATGATTATTTTCAATGTTGAAAACATCGGAAACTGTTTGTGGAAACTGTGATGAATAGAAAGTTCAAAAGAACAGCATTTATTTCAAATAGAGATCTTTTTTTTTACATTATAACTCTTTTTACTGTCACTTTTGATTAATTTAATGCATCCTTGCTTATTAAAAAATAAATGATTGCTTATTGGTTGTGTAACGCATCAATTACTTCAATTGAGTCACTTAAAACTGTCAGTATGGTGTTTGAACCATTAGCCTATAGGCCTAAAGTAGAATGTTATGAAATATATCATATCTTAGATAAGAGAAAGATGAACGAAGAACATGTTAGAAACTCCTCTTAGAGTTGAACTGTTAAGGGGATCTGACTGTGTGGCTCTTTTGTTAGTGTCGGGAGGCAGGAGTCGACTGCATCTCATCGACCTGGGCAGCTGTGTGAAGGTTTTGAGCAAGATCCGCGACAGCACTACAGGACTCTGCCTCTCTCTGTCCGCCCTGGGGAACGTCATATTGGCCTTGGTCAACGGCAGCAAGCACATCCCTTACAAGTAAGACCTTTTCTTTTCACTTTGCTCACATAATATGATTTCAACAAAAACACATTGAGGTAAACTTTTCAGACGGATATGTTGCAACCTCAATGACAAGATTGCAATTATACTGTGATGGGTGAAGTCATTCTGCAGTCGCTCGACTCATTAAAGATGTAACATGTTTAGTCTTAATATCTCTGCTGCTAATTCTTCACGAACACACCTCATATGAATAATATATACAAACTGACATTTTCCAGGCTTTGATGTGAGCAATTATTAGTGGATTCTAATGCTACGTTGAATCTGCAGAGAGAATGTAACCTTTATCGCTCCTCAGGGGTAATAGCTAAGTGAATTAGCTTGTGCCAAGCAGCCATAGAGACAGATGCAGTTTCACATTCACTGGGATTCATCGAACATTCTTAACACAGATCATTTCTCTGCAACTGCTGTTTTATTTCTTTAAGCAGCGTGTTAATTTGAGTTAAACAGACAACTTTGAGAAGGTGCCGTGCATCTTCCAGCAGATTTTTTTCCTAAAAATTTGCAGCGCTTCCATTCGGCTCCCTCAAGGCACGTTTGCATTTTCATGCCATGGCTCCCTAATTTAATCATGGCAAATTTACATTGTAAAGCATCATGGGGTTTAAGGCTGGAAACGCATCCGCTCTGGAGAGCCGAGATATAATTAGGGTTTACGGCCTTTTAGGAGGAATGCAACATTTGCACAAGATAAATTGAATTAATATGCATGTATCATAAATGAATATAAAGTCACTAATTTTAGATAGTGATTTAATAAGAGCTAAATAATATTTTAACTGCCTTTAATCTTTCTAATTGGCTGTTTTAACCTCTCTAATTTATTGTCAAATCTAGAATATTGTTTTGAATTCAGATAAAAAAAAAAAAAAAAAAAAAAGATCAATTCTGAATATATTAATTGTTGATTTTACACTACAATGCATTGTTCATTCTAGAGCACAATAATAAAAGCAATAACCAGAAACACATATTTTGCCAAGGGGTGAATGTTATCTTAATAGCATATCTCTGATAAATGTATTTTTGCT
The DNA here is from genome assembly GCA_018749465.1 of Paracanthobrama guichenoti. Classification (NCBI taxonomy): domain Eukaryota; kingdom Metazoa; phylum Chordata; class Actinopteri; order Cypriniformes; family Gobionidae; genus Paracanthobrama; species Paracanthobrama guichenoti. The sequence goes on from CM031959.1 coordinate 29,463,878, forward strand.
ACATCATGGTAAGTAAATTATGCTTGTATAATTTATGCTTAGTTAGCCATGTGGTCACTGTCTTAATAACCACTCAAAATTGACTACACACTTCACTAGCTATATTTATGCACATCATCCAACATCAAACAAATTAGGACAGAGTACTACTGTAATCACATTACTGTACACTGTTGCTGTATTGTGTGACAATATTTACAATAACAAAGTTATGCAAAATGGCGCCGCTGTGTTTGGTCGCCGTTCAGGTCGCTCCGCGAAGACTGTGCTTTTATTTACTATTTTACTTTCTTTTACTCTCAGTTTTTACAAACTTATCATCTGCATTGATCTACTACGACAGCAAAACTCTTTTGGACATTGGTTACCTCTACACTGGACTGTTTCAGGACACTTTCGCCGATCCTCTGTGGCCATCTGAGATTCTTCGGAACGCCGAGTTGAACAATGGACAGAGCCAGCGGCGTAGAACAAAGAAACACCGTGGGAAACGTGCTGGTATCCGTAACAGACTGAGGAAAAGGGCATTCAGACCTCCTCTCCCGAGCATTCTTCTAGCAAATGTTCAATCCTTGGATAATAAGATGGACGATCTTAGAGCCAGGATAAGTTTTCAACGGGACATGAGAGACTGTAATATCTATTGTTTGTCTGAAACATGGCTCACGCCCGCGGTCCCGGACACAGCTGTGACGCCGCCGGAGAACTTCTCTGTTTTTCGGATGGACAGAACAGCCGAGGCCGGTAAATCCAAAGGCGGTGGAGTGTGTTTCATGATCAACAAGAAATGGTGCGATCCCAGGAACATCACCATTCTCTCGCGGTCCTGCTCACCTCATCTGGAACATTTAACAATCATCTGCCGCCCATTCTATCTGCCTAGGGAGTTTTCTGCGGTTGTCGCGACCGCCGTTTACATCCCACCGCAGGCAGACACAGCGCTGGCTTTATCTGGCCTTCATGATGTTGCCAGCGGCGTCATAAACCAACATCCCGACGCGGCATTCATTGTCGCGGCGATTTTAACAAAGCAAACCTAAAGAAAGTCCTGCCAAACTTTCACCAGCACGTCTCCTGCCCCACACGAGGAGCAAACACACTGGATCACTGCTACTCTCCGTTTAAGAACGCCTATAAAGCGCGGTCACTTCCAGCGTTTGGCAAATCGGATCATGCCGCCATTTTCCTCACTCCCGAATACAAACAAAAGCTCCTCCAGGAACCCCCGGTGAGGCGGGAAGTTAAGCGTTGGTCACCCCACTCAGAGACCGCGCTACAGGCAGCTCTGGGCGATGTGGATTGGGACATGTTCGAAAGCGAGTTCAGCTGACGTAAGCGCGAGTTCACAGACGTGGCGCTTTGCTTCATCAACACGCTTACAGAGCAAGCCACGCAAACAATAACAATAACGTCCTTCTCAAATCAGAAACCGTGGGTGGACAATTCAATCCGCGCGGCAGTGAACACACGCACTGCCGCTTACAACGCCGGTCTCCATTCAGGGAATATGAATGAATACAGATCGTCCTGCTATGCTCTCAGACGAGCAGTTAAAGCTGCAAAACTCCGTTATAAAGACCGAGTGGAGTCTCATTTCCAACTCAACGACTCGCGGCGCATGTGGCAAGGTCTGAGGTCCATCTGCTCCTTTGGATCTAAATCCTCTGCAGAGGCAAGCGTTGATCCGTTGCTCGTGAACGAGTTAAACTCTTTCTACGCTTCGCTTTGACTGTAACCGCGGCACGCGACTCCGCCAAGTGGCGCGTTAGAGGAAATTACTCAGAGCAGCAACAATCACGTGATCTCTGTCTCGGAGGATGAAGTTCGGAGAGCACTCAAGCGTGTGGACGTCAGGAAAGCTGCCGGGCCGGATGGTATTTCAGGTCGTGTTCTGCGGTCCTGTGCTGATCAGCTCACCGGGTTGTTTACATCTATCTTTAATGAGTCCCTCGCTACATCTGTGGTCCCCACCTCCTTCAAAAAATCCACCATCATCCCTGTCCCTAAGAACAGTAAACCCTCTTGCCTAAATGACTATCGTCCAGTGGCTCTCACGTCTATAGTCATGAAGGTCTTTGAGAGACTCATTAAAAACACCATTTGCGCCTTCATTCCTGACACTTTGGACCCTCTTCAGTTTGCCTATCGTCCCAATAGATCGACTGAAGATGCCATCTCTCATGTCCTCCACTCCTCCCTCACTCACATCGACACGACAGCAAAAGTGGGAACTACGTAAGACTGCTATTTATTGACTATAGCTCAGCCTTTAACACCATAGTTCCCACCAAGCTAACCTCCAAACTCCTGGATCTCGGCCTGAATCCTTCTCTCTGCCACTGGATTGAGGACTTCCTCACTGGCAGGCCTCAGGTGGTGAGAATAGGCCAGTCCACCTCCACCTCCATCACCCTGAGTGTGGGAGCTCCACAGGGCTGTGTCCTGAGCCCCCTGCTCTACTCTCTCTACACGCATGACTGTTTGTCCACACACAGCTCCACCTCTATCATCAAATTTGCTGATGATACTGTTGTCCTGGGCCTCATTTCCAACAACAATGAGACGGCATACTTGGACGAGGTGGAGCATCTAACATCATGGTGCCAGGACAACTGTCTCTCTCTGAATGTTGGCAAGACCAAAGAAATGATTGTGGACTTCAGGAAGAGACAGCAACGGACATACTCCCCTCATGATCAGCGGGTCACCAGTAGAGAGAGTGAGCAGCTTCAAGTACCTGGGAGTAAACATCTCCGAGGACCTGACCTGGACTGCTCACATTCAGACACAGGTGAAAAAGCCAGGCAAAGACTGTACCACCTGCGCCAGCTGAGGAAATTCAGGGTTTCACCAGCTATCCTGAAAACTTTCTATTTAGGGGCGATAGAAAGTGTTTTAACTCAGTGCATCACAGCGTGGTATGGGAACAGCACCAGTCATGACCGCAAAGCCCTGCAAAGAGTAGTGCGCTTATCCGAGCGTATCTCAGGGTCAGCTCTCCGTCTCTGCAGGACGTCTACACCAAACGCTGCAAAGGTAGAGCTACCAAGATCATCAAGGACTCTAATCACCCTGCAAACCCTCATTTCACGCTGCTACCATCTGGTAAGCGCTTCCAAGCCTGATGGCCAAAACTGAGAGACTCAGGAGGAGCTTCTTCCCCAGGCCATCAGACTCCTGAACTCAGTCACTTAACATCACGTGACTTCACGTCAGGATAAACATCGATACACTGACATTGCACTGCACTTTCTGTTCTCGTTGTTACTGTGTAACAACCTGTCATAAACCTGTTTGCACATTATACTCTTTATACATTTGTTAACCACATATTTATAAGTCTACAGTTTACTCACTGCAAAGTCTACTTCAATTATTTTATTCCACTTTATCCTTATTTGTTACTTTTTTTTTCTCTTGACTTGATTATTTATAATTCTACAGATATAGACATATATATATATATATATATATATATATAGAGAGAGTACTTTTTTTTATATCCTATTTCTATTATAATTTCTTCCTTGTGTTTTTAACTGTGAATTTGCACTGTCCATGGAGCGGACCTGTTTACATTTCACTGCCGGTTGTATATTCTGTATATAACTGTGTATGTGACAAATAAAACTCTTGAATCTTGAATCTTATTGTATAGGTCAGTGATTTTTGAGAACTGAACTTGTATGTGCATATCGTAATGCTAGCTGACTCATCCTTGAAAAGCAGCTTTATATGTCACCTCTAATGGTTGCCATAGGGAAGGCAGACAGAACAGGAAATGCCAATCCAAGTCTCTCTCTCGCTCTCTAAAAAGAGACTGGGAGCTGTTTTTTTTTTAATCAGGGTCAGCAAATCAAAATACTCAAAAAGGTTCTATCAATTCTTATTATTAATAAGGGTAATATTACAAGATTATACTAATTGCTAAAAGCGGTGCGGGTATTCAGTGAAAGGTGTTCAAAAGTTTTTTGAAAGGGTTAACTCATCTTACAGTTTACATATCTTACCTGTTATTCATCTGGTTACACAATTTATACAATTAGCATTCTGCACAAATAAGCCAATGGCATTTTTTTTTTTTTTTTTTTTTTTACAGAGATAGCAAGCTAACCATGCTATTACGAGAGTCCCTGGGAAACATGAATTGTCGCACCACCATGATAGCCCACATTTCCTCGTCACCCAACAACTTCTCAGAGACACTTTCTACCCTTCAAATTGCCTCTCGTGTTCTTAGGCTGAAGAAGAAGAAGGCTAAAGTAAGCGTGGTATGACCTTGTCCTTCATTTTATTGAAATTTCTTTTAGCTTAAATAGATTCACCATATTTCATGTTTAGTAAAATGCAGTAAAATGTTTTCTTTTGTAGCAGTACACATCCAGTTCTTCTGGTGGTGAGAGCTCATGTGAGGAAGGAAGAATGCGTCGCCCAACACAGCTGAGAACCATCCATTCTAGAAATGTTGTTGATTCAGAGATGCCTCTGCTACATCTCTCCAGTGACCCTGAAGACTATTCCAGCAGCGAGCAGTCATGTGACACAGTTATCTATGTGGGGCCAAATGGCTCAGCTCTTTCAGACAAAGAGCTAACAGACAACGAAGGTCCTCCAGAGTTTGTTCCTATCATCCCCTCCCTACATAAAAATAAAGCAGATCTTGGCAAGGCTCCTTTGACAACACAACCAACTCAACAGGTTGTAGCCCCACTAGCTCAGGCCTCACAGTCTGTCCAACCCTTGCAGACAGTTCATCCTCAGTCACTTCCACCTTTGCCAGAGGAAGGTGCCGAGACCGGTAAAAAGGAGAAGGACTGTCTTAAGTGTAACACTTTTGCAGAGCTACAAGAGAGGCTGGAATGTATTGATGGAAGAGAAGAAGTTACAGAATTCCCTTTTGAAGAAGTCCCTGCCAACAGAGCTGCTAAATTTGAGCCTGGCCATGGTCAAGTCGCTAAAGGGGGTCATCAATCCAGTTCTCCAAAGAGGATTTCTGACCAGCAACTGGAGGAGATCCGTGAGGTGGTTGAAGAAGCAGAGATCGCTCAGTCAATAATTGAAAGCCTGACACAGTGTTCAACAGGCAGTTGTGGACTCTCCAGCAGCAGAAGTGTGACTGGTAGTAGTGGTATTGGGCAACTAACCCCTCTTCAGAGAGCCAAGAGCTCCAGTTTACATGATAGCAAAGAATCCATCAGTGGTGGGAGCAGCAGTGAGAGTAAGCCTCGTCCTATGGGCTCCCCTCGATTGGGAGTTGCCAGTCTTACTAAAACCTCAGAGTACAAACCACAATCCTCTCCCTCTCAACGCTGCAAAGTGTACACCCAGAAAGGAGTTATGCCTGGTACACCACCTCACTCCTCACAGAATCTTAATTTAGACTCTAGAAAGTCATCTACTGAGTCTTTGCTTAATCCAGAGTCTAGAACCTCTCCGGTGGGGATGAGTCCACAGATATTAAAGAGATCTTCATCCACCAATAGCCTTGGATCAGCTGAGACATTGTGTGACGATGTTCCCCAGCTGCCTTTGGACAATAAGAAAGATATGAAGGACACCACATCCACAGTTATGCTGAAGCATCCTTTGGAACCCAATGGAGAGGATGAGCTGGTGTTCACCCTAGTGGAAAAGCTGACAATTAGTGGGATGATGGAAAATGGCAGACCAACCAGTATCATCAGCTTTAACAGTGACTGTTCAGTGCAGGCCATGGCTTCTGGTTCAAGGCCTGTTAGTATCATTAGCAGCATAAGTGAAGACTTAGAACATTACACCACTGCTCCCTGCACTACCACTGCCACTATCTCACAAGTCAACATTGCTAAATTCCTGCCTCTCAGCAGGATAGAAGGGGACGTCCAGGCTAGTCGTCGTTCCTCAATCAGCTCATGGCTGAGTGAAATGAGTGCTGGCAGTGATGGCGACCAGTCATGTCATAGCTTTGTTACTCAGCAGTGCTTTGGACAAGGTGAGGCACTAGCTGAAGACAGACTTTTGGAAATTCAAGAAGAAGGTGACATTGAAGGTCTCCCTGTGTCAAATGGACAGACAACAGACAAAGAAAGTAATTCCAATACAACAGTGAATGACAAAAACACAACTACAAAACACAAACTAGACAAACTGTCCTCAACCTTAGGTGGCTATGTTCCTTTTAAGACCAATACCACAACTCACCCATGTGCTGCTGTTAAGCCAATAGTTGTGCAGGACTTACTTACCAAAACTCTTTCTGTCAATGATCCCAAATCCCCACCTGTTCCAATCTCAAGTGAGATAAATTTTGATGACCCTTGGATGAAAAGAGGGGGCAATGAAGAGACCAAACCTTTGAACATGGTCTATGATGTCAAATCAGAGAAGAGAACATCTGAATCTGTGAAAAGGAAATGTCAAGTCGACAAGCACAGCTCGAGTAGTGAAGCAGCATGTTCCCCTGATTCCATGAACCGGGTGGTGGATGGCTGCGAGATGGTTTTTAATGCTTCCGAAAGCATAACTCAGGTATATTCTGCAGACATCCTCAGAACGGGTAGTCTCCCTCGTGCATGGCATCGCTTGAATAAGCAGGATGATCTGGAAGACCCTACATACCGCTATATGAGTGGAGAGTATAAAAGCCTTGGGGTTACCACCTCCACTCCCTGCAGTCCAAGAGCCACACTCGAAAGAAGAAGTTCTGTCGGGAGGCAAGGTATCTTTGCTCGTCAGAAAGGAATCCCGCCATTACCACCTGTAAGGAAGTCTAGCCTTGACCAGAGGAATCGAGCAAGCCCACAGCATAATCCAGGAAATGCTCAGACCCCAAACCAGCATCTATCTTTCCTTGGTAGCACACCAGAAGACTTGGGTGGTAAACATAAAGGGCCAAATGTAGAGAGCAGCAGACTTTTCAGTGCCAAACTTGAGCAATTAGCAAACAGAACCAATTCTTTAGGGCGGTCCCATGGGATACATTATGACTGTCGTTCCTTGGAGAGAGCTGAGAGTTTGACTTCTCTGGGCTCTAAAGGAGGAGTCCCAAAAGACAGTACAATGCCAAGGGCAGGTAGGAGCATCACCCGTGGTTTGCTATCATCACCCACCAATGGACAAAATGGCAACAATGTACCACAGTCACCCAAAGCAAGTCAATCCAAAATCTCTGCAGTTAGCAAACTCCTTATGGCAAGCCCCAAAGCTCGAAGTTTATCAACCTCCAGTACTAAGACCCTAAGTTTCTCCACCAAGTCCCTCCCACAGTCAGTAAACCGGAGCTCAAGTTTACCCCCCAACGGAAAGAACCAGAACCAAAATTCATGGTCAACCCAGTCCCTAAGTCGCAACAGGGGGACAGGGTTAGTATCTAAGCTGCCTTTAAGAGCAGTGAACGGACGAATCTCTGAGCTTTTACAAGGTAGCGCCAGCTCTCGCACTACCCAAGGACGAGGAGCTTCAGACACCGAAGAGAGAGGAGCAGCAGTCCAAGGAGAGGAAAGGCCAGTGGTCCATACTTTACCCTCACCTTACAGTAAGATCACTGCCCCAAGAAGGCCTCACCGTTGCAGTAGTGGGCACGCCAGTGACAACAGCAGCGTGCTAAGTGGAGAGCTTCCTCCCGCCATGGGAAAGACTGCCTTGTTTTACCACAGTGGTGGCAGCAGTGGCTATGAGAGTATGATACGGGACAGTGAGGCCACAGGAAGCACATCATCTGCTCAGGACTCGATGAGTGAGAACAGCAGTTCTGTCAGCGGTCGCAGGAGCCTAAAGAATTCAAAGAAAAGAGGTAATACAGGTAAGCAAATATAACATGATTAAAATTATGCTTCTTTATTCTCAAAATCCTGAATATCAACATAAAAATTCATTATTTTACTACTTTGTTGTTGTTGTTTTGCAATAGTAGAAAATGTCAACTTACTCCTGTGAACTTTATTTATTTATTTATTTACTTCTATGAAGATAGTCTGTTTCTCAAGCCTGGCAAGTGCATTTGATGGCTCGTCATGGCATTCATCTTTCTACATTTCAACAATACAAAGATCTCTTTAATGTAATCCCTAATGAACTGTGCTCCAAAAAATTACTGTACTACAAAGCTTGTAGGGCTCATTCCAGATTATAGTTGGAAGCAACAGAACTTTTTTAACAGCTTTACTCCCTTGGACATGCTTGGATGATCTGTTATGATACAGACTGATAGCATTTGCCAAACTTAGCTGTGGGTGGTCTTTGAATATTTAGTGCTGCCTAAATTCCTGAATACACACCTCCTCTCCCGTTTCCTCAGGCAAAGAATTTTACCCTATTTCTCAGCACCACAAACCTTTGCATGGTGGGAACACTGAAAATTTAAATCCTGGCTATGGAACAATAGACATAAAAGCTAGACCAGTACATGTTGAACCCACAAAGAAAATCAGCATTGTAAAAGTCTTTGCAAGGTGATAGATTTGAAAGCAAAACCAGTTAAAATTTACATCAACTGCCATTCTTAATGTTCTCCTGAACTCAGAGCACTCTCTCTCTCTCTCTCTCTGAGGAAATGAGAGAAGACTGAAAGTTTGACCTTTTCTGTGCTGTTTTCAGACCAAATGACAAGCTGAAACACATTAATATTACCTTGTTCCTTGGTTCCAAATCAGATAGCATATCAGCAGACCTGGAACTGTCAATTTCTATGCAAATAGGGGAACAACTTCTGGCAAATTCCTCAGTGTAGACTTCGTTCTCCCAGACTGGTCAGATAAGATGCTGTCCTGCTATTATCTCAGTGGTCTTTTTCATTGCTGCTCTGAATTGGTAGCAGTGCTGTAGGTTACACTTTGCCTCCGCACGGTGACAATTTTGCACTTTTTTTTGTCTGGCTTAACTCAAGACTGATAAAATGTGTTTACATAGTGATCCTGATCCTGACATCGTTTCATCCCCAGGGTCCCAGAGACGGCGCCTAATCCCTAACCTCACCTTGGACACCTCCTCTCCCATAAGAAAGCCGGTCATCAGTCCAGGGGTACGCTGGGTGGACGGTCCCCTCCGGCCCACACAGAGGGGTTTAGCTGAACCTTTTGAGATTAAGGTTTATGAGATTGATGATGTTGAACGTTTACAGAGGAGGCGAACCGCAGGCAATAAGGTAAGAAGAGTGAGCAGCAGAGTGTTTTAACAGCAGTTCTTTTGAACATATTATAGACAGATGTTTCACTTACTGTTGTTGTGCCCCCAGGAAGTGGTATACTTTAGTGCCAAACTGAAGATCTTGGAGCATCGGCAACAGAGAATCTCAGAGGTACGGGCCAAGTACGATTGGCTGAAGAAAGAACTGGAGCAGACCAAACAACATCTGATGCTGGAGCCAGAGAAATGGACCACTGAATGTAAGTGTTTTCTTTATTTTATAAAAGCACAATGTTTTGTTTTTATTGTGAGTGTACACAAATAAAAATAGATGAAATATGCGTGTCCTAGAAATGGGAAGCCTCAGGTGCCGCTTCATTCGCTGTCTCCTTGTGAAAAGGTGAAGTAGGCTTAGATGTAGATGCCACTTTTCCCCTTCTCGCTCATCTTTCCATGATTTCTTGAAAAGGCGTAATAGTGTGCATCCGCCATTGTCACCTCATGCTAATGAACTCTGACACGCAAAGACAATGACAGACAGCGTAGGATACAATTCTTTTTTTTTTTTAAATGGAGGGGTCAGACATGTATATCAGCCCCCCCCCCAGGCCCCATCGTGGCTACGCTACTAGTGTGAATATAATAAAATATTGGCCATTGTAAAATGTTGCTTATATTCAAGATCAAGTTGCTTAAAATACGAGTGTGTTGGTTCAACTTCTGTAAGTTAACATCCGTTTCCTTCACTTTTGCAGTTGACCTTCAGCAGACATTTGAAGTGGACTCTCTGGAGTACTTGGAAGCTCTGGAGTTTGTCACGGAACGACTGGAGAACCGGGTCAACTTCTGCAAAGCTCATCTGATGATGATCACATGCTTTGACATCACCTGCCGGCGACGGTAAAAGATTTGCCAAGTATTATGGACAATTGGAAGTGGAAAAGGCTCAGCAGGGTGTATGTGAGCAAGTTACAAAGTTCATCACTACAGTGATGGCTGAAATGAATGGGAAAATATAAAGGCTTAATATTTTTCTAAAATGGATTTCGGTGGGGAACAGAAAACGCTGGACTTGGAGAGTTGATGAAAAGAAAAAGAAAAACGTTGTCCCACATAGCTGGATGAGCACTTTGGAACTTTGGAGTCATTGTTCGTGAAAATGGCTTGCTCGCTTGCTGTGAACAAACTATATTACCATATGTGGATAAAAGAACAAATCGTTAAAGAAGATGAATGAAAAACAGAACAAAAAGGACGACAAGTGCCTTGTGAACACTTCAATATCTTGGAAATCTATGGAAAAAAAATTCATTTTTGTGTACAGATGGTGCTAGCTTAAAAAAAAACAAAAAAACATGCATACAAACAAAAAAAGTTTAAAAAGTAAAGAGAAAAAGAAAATGAAAACACTGCTTGGTAAATTATGTTTAATCTCTTTGATCCTGTCTTGGTATTTGTATTGTCATACACTAGTCACATTCAACATGAACTGTTACGTGTGTTTTATATTATTTTTTGTATTCTTGGACACACTGAGACCACATAGAGTGTTTCATATTCAATGAAATAGCACAGCACGATATCTAGAAGAATGATTCTGGCATTGGCTCATTGATTTTTCACGTCCCCTGCGGTTATGTTGGCATTTTCAGCAGTGTGACGCCTCGGGCTGGGCCGCTCCAGCGTGTCACGGTTGAGAAGCGAGAAGAATCCTCAGTGTGGCAGGACCAACAAGGATCTTTAATATCGGTAAAAATAAATAAAAATAAAGGCTTTTTGCTGCATGCCAACTTCTTGGACATTTTTAAGTAATTGGCTTCTACAAACGAAAAACTTCCCTTACAACTCGTTGAATTTAGCCTGTTGTATTGCATTCCAGATCAGATTGGTGCATATGTCTGGTCATTGGCCTTCTCTCTATGTGGTCTCATTGTCAGTGTGCTGACACTTTGGTACAGTATAAACCTGTTTATATATACAGCATATATATGGTGCTTGAGACAGTTTCAGCTCTAAACGTTTATAGATGAGTATATAGCCTGTTTCTGGTACTAACTAAAGACTTCATACGCTTTTCCATTCCTGCTTCACTCCTCTTCCCTGCCCTGACCCCTGCCAAAGCAAAGGGGAGCGACATTCCTACTGCCCTTTTGAGCTTTTGGCAATGTAATGAATGAAGGATATTATTTATTTTTTACCTCAGGAGGCCTGTATGACAGAGATGCTTATATTCTATAATTTATTTAGCCTGCAAAGCACTATGCATTAAAATTGTACAGTAGCTAAATTCATGCCATATATATAAAATATACTTATATATTTCACTTTTGTTCTTCTTTATATATGATAGTTGTTGTTTTGTTTTTTTTAAACACCTATCGCCAAATCGTGGGAGATGAGAGAACACGCAATTTCCATGTTTATTCATGAAATGTTTCATTACATCCTTCGGCATCTGTGGATTGTTCAACGAATACATTGTGTGATATACAGTACAATGTTAAACGAATATCGTCCGTAACGCGCTTTGATGTTCAAGAACATGGTTGCGAAACGAAGACCTCGCCTCCTTTCACTTAGTCATGTGAATAGAAAAACAAAAAAGACTGAGAGATGTATGAGAGAAGAAGATAAAAGTTGCTTGATGTTAATACCGTGACAGTCGGCATGATTTCTTATGCTATGGGGAAAACAGAGCCTGAATGAGAGTTTGATTGACATACAGACTGATGTAAATAAAGGACGTTTTGGAAGCTGCATTCTTTTCCTGCTTTATTCAGCACAACCAATTACAATAATTTTCAATTTAATCCTCTCTTAACTTTCTGGTTGTTTCCTCAGCTACTATAATTTTTTTTTAGTAGCTAGTCACGTTTTTGTACAGGTGCAATCTGCAGCATGAATCTTTTTGATGGAATTGCTTATAAAAAAGGAATGAAAGCAACCTTTAGTCTGTCTGTTTTTATTCAGTTATTATTTAAATTCAATATACACCCAGTTTCAATTTAGACATCTCTTCAAATAGATATGTCTGATCCCCGACGCTTGCAGACAAGATGGATCTTTATCAGCTTTAATGAACAAGCCTCATCCAGAGATGCAGTTTGATAGAAAATCATATCAGACATAAGAGGAACAGGGGAGTTTATGAGCTTTACAAGAATATGATAATCCACCTACACCTGACAGGACTAATAGACCCTTTTCACATTTCCGGGTTTCTCAGAGTGGAAGTCGTCATAGTTGGGTTAACTGCGGTGAATGAGAGAATACATTAAATATATTTTTTGTGTGTCCATTTGCTCAAAAAGCAAAAGAAAAACACCACAATAGTGATTTCACAACTTTCAAAAAGAGGGAAAAAATAGAGTGAGATTGATAACGGCAGTGAAAAGAGAGAAAGATGTTAATTTTACCATCACTCCCATAGATGCTGTATTAGAAACACCCTCACTGCAGCAGTAACTTGTTTATTGTAATGTGATGCAAAAGTAATAAAATACAAAGTATTAGTGTTATAAATGTACATACATAAAACTTTGCAGGATTTATGATATTGATGACCGTTAAAACGCATCATCACAGTCTGTGAAAAGGGTCCATACAGACAATAACACATCTTACCAGTGGTCCTGATGTTTAATGTGAAAGATCTCATTGTAATACTAAAAATGAAATTATATACTTACCTGTGATATTCTCCTATATGTGTGTACATATATGCGTATATGTATATACACTGATCATAACATTATGACCACCTTCCTAATTTTGTGTTGGTCCCCCTTTGCTGCCAAAACAGCCCTGACCATCGAGGCATGGACTCCACTAGACCCCTGAAGGTTCTGCTGTGGTGATCTGGCACCAAGATGTTAGCAGCAGATCCTTTAAGTCCTGTAAGTTGTGAGGTGGGGCCTCATGGATCGGACTTGTTTGTTCAGCACATCCCACAGATGCTCGATTGGATTGAGATCTGGGGAATTTGGAGGCCAAGTCAACACCTCAAACTCGTTGTTGTACTCCTCAAACCATTCCTGAACCTTTTTTGCTTTGTGGCAGGGCGCATTATCCACAGCCACCAGGGAATACCGTTTCCATGAAAGGGTGTACATGGTCTGCAACAATGCTTAGGGAGATGGTACGTGTCAAAGTAACATCCACATGGATGGCAGGACCCAAGATTTCTCAGCAGAACATTGCCCAAAGCATCACACTTCCTCCGCCGGCTTGCTTTCTTCCCATAAGTGCATCCTGGTGCCATGTGTTCCTCAGGTAAGTGACACACATGCACTCGCACCTGGCCATCCACGTGATGTAAAAGAAATGTGATTCATCAAACCAGGCCACCTTCTTCCATTGCTCCATGGTCCAGTTCTGATGCTCACGTGCCCACTGTTGGCACTTTCGGCGGTGGACAGGGGTCAGCATGGGCACCCTGACTGGTCTGCAGCTATATACCCAACAAACACAACAAACTGTGATGCACTGTGTATTCTGGCACCTTTCTATCAGAACCAGCGTTAACTTGAGTAATTTGAGCTACAGTAGCTCGTCTGTTTGATCGGACCACACGGACCAGCCTTCGCTCTCCACGTGCATCAATGAGCCCTGGCCGCCCATGACCCTGTCGCTGGTTCACCACTGTTCCTTCCTTGGAGCACTTTTGATAGATACTGACCACTGCAGACCGGGAACACCCCACAAGAGCTGCAGTTTTGGAGATGCTCTGACCCAGTCGTCTAGCCATCACAATTTGGCCCTTGTCAAACTCGCTCAAATCCTTACGCTTGCCCATTTTTCCTGCTTCTAACACATCAACTTTGAGGACAAAATGTTCACTTGCTGCCTAATATATCCCACCCACTAACAGGTGCCGTGATGAAGAGATAATCTGTTATTCACTTCACTCAGTGGTCATAATGTTATGCCTGATCAGTGTATATCAGTGGTTGTAAAACCATATTTCTTTTTAGTAAAGAAATTTCTAATGACACTACAAGTTCAAATAAATCATCAGAATATGATGGGTATATATACTGTAAGTGAAGGAAGAACAAAACACTAAACTTTAATTATGTAAAATGTATGACTGTAAAACCTTATTTTAAATTTATTTATTTTTTGTTGATTTTTGGTGAAATTGGACTCCAACAAGGTTTATGGTTGGATTCGTTCACATTTTGTGAGAAATGATGTCATGGGCTCAACAAAGGGCTCAGAGTGCTAGTTAGAGATAGGACTGCTGACAACTCGTCGCTCTATACCAACTTCCTCTATTTCCTCTTAAGCCCCGTTCTATCCAACAGAAAGATGTTATCTCCATCTCAGAGAAGTGCACCTCGAAAAGCTGTTTGCTTTAGTGGACAGAGTTATGAGAAGCGAGGATGGTGGTATGAGACGTGTAATCCCCAACTATCTGTATCCCGACACTCATGAGGGTTAAAAAGATTTAGCAAAAATAACGTGCTGGAAAAATGTCCGGAGAAACAGGCAACTGACAAGTCATCTGTGCTGACCCAGACTGTTACAAATCCACTAGACCAGGGGTGTCCAATCCAAATTAATAATCTGATTATTTACACATCACTTACTGATGCCTGTGATGTTGTTTCACCATCAAAATGACATCACTTCCTGGAGGATGATGTCATTAACAAAAGCAAGTTCCTTAAATAGGTGTGTTCGACTGACAGACCGGCCGCTGTACGACATCAAATAATGCCGATTAGAGAGCAGACGGCTCCACATACTTTTGAAACGCTCAGGAAAATATTTTCTTTGAATCATTTTGATCAGTGAAACACCTGGAATATTTCTTAATAGAATGCCAGGTTTTCATGTTAGCATATAAATGGAAACATCTGTTCAAACCAAAGTGTTGAAATTACTCAAATTATCACTTAACTGTGAAAATTGTGAAAGCGAATATGATTTTTATTTTTAAAAACTGATTTCATATTTTATACATTAAATCATATGATGGGGACATGGACATTTTCTGAATAGTAGGAATGACCCACATTACAAATCAAGGATTGAACTGTAATAACAACACATTCCAGATGGTAGAAGAAGAGCTTAAAAACACAAACATTTTTGCATGAAATCGGAGCGAATGAGACTGTCAGAGTAACATGAAGTTAATGATGAGAAACTGCAGCACAAATCTGAGGTGTGTGTTGTTTGAAGCGGTTCTTGATGCACAACAGTTGCTGAAAAGGTGTTGCTTTTCACGACAGCTGATTATCTGATAATCAAATCAAAAGCAAACTAAAGTCATCTATCAAAGCTACTACTTCACAGGAGTTTGGATAAATGTGATAAAGGATATTCCCGGGTGTGTTCCAAACAACACACTAATCAATTAAAACATTTCCTTGACTTTCAGTTTTTTAGTTTCCATTAGACCTAACATTCTGCTGAAATACTGTTAGGCTACGCACGGTTTTTGTGCGTACGTTCATTCTCTTAATCACACGTGCACATATTTGAGAAATGATTGTAAGATCACATGTACGACGGTTTCTATGCAACATTTTATAAATGAGGCCCCTGATGTTCTGCAATACGACCTCAGTCTGAACAGTCATATTGGAATTCATGAGACTTTCACTTTCACTCTAGATCAACATTCGTCACAGTTAAAAAACAAAACAAAAAAAAAATCGGATCTGAAAAGAAGCTGAAATAAAATAAAACATTAAGGGCCCTATTTTAACGATCTGAGCGCACGGTCTGAAGCACATTTAGGTGCACTTAAGGCATGTCCGAATCCACTTTTTCTAGTTTAACGACGGAAAAAATGGTCGGCGCACCTGGCGCATGGTCTAAAAGGGTTGTCTCTATTCTCTTAATGAGTCATGGGTGTGTTTTGCGCATAACATGTAATAAACCAATCAGAGTCTCATCTCCCATTCCCTTTAAAAGCCAGTTGCACTTGCACCATGGCAGATTCCCAATTTACATGGTGGAATATAGACACCCTGAACCTGACGAGTCAGTTTACGACATTGGCACGATTGGTCAAATAATTAGCCACTTCCATTTGTCATTACTGCAAATAGGTAATTCTGATACATGCAATAACTATCCATTATGATATGTAGGCATGTAGGCAATTTTTTATATTTGGCATGTTTGTGTGCTGCATGTCCCTGTGTGTGTAACAAGTGTACACGTGTTGTGTACCAGCCTATAGGTGCATATTACTAACTCCATTTAAAGGTGCAGAGTGTAATATTTATGAGGATTATTGACAGAAATGCACATATAATATACATAACTATGTTTTCTGTGGTGTATAAAGACCTTACATAATGAACCATTATGTTTTTATTACCTTAGAATGAGCCATTTCTATCTCCATACACCGCGGGTCCCCTTACAGTGAAGCCACCATTTTCCGCCATCATGTTTCTACAGTAGCCCTAAAGGGACAAACTGCTCTACAGAGCGCTAGTCACTCTCTGCTGTCTCAGACGACGACATATTTGTCCTGTGTCGGCCACCGTAGCTTCTCTATGTGCTTCAAAAGAGAAGGGTGAGTGGTGGGCGGTTGTAATTCACAACCTCACCGCTAGTTGCCGCTAATATTTACACAGTGCACCTTTAAATAACACAAAAAATACTGCACTATTGACGTTAGACCAGGTTTTTGTTGGTCAATGGCGCAGTCGTTTTCAGTTGCCTCAAAATAGCAACATGCCAACAATGCGCCTGAACACACCTTGTTTTCAGACCAGCACGCCCATGGGCGAACAGATGGGCGAGAGTGCATTTGCTACTCAACGTGGTGCTGGACGTGAAAATGATAACTGCATCGGGCTGAAACTAGCAAAAAACACTTGCGTTGCGCCTGGCGTCCTCAATATTAGATAAAAAAAACCCTTTATTTATTATTTATTTATTTGAAAATTAGAAATGTACAAGTAAAAAATTTTTTTCAAAATAAAATAAATAGAAAAAAGCTGATAAAATGACAAAAGCACATAACCAATATATTCAAACTTAAAACTAAATAAAAAAAAAATACAAATAAAAGCTAATTTAGAATAAAATAATATAATAGTATAAAATAAATACTAAAATAACACTTATTTGAATAATTTTATTCAAATTTTATTCAAATTGACAAGAAACATATTAATTTGACAATCCACTGAACACTCAATCAGATGCATTTTAATACTAACATAATATAAAATATATCTGTTTGTGAAGCTAAAAATATGCAGCTACTGTCCAAAGCAAAAATGGACCCAAATTGTACAGACTTGGCAATAGATGCATATAAAAATGGACACTTTCAGTATTTATTCCTGTTGCAACCATTAATTTTGGATCAAAATACCTAGAAGTAGGACTTTCTTTTGGAAATATACTAGCAGACAACTTTGGATTGAGTGTTAAAAGTGAATAGCTGTTCTGGGGGACAGCCGGTGGAACCACTCTTATTGAAAAAAAATTAAAAAAATAAAAATATGGAAATGGAATGAAAAAGCATGGCAGTAATGTTGCTTTTCCCCCTCTGGCAAGCTGCACACAAGCAGCAGAGACATTTTTTTTCAGTTGAATTCTAAACCAGCTGGTTTAATACACAGGGGCACGAAAGCAGGTGGCAGACACAACCATCCTGAAACATTCCATTTGAGAGCTAATATAGCGGCATGTTGATTGACAGCCAACGTGTCAGCGGAGAGGCAGAGGGGTTGGGACGGCGTCTGTCTCCATATGATGACGCAGAGGTTGTGCGGTGCCACACATCAGCCTAGACTCTACCCAGCTCGGCCTGGCACTCGCTCAGTTTTCTCCTCACCTCATTAGTCAGGGCATGCTCTGTCCCGTGGGTCACCTTCATGATGTCATAGGCCTGAGGATGGAGGGGGGCGAGAGGAAAAGAGATGGTTGAGTTAAACAATTGTCACGTGAAGCAAGATAATTCATTTAAAGGATTGAAACGGGAGCTCTGAGAGTCCAGAGCAGCCATTATGTTACTGTGGGGTTTGGCTGGGAAATAGTAGTGGAAGAAATCCGGCATAACAACAGTCTTCCATAATAAATAAAAGGTCAAATTAATTCTCTCAGCCATTTCATAAAACCACAGGTTGTTATCCTTTGGCCAACATTCTCTAAGTTTCAAGATAAAAAAGCATTTGTCCTTATTTTGCCATTTGCACACAGTCTGCCTGACTCCGACGGAGTATTATAACACAAAATCGAATCAGAAGTCAGTGCGGAGACATCCATACCACCGTTTAGACAACAATCAGACAATCGTCAATCTCGAGTGCAGGGCAGAATGCAGCCGGTCACCCTCGAGTGTCTCATTACAGTCCCGATCTCTCTGTAGTAGGTTATAGGGCCAAAGATCATGTGATAACAGACCTGTGTGAAGCTCCCCTGAGCCTCCTTCAGTCGGCCCAGGTAGTGCTGCAGCTTCCCCACCCGCAGCAGCTCCACCGCTCTGGACGGATGAGGGTCGGAGTAGTACAATCTGTGGGAGGAAACGGAAGATTATTTG
This sequence comes from Paracanthobrama guichenoti, assembly GCA_018749465.1. NCBI lineage: Eukaryota > Metazoa > Chordata > Actinopteri > Cypriniformes > Gobionidae > Paracanthobrama > Paracanthobrama guichenoti. Next base: position 29,482,500 of record CM031959.1, read on the forward strand.
TAGCATTGGAAAAATAAATGGCAACAATGTGAGCTTTCAAGTGGCCATTTTGTGGTTTAGTGTTTAAAGATCTTGGCTACTGACCAGATGTAGGTTCAGACTCCAGAAAGAGAGTTTCAGGACCTTGCACCAGAGATATACACACTACACATACGCATGATTTGGGACTTGAAATGCAAGATACCAAAACTGTAGTGCAATTTCAGTCCTGGAAGATCGACTACACTAGAATGTTATATTACAACGATTTACACACTGTAAAAAAAATATTTAAAAAGTAAGTTACCTGGTTGCCTTAAATTTTTGAGTTCATTGAAATTAAAAATTTGAGTTAATACAATGAACATTTTTGAGAATTGACATCACCCTTTATTCAAATAGTATTAAAAGATTTTGTAAGCATATTGTGTTTTATTTGTTATAATGCAGTGACATTTTCATGATTTATCACATTTTTTTATTATTTATGTGGTTCAGATACAATAATATTTTTAGTTTCTATTTATTAAACCCATTTCCTTCATTGTATTAACTCAAATTTTTAATTTCAGTGAACTCAACATTTTAAGGCAACCAGGTTACTTACTTTTTAAGTTAAACCAACAATATTTTTACAGTGCAGTCTATGCTTAAAATAAATAAATAAATAAAATTGTTAATTGAAATAGAGCTAAAATAACATAAAATTGAAATATTAGATGAAAAACTAAATTAACTGAAGTAATAAAATTACTAAAGCTAAACCCAACATTAAAAATAAATGAAAGCTAAATAGAAATATGTATAAGAAATGAACAAAATAACTAAAACTTATAAAAAGAAAAATGAAAGCTCATTCAAAATATAAATAAATACTATAAATATTATTAAAATAACACTGCCTTAAATAACAAAATTATACATTTAAAACATAAAATAAATACTGCTATTATATACTAGAGTGAAAATCGAGAATTTCACACACAGGAAAAATCGGTAACACCGGTATAATAACGTTCAGTTATACGCCACTTATAAGTTATTAGTTAATGATGAACTAATCATTTACAAAACATGACTATAAACAAAATTAACAAAACATTAACAAAACATTCTAAAATGTTAGCATATCACTTATTAGTCATTTATGAATGATAAATGACTAATAAGTGATATGCTAACATTTTAGGAATGTTTTGTTAATTCAGTTATGCAATTTATAAATGATTAGTTAATACATTCATAAATGATTAATACGTGATATGCTATACTTGCCTATATCTGTATATATAAGTGATGAATAGATTACACGCAATGTAAAAAAGGTAAGAAAGATCTACAAATGATATGTAACAGATTTATAAGTGATGAATGGTTTACACTTTAGATGAGGGGATTTGATTTATTCATGCCTGTACACATCATCTATAACAGGCGATGAACACTGCAGCGTAAGTGCTGACGGGTGAGGGTATAGACCGCTAACCTTTAACCGCTGTGCAGCTGATGTGAGCTCCAGTGGAAGCTGGAACTGGTTCACATTATCACTAGATCAAAGTATTTATTAAACCCACTGGAATCCCCTGACTGTAAGCCATTTATAAATGTTTATCCACTTGAAAACAAATAAATTACTCTTCTTAAAAATGCTGTCTTAGCATCCTGCATGTTTGTGCGTTTGAACACAGACCAGCGTATACGGATCATTTACTAATGGTCTGTTCATAATTTGTTCAAGATTAACCATTGTTTATTGAGATGATACTAAAACAAGTTTGGCAAATACTTCAATGATTTATAAGTAATAACTCATCAAACATCTACTATTGATCTATTTGATTTATTTCATGATTTACATTTTTTTTAAGATAACAGCACATTTGTATATTTTTAGGATACCACTTATTAATATCACTGTTATATTTATACACTCACCTAAAGGATTATTAGGAACACCATACTAATACTGTGTTTGACCCCCTTTCGCCTTCAGAACTGCCTTAATTCTGCGTGGCATTGATTCAACAAGGTGCTGAAAGCATTCTTTAGAAATGTTGGCCCATACTGATAGGATAGCATCTTGCAGTTGATGGAGATTTGTGAGATGCACATCCAGGGCACGAAGCTCCCGTTCCACTACATCCCAAAGATGCTCTATTGGGTTGAGATCTGGTGACTGTGGGGGCCATTTTAGTACAGTGAACTCACTGTCATGTTCAAGAAACCAATCTGAAATGATTCGAGCTTTGTGACATGGTGCATTATCCTGCTGGAAGTAGCCATCAGAGAATGGGTACATGGTGGTCATAAAGGGATGGAGATGGTCAGAAACAATGCTCAGGTAGGCCGTGGCATTTAAACAATGCCCAATTGGCACTAAGGGGCCTAAAGTGTGCCAAGAAAACATCCCCCACACCATTACACCACCACCACCAGCCTGCACAGTGGTAACAAGGCATGATGGATCCATGTTCTCATTCTGTTCACGCCAAATTCTGACTCTACCATCTGAATGTCTCAACAGAAATCGAGACTCATCAGACCAGGCAACATTTTTCCAATCTTCAACTGTCCAATTTTGGTGAGCTTGTGCAAATTGTAGCCTCTTTTTCCTATTTGTAGTGGAGATGAGTGGTACCCGGTGGGGTCTTCTGCTGTTGTAGCCCATCTGCCTCAAGGTTGTGCGTGTTGTGGCTTCACAAATGCTTTGCTGCATACCTCGGTTGTAACGAGTGGTTATTTCAGTCAAAGTTGCTCTTCTATCAGCTTGAATCAGTCGGCCCATTCTCCTCTAACCTCTAGCATCAACAAGGCATTTTCGCCCACAGGACTGCCGCATACTGGATGTTTTTTCCTTTTCACACCATTCTTTGTAAACCCTAGAAATGGTTGTGCGTGAAAATCCCAGTAACTGAGCAGATTGTGAAATACTCAGACCGGCCCGTCTGGCACCAACAACCATGCTATGTTCAAAATTGCTTAAATCGCCTTTCCCATTCTGACATTCAGTTTGGAGTTCAGGAGATTGTCTTGACCAGGACCACACCCCTAAATGCATTGAAGCAACTGCCATGTGATTGGTTGATTAGATAATTGCATTAATGAGAAATTGAACAGGTGTTCCTAATAATCCTTTAGGTGAGTGTATAGTCATGTTTTGTAAAAAGCATAACACTTATTAATTATTTATGAATGTATAGTCATGGACATAGTTATATTTTGTAAACGATTAATTCACCATTAACTAATAACTTATAAGTGACTTATAACTGAATTAATTTATAAATGGTTAGCATATCACTTATTAATAATTTATGACTGTATAGTCATGTTTTGTAAATGATTAGTAATAAATTGTTAGCATACCACATATTAATAAATTATGAATGTATAGTCATGTTTTGTAAATGATTAGTTCATCATTAACTAACTACTTATAAGGGACTTAATAACTGAATGTTTTTTAAAGTGTTACCAAACGTTTTCTTTAAAAAAATTCTGATATTAATAAAAACAAGTTCTGATATTATCTTCTTCTTATATTGGCTTAATCAGAGAGATGCCAATCATTAGAAACGTATTATATAATTATCATTATGGTCACCAAAATATCACATACCATCATGGTACACATTATACTAAACTTCTGGTCATACCAGGCAAACTGTAGTAAAGAAATGTACTTTAAATCAGCAAAATAATAATTCCCTTGTTGTAAGTAAATACAGCAGACGACTGACGTTAAAAAAAAACAAACAAAAAAAAAAACATTTGATCCGCTGTTATATTCTCAGTCTCAGAAAAAAAAAAAAAAAAAAAAAAAAAACAGCATTTATTTTAGAACATTTTATATGTTGTGTTTGAGCACATCAGATTAATAGCGGTGATCCTGGCAGGAAACATGCTAACATAAGCATATTCCAGGATGGTGAGGATGATGTTCCCTGTTGGCATGCAGCGCAATAAAGAAAAGCCTTTATTCCACATTTCCCATTCATCCGCACTGAGCCGAGGGCAGTAGGCCAGGCTTATGGGTGATCCTCTATGCTGAGATGGGCAAATCAGAGAGGGGCTGATTGTCTGCCAGTCTAAAATCAGGACATAAAGTCACAAAGTCCTCTTCTAGCAAGACAGTGCAGGGGAAGATAAGAACACATGAGGATTTTGAGCGTTTCCTGGGACACCATCAATTGCGACACGTTTTACTTCAATAACAAAGTATTTTCAGAATATTCAACAAAAAAGAATTATTTCTCGCTCATTTCAAGCACATATGGTACTGGATTTTGTTTAATTTATGTTCCAACTCATAACTCAATGAGCTCAGTGAAGCTGTTTAGATTAATCTTCATGGCCTTGACTGACTTTCACTTCCTTGGCAGTAAAAGCAATAATGAAGATGAGTGCTTACAGTTCTTCAAAACTCTCAGGGTCTTTTTTTGTTTTTGTTTTATTATTACAGAGAAGCTCAGTCATTGTCTGGACACACTTGTATTGCGAAGTATCCCTCTATGGGATTCGTCATGACAGTCTTCATCACGTACTGCAGGTTTTTATTGTCACGGGTTACATGTCCGCCACTGTCAAGGTCATCCTATAGCAGAGATTGATGCTCTAAGCTCCTCAGGTTCGTTTTAAAGACCCTGGTGATTTTGTTAGTTGTAAAAATGTCTAGAAATATCAGACCCTTTAAACGTTACAATAAAAGAATGAGGGTTTAAGTTTTACAAGGACAAACACTTAAAAGCACGTGAAGGAATCTGATGGATGTGAAACTATTTATACAACACTTCAGACCTGAAAGGTCTACAACAGAATGTTCAACCAACGTTAGGATAAATATGTATAAACAATAATAAACATGCCTCCTTCAATTAATAATGTAATTCTTGAACATGCAAGTGCAATAAAAATTATGTTTGCCTTCGCAAACAAAACAAATTACAGACATAAATTGAGTGCTGTAAGCATACAACCATTTAAAAATTCCAATAAAAAATGCAACTTCTACAGAATGTTCGACCAATATATGGTTGTACACAAAGCAGCGCTGCGCTTATAACACAGTCTTGAAAGATTTCTTTCACTTCACAATAGTTTGCCAACATACAATCTAGCTAGTTGCAATGTGTTTTTTAATTTTTAAACGTGCAAATAAAACTAGCAATGCGAAAACTAGCAGTGCAAAAAAAGCGATGCCTTTTTGTCCGACACCTTTTTATCCGAGTCTGTTTCGCCTGACGCCTGTTTGTCAGAGTCCGTTTTGTCCAATGCCTTTTTGTCCGAGTATGTTTTGCCCAATGGCTTTTTGTCCGAGTATGTTTCACCTGATGCCTTTTTGCCAGAGTCCGTTTTGTCAGATGCCTTTCTGTCCGAGTCTGTTTCGTTCAACACCTTTTTGCCCGAGTCTGTTTCGTTCAACACCTTTTTGTCCGAGTCTGTTTTGCCTGACGCCTTTTTGTAAGTCCGTTTTGTCAGATGCCTTTCTGTCCGAGTCTGTTTCAGTCAACACCTTTTTGTAAGAGTCCGTTTCGTTCAACACCTTTTTGTCAGGCCGTTTTGTCAGATGCCTTTCTGTCCGAGTCTGTTTCGTTCAACACCTTTTTGTCTGAGTCTGTTTCGTTCAACACCTTTTTGTCAGAGTCTGTTTGGTTCAACACCTTTTTGTCAGTCCGTTTTGTCAGAAGCCTTTCTGTCCGAGTCTGTTTCGTTCAACACCTTTTGTCCGAGTCTGTTTTGCCTGACGCCTTTTTGTAAGTCCGTTTTGTCAGATGCCTTTCTGTCCGAGTCTGTTTCAGTCAACACCTTTTTGTAAGAGTCTGTTTCGTTCAACACCTTTTTGCCCGAATCTGTTTCGCCTGACGCCTGTTTGTCAGAGTCCGTTTTGTCAGATGCCTTTCTGTCTGAGTCTGTTTCGTTCAACACCTTTTTGTCCGAGTCTGTTTCGTTCAACACCTTTTGTCCGAGTCTATTTTGCCTGACGCCTTTTTTGTAAGTCTGTATTGTCAGATGCCCTTTTGTCCGAGTCTGTTTCGTTCAACACCTTTTTGTCCGAGTCTGTTTTGTTCAACACCTTTTTGTCCGAGTCTGTTTCGCCTGACGCCTGTTTGTCAGAGTCCGTTTTGTCAGATGCCTTTCTGTCTGAGTCTGTTTCGTTCAACACCTTTTTGTCCGAGTCTGTTTCGTTCAACACCTTTTTGTCCGAGTCTGTTTCACCTGACGCCTTTTTGTCCGAGTCTGTTTTGTTCAACACCTTTTTGTCCGAGTCTGTTTTGCTCGACGCCTTTTTGTCAGAGTCCGTTTTATCAGATGCCTTTCTGTCCGAGTCTGTTTCATTCAACACCTTTTTGTCCGAGTCTGTTTTGCCTGACGCCTTTTTGTAAGTCCGTTTTGTCAGATGCTTTTCTGTCCGAGTCTGTTTCAGTCAACACCTTTTTGTAAGAGTCTGTTTCGTTCAACACCTTTTTGTCAGTCCGTTTTGTCAGATGCCTTTCTGTCCGAGTCTGTTTCGTTCAACACCTTTTTGTCAGTCCGTTTTGTCAGATGCCTTTCTGTCCGAGTCTGTTTCGTTCAACACCTTTTTGTCCGAGTCTGTTTTGCCTGACGCCTTTTTGTAAGTCCGTTTTGTCAGATGCCTTTCTGTCCGAGTCTGTTTCAGTCAACACCTTTTTGTAAGAGTCTGTTTCGTTCAACACCTTTTTGTCAGTCCATTTTGTCAGATGCCTTTCTGTCCGAGTCTGTTTCATTCAACACCTTTTTGCCCGAATCTGTTTTGCCTGACGCCTGTTTGTCAGAGTCCGTTTTGTCAGATGCCTTTCTGTCTGAGTCTGTTTCGTTCAACACCTTTTTGCCCGAGTCTGTTTCGTTCAACACCTTTTGTCCGAGTCTGTTTTGCCTGATGCCTTTTTGTAAGTCCGTTTTGTCAGATGCCTTTCTGTCCGAGTCTGTTTCGTTCAACACCTTTTTGTCCGAGTCTTTTTCGTTCAACACCTTTTTGTCAGTCCGTTTTGTCAGATGCCTTTCTGTCCGAGTCTGTTTCGTTCAACACCTTTTTGTCAGTCCGTTTTGTCAGATGCCTTTCTGTCCGAGTCCGTTTTGTCAGACGCTTTTCTGTCTGAGTCTGTTTCGTTCAACATCTTTTTGTCCAAGTCTGTTTTGTCAGACGCCTTTCTGTCTGAGTCTGTTTCGTTCAACACCTTTTTGTCCGAGTCTGTTTCGCCACCGCCTTTTTGTCAGTCTGTTTTGTGAGATGCCTTTCTATCAGAGTCTGTTTCGTTCAACACCTTTTTGTCCGAGTCTGTTTCGCCCGACGCCTTTTTGTCAGTCCGTTTTGTCAGACACCTTTCTGTCCGAGTCCGTTTCGTTCAACACCTTTTTGTCTGAGTCTGTTTCGCCACCGCCTTTTTGTCAGTCTGTTTTGTGAGATGCCTTTCTATCAGAGTCTGTTTCGTTCAACACCTTTTTGTCCGAGTCTGTTTCGCCCAACGCTTTTTTGTCAGAGTCTGTTTCGTTCAACGCTTTTTTGTCCGAGTCTGTTTCGCCCGATGCCTTTTTGTCAGAGTGCGTTTTGTCAGGCGCCTTTCTGTCCGAGTCTGTTTAGTTCAACACCTTTTTTTCAGAGTCTGTTTCGTTCAACACCTTTTTGTCCGAGGCATTTTTCGCCCGATGCCTTTTTGTCAGATGCCTTTCTGTCCGAGTCTGTTTCATTCAACACTTTTTTGTCCGAGGCATTTTTCGCCCGATGCCTTTTTGTCAGATGCCTTTCTGTCCGAATCTGTTTCGTTCAACAACTTTTTGTCCGAGTCTGTTTCGCTCAATGCCTTTTTGGCAGAGTCCGTTTCCTCCGATGCCTTTTGTACAAGTCTGTTTCACCCGATGCCTTTTTGTCGAAGTCTGTTTCGTCCGGTGCTTTTTTGTCTGACTCTGTTTCATCCTAGGCCTTTTTGTCTGAGTCTGCTTCATCTGATGCCTAATTGTATGAGACCTGACGTTGTTTTTCCTGAGACCTAAAGCCTTTCAGTCTGAGGTGTGATGCCTTTTCAACATATGACTGAGGTCTGAGGATGTCCTAAATGTACACCGTAAGCATGTTATATATTTGGCAACAGTTCTTCTAACCCTAATTCATGGAGTGTGTAGCTTTTCATTTCTTAAACAGCCACTTAGGAAGACACATCATGATCATATTCCAGGATGACAATGTCAAGATGTATCAGGCTAAAACTGTGAAAGAATGGTTGTGAGGGGGCATGAAGAATCATTTTCACCTCTGAGTTCAGACCTTAAATTCATTGAAAGTCTTTGGGATGTGCTGGAGGAGACTTTACAGAGTGCTTGACTCTTGCATCATCAATACAAGATCTTGACCAAAAATGTATGCACCTCTTGATGGAAATGTACATCGTAACATTTATGGCCACCAAACATATAACATGCTAGTAAACTTAATAATCACTGCAATAATGAGCCAACCATAGACTCTTAAGCATTTGCCTATTTAAACCCAAGCAGCGACCTTTTTAGCCGTGCAATGTATAATAAGAATAAAAGAATCACCTTTAATTAATAATGTTACACCAAAATCTCTAAGCATGTAAATGAAATAATAATAATGTCTCCTTGGCAAATACCATAAATTACAGACATAAAGAGAGTGCAATAACCATTTGAAAATGTATTATTTTTCTGAAATTACCATTACATCTTAGGAATTAAATTAAATGTTATTTTTATTTCATATTAACCTAAATTACACCAGACTCACACTTTATTCGTTGAGTCTATCATACAAATAGAAGTGATTTTAATTTTAAAAAAACAAATCACATTTACCCTTAAGCGACATTATTTGACTATATTAAATAATATGATAGATGGGCCTGTTGATGCAATCAAATAACAATATCTCTGAACAACTACATCGGCTTGACAAACACGCCCACTCCACAACACTAGGATGTTTCTGCTGAAGTATATCCTCCATCAGTGGTCTAGCCTGACCAGCCATGCTAAAGAAAACCATCATCAGCATTAGAGAGCGACACTTCCTGTTGCTGTAGCAACAGCCAGAGGAGGGGCCACGTGCCGCAGCGACCTGTTAACACTCCCATTAGTGTTAGCTCAGCCTTTCTATTCATCTCCACGTTGGATCATTACCAAGAACAAAGAGCTGCATCTCTGCCGGGACCACTTTGGAGGAATATTAAATCGTGATTTCTATCTCCTCTACAAACGGCAACTTGTTTGGGAGCTGTAAAGAAGTACCGCACCCAGGAAAGACAATAGCCTTTATCATTAATCTACTCGGCAGACAATGACAGCACATTAACAAAGCCCTGGCACCGTAATCTGCAGCTTGAATCTCCATGCATTAAAAGTGCATCTGTCATGTGACATCAATCTCAAATAACTCTCTCTGTTCAGTAGTCAAGACAATGTGAAGGTTGTTTGTGGTGCTGATGCTAGAGTTTATGCAAGAATTACTATAAAATGATCAATTTATCAATGTCTAATCAATCACTGAGCATTTTTTACATTCATGGAGGCATGTTTTGAATACACATGCATTTCTGAACATTTTGTGGTGACACGTTACAATATTTTTCAACTTTTCTGACATTAGTTACTTCATGATACCTAATGCATTAATTAACAACATTAACAACATTCTTAATATTAATTTATAAATATACCATTGTTCATGTTCATTGATGATACATTAGCTGATGTTAATTTATACAACCTGAAATGAAAAAAAAATGTTAATGTATTCTTTATTGTTAGTGTAATTTTTAAATTTTATTTTATTTTTTAATAAAATTATTCCAATTAGGACCAAATTAAATAGGCTATGTAATCCGGTCCAGCTCAGTGTGACATAGCAACATTGGATTAACCACTTTCAAAATGGCATAACAAACAATACATTATTTATTTTATTAGGCAAACACCATTACATAAAAACAAATGGGCTCATTGCAAATCAAATTTCTTAAATTTCTGGAACAAACTAAGAACAATTTATTTTTTTTCCCTGGCAGCTGGTGTTAAAAAGGACGATGTACCACCTCTTGTTCTTCAACCAATGCCATAAATTTGAGGTGAGGCTACCTATTTGGCGATCAATGGCAGATGGTGAGGAGGGTTTGGGAAATCTGTTTGAAAACAGTCACATTCTTGCAATTCCATTTGGTGGCACTAGTGGCATAGAAACAACAAATTTCACCTTAAAAACGTAAACATATAAATACACTGTATTGCCAAAAGTATTGGGACACCCCTCCAAATCATTGAATTCAGGTGTTTCAATCATTTCCATGGCCAAAGGTGTATAAAATCAAGCACTGCTTCTACAAACATTTGTGAAAGAATGGGTCGCTCTCGGGAGCTCAGTGAATTCAAGCGTGGTACCGTGAAAGGTTGCCACCTGTGCAATGTCCATTCATGAAATTTCTTCACTACTAAATATTCCACGGTCAATTGTTAGTGGTATTATAACAAAGTGGAAGCAATTGGGAACAACAGCATCTCAGTCATGAAGTGGTAGGCCACATAAAATCACAGAGTGGGGTCAGCGCATGCTGAGGTGCACAGTGCGCAGAAGTCAATAGTTACAGAGCTCCAAACTTCATGTGGCTTTCAGATTAGCTCAAGAACAGTGTGTAAAGAGCTTCATGGAATGGGTTTCTATGGCCGAGCAGCTGCATCCAAGCATGACCATTACATCACCAAGTGCAATGCAAAGCGTCAGATGCAGTGGTGTAAAGCAAGCCACCACTGGACTCTAGAGCAGCGGAGACGTGTTCTCTGGAGTGACGAATCACGTTTCTCTGTCTGGCAATCCGATGAACGTGTCTGGGTTTGGCGGTTGCCAGGAGAACGGTACTTGCCTGACTGCATTGTGCCAAGTGTAAAGTTTGGTGGAGGGGGGGTTATGGTGTGTGGTTGTTTTTCAGGGGTTGGGCTTGGTCCCTTAGTTCTAGTTAAAGGAACTCTTAATGCTTCAGCATACCAAGACATTTTCATGCTCCCAACTTTGTGGGAACAGATTGGGGATGGACCCTTCCTATTCTAACATGACTACGCACCAGTGAACAAAGCAAGGTCCATAAAGACATGGATGAGCGAGTTTGGTGTGGAGGAACTTGACTGGCCTGCACAGAGTCCTGACCTCAACCCGATAGAACACCTTTGGGATGAATTAGAGCGGAGACTGCGAGCCAGGCCTTCTCATCCAACATCAGTGCCTGACCTCACAAAAATTTGCTTCTAGAAGAATGGTCAAAAATTCCCATAAACACACTCCTAAACCTTGTGGAAAGTCTTCCCAGAAGAGTTGAAGCTGTTATAGCTGCAAAGGGTGGGCCAACTCCATATTAAACCCTACGGATTAAGAATGGGATGTCATTAAAGTTCATGTGCATGTAAAGGCAGGCGTCCCAAAACTTTTGGCAATATAGTGTAGTTTCCTAGTGTTAGTCCCGCTTATTTGGTCGAATGGATCACAAGTAAACGGGGGAGACACATACCTGTTTACACCTCGTATTTTAATCTGTGTCTTTTGTCAGTAGGCGGAGAGTAGGAGATCTTTTGTGGCTTCTCGAACGCATTCGACCAAACCGGTATAATGCGCTTTCGACTACCTCTGGAAGTGGTTGAAAGTGGACAAGCTTGTTTTAGACCCCATTTACACCTGTATTTAGCATCATCCACTAGTGATTCGATCGACCAAAACAAAAACAAAATCTTAATACCAGGTGTAAACAGGGCCACAGAAAGGGCTCGAACCAGGGACCTTCTTGCTGTGAAGCGACAGTGAGCCATTGAGTCACTGCCAACTTTAAAAACTTAAATGAAATTACCCAATTAAGCTTCCTCAGTTTAGAAAGATCAACCCTTGAGCACTAAAATACTGTAACACTTCGGCTGAAAAAAACAAAACATAAATAGCATATTTACATGATGTATAAGAATCTTCTGGGTCTCTGCATCTCTCTTTTCCATGACCCTTCTCCTCCGGAGCATGGGAACATGCTCGGTCACACCAGAGTCACACTATCACCTATATGACTCATGACATTACCACCCGCTTACCTTTATATCGCCTCAAACAGCCCTGTCCCTCAGCCATCCACCTTTGACTCCATCTCTGAACCCTCAGACTAATAACAAAGCCCTCCATTACAATCCAATCCTGCTTGACCCCATCCCTTTCCCTCTGCACGCCACAAGACTTGGTTTAGTCAGCGCCCTCTCTGTTACCCAGACTCCCACGCTGCAGTCTGTGTCACTAATGCCTTCCTGGGCCTCCGGAACGTTCTGGCAGCTTCTCAGAACTGTGTGTGGTTCTGTTTCTTATGTTTTATGAAGCAATGCTGTAGGTGCCCCCAAAACAATCCCTCTCACACATTTCACACCCATTTCCCCTCTGAACCGCTGACAGCGACACATATTTTCTGACCCTGAAAAACCAAAGAGCCTTTTAATTAAATCACTGTGTTGTGCAGCAAGATCGGGTTCGCTTTGACCCCGGCCTACACTCATTTCTAAGTGAAGTGAAGTGGAGAACACGCTCTAGCAATGAAGTTCTGGCACCGATTCAGCAAAAGTTTAAGTTTCCAATCTTTCTTCTGAGTCATGACAGTGAGACGAGGACAAAGGAAGTTCTTCTACCTCATAAAGGACACTTCAAGGAAGCTGTCAGTGCAACTGAAAACCAATAACATCAGCGGTTGCAGTAATTCAAATAGTTTTTAACACTTTACAGTAAGGTTCCATTCGTTAACATGAACTAATAATGAAAAATACTTTTAAAACATACAGTATTTGATCTTAATGTTAATTTCAGCATTTATTAATACATTATTTAAATCAAAAGTTGTAGCTAATATTGTTTAATGGACCTGAGCTAACATAAACTAACAGTGAAGAGATGTACTTTTATTAACTAACGTAAAAGTCAACATGGAATCAAAATGGAAAAATCTTTTTTTTTTTTTTTTTTATTTTATGGAATATTGCAGTGTTTATTATAAATGTGCCCTCATAATCTTTAAACAAAATCATTTCCTCTCCCTCTTTCAGCGGCATCTCCTCTCGTTTGATGATGTGTTTACTGTCATGAGGGCAGAGCACCCTGTCACCCACATGATCAACCAATAGCAAACCACAACCATACAACAATCCAATCAAATCCCGATGGCCAAAATCAAGTCCTGCCCTACATCTTTTCTCATTCGAGAAGCTGCTTCCCTCGTATATACGTCACAATAGAGAAGAAAAGACTCGCAAATTCGCAACTACATCAGGACTTTAACAAATATAAATAAATACTGCAACAAATGAATTACTCATTGTTAATGTCAACTAATAGAACCTTATTGTAAAGTGTTACTGAAATGTTTTTAAACGTACATTCTGCAGGTTGTGTAATATACAGTGGCCCCAAAACATATTTGGACACTTCTGAGCACTTTAAATGATAATTGAAGTGAGATTTGACAGTACATCTATTGTTTTATCATTTAAAATCTACCAAATGATGTGATTTTTGCTTGAAAACTGTGTTTTTGTTACGTTTCTTTCTAACAAACAAAACCTGCTTTGGTATTCTGTTATATAACGCAATGACATTCATACATTTTTAAGTGTGGCTTAAGTGTTCAAATACGTTTTGTGGCCAACGTGCATGAAATAAAGTGGTCTCTTTCTGCTTGGTGATGAACAGAACTAAAAAGTCTGAGGTAAAAGCAGTATGCACAGCAGAAGAGACTCTTCATAAATATTGAATAATAACAGCCCTGTTTCATACAGCATCCATGAATAGAAATACTGTATGTATCGCTGAAGTACTGATGTAGAATTGATTTTCTTTACACCACCTGTTGGTGTTTTGGCAGTATGTAAAATATCCATATCAGTTGCAGCTCATTAAATATAATTAGGCTTTAATTGGCATGACTGAATATATTAAGTGTAAAAGAGCTAGATAAGTGTGCATATCCAACCAGAGTTGGGTTTATGAGCAGTACAGTAATGTAAATGTTTGCACACTGATGATTATGCTTCAAAATGTTTTATTCAACCAGCTTGCAGTGTTTTTACCAATTTGGCTTGATAATATAAATGTTAATTGTGACATAAAGCATTCCAGCCCTGGGTAGGGTGAGCTATAGAGCAGGATAGGGTGCTGAGAGACTCTGTCAGACGTCAGAAGATACTCACAGCTGAAACGCCCCAGGATCTGCTGCTTTGTGCTGGGGAGAACTCGACTGGATCTGCATAAATCAACATCTAATAACAGTGGTGAAACTGTGCAAATGCGTTCTAAATGCACATTTGCCAACATTGTGGAAATTAATGTGCAATTACATTCAATTTGTAAAATTATTTTAGGGTTTCCTTTTCTGCTGCAAAAGGCCACAGTATTGTTTGCCTTGCAGTGGTTTCACAACCTCACATACTGTATAGTGGCTTCAAAATGTCATTTTCACATTTATTTATATAGCCTTGTGCTTCAATGCCCACTTCCATTCTAGTAGGCGAAAAACGTGTATGTGAGCTGCGTAGTATGTCCAAATTCATGGTATTCATAAAACAATACACTGTAAAAAATATTTAAAAAGTAAGTTACCTGGTTGCCTTAACATTTTGAGTTCATTGAAATTAAAAATTAGAGTTAATACAATTAACATTTTTGAGAATTGACATCACCCTTTATTCAAATAGTATTAAAAGATTTTGTAAGCATATTGTGTAATTGTGTTTTATTTGTTATAATGCAGTGAAAGTGTGCTATTTTCATGATTTATCACATTATGTTTTTAAATTTATGTGGTTCAGATACAATAATATTTTGAGTATCTATTTATTAAACCCATTTCCTTCATTGTATTAACTACAATTTTTAATTTCAATTAACTCAACATTTTAAGGCAATCAGGTTACTTACTTTTTAAGTTAAACCAACAATATTTTTTTACAGTGTACCTGGATGACCTACTATTTATGGAAAGATTCTGAAGTGCACATCCAATAGACATTTTACTATCCCATGAGGCCAAGGGAGAGATGTGAATGGAAGTGAAGCGAAGCAACTGCCACCATAGGTCACATGATAATGACAACATGGTGGATGTAGTACATGCGAATTTAATTTATACTACACACATTTATAAACAGAACATACTTTTTTTTAACAATGGCGAAGTTTCAAACCAGGTGTAGTAGGGGAGACTGGGGAAGAAGGTAACACCTATTGTTTGAGCATCTGTAACTCAGTGTTTTTTTTTTTTTTTGTGCAAGATCTCTCAAATTTTTCTACTACAAATATAACGTTCTTGGACATGTACTACACAATCACAGATTATGTGAGTTCATATTAAAAGAGTTCCGTTTTTACAACCTACCCGGGTGAGTTGTAACACAACTCTAATTTGCTAATTTGCTAAAATAAGACCACAAATAAATCCACACAATCTAAATTTATGCAAAATCTTTATTGAAGAGCTAAGAAGAATCAGTTTTGAATAAAGTAAACGATTTAAAGTGACAAAATCAAAATTTGGATAATTTTCGCCCAATTTCAAATTTACCATTTATCTCTAAGGTAGTGGAAAAGTGTATTTCAATTCAAATTCATGAACATCTTTCTAATATTAATTTGTATGAACAATTTCGATCTGGTTTTCTACCTCACCATAGCACTGAGACTGCTCTTGTCAGAATAACTGCTGCTGGCAGCTGACTCTGGGCTTTTAACCATACTTGACTTGAGCGCTGCCTTTGATACGGTTTCACATAAGATACTTCTCGACAGTTTAGTTTCTATTGGGGTTACTGGCACTGCTCTTTCTTGGTTTAGGTAATATCTATCTGGACACACTCAGCGTATTCAATTAAAACGTTTTCGATCAAGAACATCTACAGTCACCACTGATGTTCCCCAGGGTTCTGTTTTGGGCCCACTTCTTTTCCTCTTGGTTATATTTTGAGAAAACATGGTATTCATTTTCATTATTATGCGGATGACACCCAACTTTACCTGTCTGCAAAACCGACTACTTCTTTTTCTCCACCATCTTTGTCCAGCTGTTTAGCTGAAATTAAAGATTGGCTTTCAGCGAACTTCCTGAAGCTAAATGGCAACAAAACTGAGGCCTTACTTGTTGGCTACTTTGACTAAATCTAATTGTTTTTCTTTGTGCATTGACAATAATGTAATCTGTCCTACCTCACAGGTTAAAAGTTTGGGTGTTATCATGGATAGCACACTATCCTTTGAAACTCACATTAATAATATCACGCGGACATCATACTTCCACTTGCGTAATATTAACTGTCTCCGTCCCTTTCTCTCAACCAATAATACAGCAGTTCTTATTCATGCATTAGTCACTTCACATATATACATAATGCTCTTCTCACAGGTGTTCCCTCTAAACTGCTACATAAGCTTCAGTTGGTTCAGAATTCTGCAACACGTGTTCTTTCTAGATCACCTTCTGCTGAGCACATTTCTCCAGTTCTTCAGCAATTGCACTGGCTTCCAGTAAAGTATCGAGTTGAATTCCAGATCTTGCTTCTTACTTACAAGGCACTTCATAATCTTGCACCCCAATACCTTACTCAACTTCTTCATGTTTACACACCTTCACATGCTCTTAGAATCTTCATCTTCAATTTCTCTTGTGGTACCTCGGATTCGACTAACTACCATGGGTGCCAGATCTTTTAGTTATGCTGACCCCGCCTATGGACTTCTTTCTTGATGTTCACATTATTATTATTATTATTATTATAATTATAAAATGCATTATTATTATTATTATTATTATTATACTTGTATTACTTTAAATTTAGCACAATTGCTGTGTGTGTTTGTGTCTGTGCTGTATTCGTGTCACATAAGCGTTCAGTCACTAGCTATGTTGCCATCCACCTATTTTATGTGCATTTTGGGATATCATAAGAAACGCTGGATGGAAATGCCAAGATACACAAACATTCTTAAAATGTGCACAAAAAACATTTGTTTTGATTCAATGATTTTATCAACGTGTATAAACTATGATGGAAACACATATACCACATAAATCTCTCAATGCGCAACAAAAAAACAATTTTGTTTTAACGGGATGTGATTGATAAATGGAATCATCATAAGGCGTTGGTTGTAACATTTTTAATGAACTGTTAAAACTGTCCCCACCCCTAACAGTCATAACTTAGTTATAAATAAATAACTGTATCTACAATACCATTGATTGCTAGGCAAAAAATAATCTTAATAAAAATGTGTTACTTTCTTTCCTAAAAATGTTTTGGTCGTTAAATCTACAATGTTCCTCACAGTCACATGCCACTTCTCCTGTGATCTCAAAAAGGTGATGAGAGTGTATGATATTGATGACATCATCATAGCTCTTTTCTGACTTGCCAAACTGACAGTGTTACAACTATCCTTGCGTTACAACACTCCCCGGTCTCGCTACCTACTATACAGTATGTGATTGTTTCAAATCAGCTTTACATGAATAAATAGAGAAATGGAGTGTCTATTTACACAAAGTGCAAATAGCCCGCCTTGTTGGCAGATGCCATTTACACTAACCCCGCCCACTGACGTCTGGTTAGGCCAGACAATATTACGGAAGACGCTGCATTGTCAACAGTAGAAATAGTGTAGGGTAAGGTGTGCGGCAGAAAGTTTTATTGCTATTTAAACTTAGTGAATACAGCCGCTGCCAATAGGAAAAAATTGTAATGTTGTAAAATTCATATATTATGAAACAAGCTATAAAGCAGCTCCTCTGAAGGCAATAGTGTCAACCAGCTAAAGTCAGTTCAATGTTAATTCAATTCATTAACAATGTTACAAAGTTAGTGTCATTATCCAGCTAAATTCAGTTTAAATTTTGTTCTCATCCGATACTATCAGTCCAATTAATATACTGAATATTAATGGTCTTTTAAATATATATACACTCACCTAAAGGATTATTAGGAACACCTGTTCAATTTCTCATTAATGCAATTATCTAATCAACCAATCACATGGCAGTTGCTTCAATGCATTTAGGGGTGTGGTCCTGGTCAAGACAATCTCCTGAAATCCAAACTGAATGTCAGAATGGGAAAGAAAGGTGATTTAAGCAATTTTGAGCGTGGCATGGTTGTTGGTGCCAGACGGACCGGTCTGAGTATTTCACAATCTGCTCAATTACTGGGATTTTCACGCACAACCATTTCTAGGGTTTACAAAGAATGGTGTGAAAAGGGAAAAACATCCAGTATGTGGCAGTCCTGTGGGCGAAAATGCCTTGTTGATGCTAGAGGCCAGAGGAGAATGGGCAGACTGATTCAAGCTGATAGAAGAGCAACTTTGACTGAAATAACCACTTGTTACAACCGAGGTATGCAGCAAAGCATTTGTGAAGCCACAACACGCACAACCTTGAGGCGGATGGTCTACAACAGCAGAAGACCCCACCGGGAACCACTCATCTCCACTACAAAAAGGAAAAAGAGGCTACAATTTGCACGAGCTCACCAAAATTGGACAGTTGAAGACTGGAAAAATGTTTCCTGGTCTGATGAGTCTCGATTTCTGTTGAGACATTCAGATGGTAGAGTCAGAATTTGACGTAAACAGAATGAGAACATGGATCCATCATGCCTTGTTACCACTGTGCAGGCTGGTGGTGGTGGTGTAATGGTGTGGGGGATGTTTTCTTGGCACACTTTAGGCCCCTTAGTGCCAATTGGGCATCGTTTAAATGCCACGGCCTACCTGAGCATTGTTTCTGACCATGTCCATCCCTTTATAACCACCATGTACCCATTCTCTGATGGCTACTTCCAGCAGGATAATGCACCATGTCACAAAGCTCGAATCATTTCAAATTGGTTTCTTGAACATGACAATGAGTTCACTGTACTAAAATGGCCCCACAGTCACCAGATCTCAACCCAATAGAGCATCTTTGGGATGTGGTGGAACGGAGCTTCGTGCCCTGGATGTGCATCCCACAAATCTCCATCAACTGCAAGATGCTATCCTATCAATATGGGCCAACATTTCTAAAGAATGCTTTCAGCACCTTGTTGAATCAATGCCACGTAGAATTAAGGCAGTTCTGAAGGCGAAAGGGGGTCAAACACAGTATTAGTATGGTGTTCCTAATAATCCTTTAGGTGAGTGTATATATATATATATATATATATATATGCATTTAACAATTTTGAATATCATTTCATTAGACATCAGTGAGTTTTAGGTGATCTCTTGGTCTGAGCAAAAGGAGTGAGTGTTCAGAAAACCTGTCTGAAAACAGTAATTATTTCTGAAATTCTATTTGGTTTCACTTGTGGTATAGCAATTACATACTTCACTGTTCAATGACAATTTGTAGACAGAAACAGACTGAACTCCTGGATAGCAGTATGCTGTTGTACATCACTGTAGGTGCCTCAAGCAAAGACTGCAGACTATGTAGACTGATGAACTATGAGTGAACCTCCTGTGAATAGATCACATGCTATTTGGCAATGAGATAAAAGTGATGCCCTAAAAGCCCAAGTAGTGACTAAGCTTGACTTGGTCAGTAGTCGATTAAATTTTCATTCAGCACAGAAGAAGCTAACCTACAGCACGTATAAATTTAGAAATGCTACCTTGTGGGCATGATAATGAAAATATTTCTGACTGTTTTAAATATTTATGCACATAATGTAATGAGAAATGATAGAAATGATCTTCCACTAGTCCTGGAGAAATCAACTAAATAAAAATAAAAAGTGATCCAGTGAAGTCTGGACACACGCTTCTCTTGTTTTGAGTGATCTGAATCAACTGCATGTAAATGATAAACATGCAGTGAGTCAGGTCTAAAGAATGCTCTGTTTACAACTTAACTAGATGCACAATGTCTATTGCAGGTTAGAGGCAAAGCAACACTTCAGGCAATGAGACAAAGTACATAAACATTAGAGTGAACTCACTCATGAACCTCCAACAAACATCCCTTGCAGAGCTCTGAAAAAATCTGTCAAAGCCGAGCGGTCAGTGTTTTGCTGAAGCGAAGTGAGATTCCGCCAACCAGGATGCCCTTGGAGCCAGACTCTCGGGAATGTTCTTTATTCCACTTCATTGGATTAACTGCTTAATGCCCTAATTTGCATATTAATGACACGCCAGCTTGTCTCATTTTAATAGAGGACTTGAACTGGTCTGGGGTATAAGAACGCTTAAGCAATGGACATTTAACTCGACTGTAACCACAAAAACAAACATTCTTCATTTATATAAAATTCAAAATCAAATTTTTTCTTTTTAATTTTTTATAATACTTTAGAAGAAATAGACTATTTTCTCTTTTTAAAACACAGTTTTAATAGGTGTGCCGCATTCAAGACTTAACCACCCACTGCTATGATTGGGTAACAGTTTTGCATATTAAAATAATTTTTAATGTCCCCACAATTACATGTGCAGAATTGTTTTGAAAACTTCCAATGCTGAAAATAGCAACTGGTGAAATTCATTCAAAAACATGATTGAGCCAGAGGCTGATCCAGAATCAGAAGACAAGGATACTCTAGTCTGCAACTGTATGGTAAAATTACTGGCATCTTTATTTATATTTAGTCATGTATTTGTGAGGCAGTTAATATATTACACATTAGTGTTTAAACCAAGACAATACAGTTTTTTTTTAAGTTTTTTTTTTAATCTTGTTACACAGTTGAAACATTTGCCAACTGTGAAACAGTTGTGCATATTACATATGCTTTGTAAGTTTTGGTTGTGGTACCTAGAGTTACCACTATAATAGTTGACAAAGGATAACTTACGGTGTTTTGTGTAAACAAATTAAGAATGTATCTACCATTGTTTTTGCAATGTCCTTCTTATATTCATCGTTCATAATTTTCTGTAAAGTGAAAGTAAAGTGAGTACTGACATGGTAAAACACTGCTCACATTTGTGTGTTGCGACAGTGCAACATCTTTTATTTTCAGTGTCTATGAAAAGCCTGCGCCAGATGGCGTCTTGTTTAACAACGAATTCACAGTAAAATAAAGCAAACAAACAAACAGTGTCTTACTGATGCGATCTGGAACTTATAAACGTAAAAATATCCACGCTTTCTATTGTTTTGTGGCTCAAGTAATCCTGCATACTTGCGTCTCTCTCTTATTTACTCATGTGAATCGGTGGGCGGGGCTAAAGAGACGATGTAGAAGTGGGCACTGATTGTCTTTTGTCACACTATGGTCATACTGAGACAAAATCTGAAACAAATTGCTTTGGCAGCTTGGTTTTAATAAAAGAGGCTTTTGGACTAACAAGGAAGTTTTGAGTTCATATATATATATATATATATATATATATATATATATATATATAGATAGATAGATAGATAGATAGATAGGATAGACAGAGATAGACAGATAGATAGATAGATAGATAGATAGATAGATAGATAGATAGATAGATAGATAGATAGATAGATAGATAGATAGATAGATAGATAGATAGATAGATAGATAGATAGATAGATAGATAGATAGATAGATAGATAGATAGATCTACACCTGCCAAAAATACATGAAGAATACATGAAGAAAGCCACGTATCCACTCTGCATGACTCAATGCCAGGAATTTAAAAAATTCACATTGAAATGTTTTGTTAATGAGCTAACCGCAGTTGAGCTATTGATAGTCACAGTCACCTGGATGTGAGAATGCAAATAGTTTGTGCTTCCAGGCTGAACAGCAGGTACCGAAACCTGTGATGTGTTTAAACTGATAGCTGCAGTGTAAGTGGGTCATATAGTGTGACTTCAACTTAAGAGGAACGAAATCTATAGAATATTATAAGAAACACATCTCTCTGGGTACATATATTTTGCTTAATTAACAACACTCAGAGAAAGTGCTACAAATGTTGGGCATTTTAACAAATGGACTCCACTAGACCCCTGAAGGTGTGCTGTGGTATCTGGCACCAAGATGTTAGCAGCAGATCCTTTAAGTCCTGTAAGTTGCGAGGTGGGCATCCATAGATCGGGCTTGTTTGTTCAGCACATCCCACAGATGCTCGATTGGATTGAGATCTGGGGAATTTGGAGGCCAAGTTAACACCTCAAACTCGTTGTGCTCCTCAAAACATTCCTGAACCATTTGTGCTTTGTGGCAGGGCGCATTATCCTGCTGAAAGAGGCCACAGCCATGAAAGGGTGTACATGGTCTGCAACAATGCTTAGGGAGATGGTACGTGTCAAAGTAACATCCACATGGATTGCAGGACCCAAAGTTTCCCAGAAGAACATTGCCCAAAGCATCACACTGCCTCTGCCGGCTTGCCTTCCTCCCATAGTACATCCTGGTTCCATGTGTTCCCCGGGTAAGTGACGCACCCGGCCATCCATGTGATGTAAAAGAAAACATGATTCATCAGACCAGGCCACCTTCTTCCATTGCTCCGTGGTCCAGATCTGATGCTCATGTGCCCAACCGTTGGCACATTCGGCGGTGGACAGGGGTCAGCATGGGTACCCTGACTGGTCTGCAGCTATATACCCCATACACAACAAACTGTGATGCAACTGTGAGAACTTGTGTATTCTGACACCTTTCTATCAGAACCAGCATTAACTTCTTGAGCAATTTGAGCTACAGTAGCTCATCTGTTTGATCGGACCACACGGGCCAGCCTTCGCTCTCCATGTGCATCAATGAGCCTTGACCCTGTCATGACCCATGACCCTGTCGCCGGTTCACCACTCTTCCTTCCTTGGACCACTTTTGATAGATACTGACCAATGCAGACTGGGAACACCCCACAAGAGCTAAAACGGATACGTAAATCAAACTTATCACCCACTATGTAAGTTGTCAAGTCATTGCATACCGCTGAGTCTAGGTTTAAAAGACTGAATAAAAGTTCAAAGTGAAATGCAAAGCATCATCATACATAAGCAATGAGAAGCCGCAATGCTAATTTTATAATCAAATTAATTATTGTGAAAAGACTGGCTAAAAACAGCATGCACTAATGAATCGCTTGGCATATATTAAGCACTTGAGCAATTAAAACAATTCAGTGGCTCTCACTAAACTGCCTGACTGAATAGAATCGGTGCATAAATAAATGTCTATTTATCTCTCTATAGCCAGCAGCGACCTTAGTTAATATGCAACAAGTACAAAAGGATCCAGTTTTGTTGAAAACAAATCATAGCATAGATAAACAATTTTTGAAAAGTTTCTTAAGGTAACCAAATTTAATTTTCTTCCTGAGATGAGAAGCGATTGCAAGGCTGTTCAAGTTCTCTTGTGATGTGAAGGATCTATTATTGCTTTGTCAGGTGGTCGCTCTGCCAGTATCTCTTTCAAAACCTGACAAGAGAAGGGGGGCAGGACCACTTCTAATAATTGCCTGTTCAGAAAGCATTCACACAGCTAACACAGGACGAGCCAATTCCAGAAATAATTTGGGATCCCAGACAAGGCCAATAATGAACCTCACAATTTTGAAAAGCTGAACAAAAGCGCATGACGAATACTGAGTCAAGCTGTAATGGAATGTCATGAAGCCCGGTGTTACGTGATGACCGGAGCTGTCACTTAAACAAAACCATTTTCACAGCCTCCACAGCCGTGTTGTGGGTTTTACTGATTTTCTGCCCAAATGTTTGGATGGATTATGACTTCTGATGACTTTTAAACCCCAGTTTCAAGCAAATAAAGAGGGCATGTGCAATGATAATGAATTAAAAGGTAAAAAACAAGGCATAGCTGTAAATGTTTGCTCTGGTTTATGGACATTATAGCTGTAATGTCTTGTGCTAAAAAACATTCTGAGAGCAAAAAGCTTTTTCTTCATTGATGGCAATTGAAAAGTCGAAGCAATCTGACAAAATTAACATTTATTTACAAGCGACATGCACTTTTCAAAGGTTTGGGGTCAGTAAGATATTTTAAGTATCGTATGCTCACAGTAAAATATTATCATTTAAAATAAGTGTTTATTATTTCAATGTATTTTATTATTTATTAGTATTTCACATTCATCATTATTATCAATGTTGAAAACAGTTGTGCTGCTTATTTGCAGAAACCAAGTTACTTTTTTCAGAATTATTTGATGAAAAGGACATTTATATTTATTCCAAACTGAAATCTCTTGTAACATTATGAGGTCCTATCATACATGTGACGCCAGGCGATGCAAGTGGTTTTTGCTAGTTTCAGCTTGACGCAGTTATCTTTTCCACGTCCAGCGCCACGTTGTTTAAATAGCAAATGCATTCTCGCCCATGGGCGTGCTGGTCTGAAAATGAGGTGTGTTCAGGTGCATAGTTGGTGCGTTGCTATTTTGAGGCAACTGAAACGACTGTGCCATTGGCCAACAAAAACCTGGTCTAAAGTCAATAGTGCAGTATTTTTTGCATTATATAAAGGGCACATTAGTAATATGTGCCCATAGGCTGGTGCACAACACATGTACACTCAAGCACACAAACCTTTTTAAATACAAACACAATTCCAAAAAAGTTGGGACACTACAAATTGTGAATAAAAACAGAATGCAATGATGTGGAAGTTTCAAATTTCAATATTTTATTCAGAATACAACATAGATGACATATCAAATGTTTAAACTGAGAAAATGTATCATTTTAAGGGGAAAATAAGTTGATTTTAAATTTCATGGCATCAACACATCTCAAAAAAGTTGGGACAAGGCCATGTTTCCCACTGTGTGGCATCCCCTCTTCTTTTTATAACAGTCTGCAAACGTCTGGGGACTGAGGAGACAAGTTGCTCAAGTTTAGGAATAGGAATGTTGTCCCATTCTTGTCTAATACAGGCTTCTAGTTGCTCAACTCTCTTAGGTCTTCTTTGTTGCATCTTCCTCTTTATGATGCGCCAAATGTTTTCTATGGGTGAAAGATCTGGACTGCAGGCCGGCCATTTCAGTCCCCGGATCCTTCTTCTGCGCAGCCATGATGTTGTAATTGATGCAGTATGTGGTCTGGCATTGTCATGTTGGAAAATGCAAGGTCTTCCCTGAAAGAGAGAACGTCTGGATGGGAGCATATGTTGTTCTAGAACTTGGATATACCTTTCAGCATTGATGGTGCCTTTCCAGATGTGTAAGCTGCCCATGCCACACGCACTCATGCAACCCCATACCATCAGAGATACAGGCTTCTGAACTGAGCGCTGAGAACAACTTGGGTTCTCCTTGTCCTCTTTAGTCCGGATGACATGGCGTCCCAGTTTTCCAAAAAGAACTTCAAATTTTGATTTGTCTGACCACAGAACAGTTTTCCACTTTGCCACAGTCCATTTTAAATGAGCCTTGGCCCAGAGAAAACGTCTGCGCTTCTGGATCATGTTTAGATTTGGCTTCTTTTTTGACCTATAGAGTTTTAGCCGGCAACGGCGAATGGCATGGTGGATTGTGTTCACCGACAATGTTTTCTGGAAGTATTCCTGAGCCCATGTTGTGATTTCCATTACAGTAGCATTCCTGTATGTGATGCAGTGCCGTCTAAGGGCCGAAGATCACGGGCATCCAGTATGGTTTTCCGGCCTTGACCCTTACGCACAGAGATTGTTCCAGATTCTCTGAATCTTTGGATGATATAATGCACTGTAGATGATGATAACTTCAAACTCTTTGCAGTTTTTCTCTGAGAAACTCCTTTCTGATATTGCTCCACTATTTTTGGCCGCAGCATTGGGGGAATTGGTGATCCTCTGCCCATCTTGACTTCTGAGAGACACTGCCACTCTGAGAGGCTCTTTTTAAACCCAATCATGTTGCCAATTGACCTAATAAGTTGCACATTGGTCCTCCAGCTGTTCCTTATATGTACATTTCACTTTTCCGGCCTCTTATTGCTACCTGTCCCAACTTTTTTGGAATGTGTAGCTCTCATGAAATCCAAAATGAGCCAATATTTGGCACGACATTTCAGAATGTCTCACTTTCAACATTTGATATGTTATCTATATTCTATTGTGAATAAAATATAAGTTTATGAGAAATTATTGCATTCCTTTTTTATTCACAATTTGTACAGTGTCCCAACGTTTTTGGAATCGGGTTTGTATTACAAATAAAAGGATTCCTCTCTGGAGAAGCGTTCAGTCTTTACACTCCCAAATTCCGCCATGATGCAAGCACAACTAGGCTTTAAAGGGAATGGGAGATGAGACTCTGATTGGTTTATTGCACGTTACGTCCAAAACACACCCATGACTCATTTAGAGAATAGAGACAACCCTTTTAGACCATGCGCCTGCCATGCCCTAAGTGAACCTGGGTCATGCGCTTCAGACCATGCGCTCAGATCGTTAAAATAGGGCCTCATGTCTTTACTGTCACTTTTGGTCAATTTAATGTATGATTAATATATTATTAGTATAGTACTTCAGTATATAAACCTCTTTGGGTTTTGAGCAGACCTTAAATTCTCTTTGACGAAGACAAGTGCAGAAATCATTGTGAAAGCAGCAATTATCAGCACATGAAGTATATGCAATGACAATGACCAAATGGTTGAAATACACTTGTGTGCAGCATTTATCTTTCTTTATAATGTGCATTTATCTTGTTGCACTAACAGCAGAAACTGCGGCGACACTGGCAACCATCAATCTCAATGTCAATTCTGTATTTAAAAAGCCATTTTAGCAGCACTTTTCCTTTTCCTCACATTGGCGGCACTCCCTCGGCACCATAAACACTAATCAGACGCAGTATAAAGCTCCAGAATAAGAATCCAACAGGCAGTATAAAAATGTATTCATGCTTTGCATGAGCTGACATGGGAAGATGGGATACAGTGCAGGAGAAAAATAACAACCACATTCATATTTTCTCCATCTGACAGGGGAAAAGCTGTTGGGTAATTTCACTTTTTTCTAAGGTCCAATGCCGCCGAAGCTCTGATCCCTCTGTTTCTTCACTGTCTACTTTTGGATTTAGTGGAAATCACTGGAGGTCTACTGCCGCTACAAATTGACATCTGCAGGAGCTTGAAGTCAATAATCTCTTTGCGTTTAGCCCGAAGGTATGTATTATACTCAGCACTACGGGAAAGAGACCTTTCCAAACAGCTTTTTCCAACAACCACAAATGAAATACCACAATAGAAGAGTCCCAAGCCTCCTACAGAAGATCGTCTGTTTTACTTTCCCCAAATGCGCTCACAAACACCTTGCTTTAGAAGAAGACCATTGTCCATTGGTCTTTCAGAGCTTCCTGTTCTACACATCTCACGGGAAGTCTTATAGTGGCTACTGTGCACAAAACTAAGATTGGTGTCATGCACATTGATTCAGAGCTAGTTGGTGATGAATACCGTCCTGCAGTGCATGTCACCTGGGGTCTGCCCTTTCCTAAATTGATCCATTTGTTCCATTTAAGCACAGCTGAACAAGCTTTTTTGATAAAGGTTTAAAGAAAAAAAAAAACCTGTGTATTAGGGTAGGCAATATATATTTGTATATGAGACGTAAATATACAATGCAATCTTCTCAATTCCTCAACATCTAATAAATACATCTGTTAGCATCCTATACCAAAACAACATATATCCCCTCAAAACATTATAGGTCATGTTGAAACTTTAAAACTGTTGTGTCAAAAAGATAACAACATAATGCCTTTTTGTTGTTGTTTTATCATTCCAACAGAAAGTTTGAAGAACTATGGAAGCTTGTTTCTGCCACAAAATAATTTTTTTTTAAAGATAATTGCGACTTTTTATCTTATAATTGTGAGTTGACTTTATAACTCGCAATTGCTACTTTATATCTCGCTTTATATCTTTATATCTGACTTTTTCTCAATTGCATTTCAGAATTTCATTATATAAAGTCAGAATTTCATGATAAAAAGACAGAATTGCGTGATATAAAATCAGAAAAAGTCACCAAAAATTCACAAAAAATTCTTGCAATTGCGACTATATCACACAATTCTGACTTTACAACTTACAATTGTGACTTTATATTTTATATATTTACGCATTTCTGAGAAAAAGTCAGAATTATGGAAAAAAAAGAACATCATTTAATTGGAAGATAAATATTTTGTAATTGTATTATATGTATTAAATTTGTATTATCTTTATTGTCATTTTTGGTCAATTTAATACATCCTTGCTGAATCAAAGTATCAGTTTCTTTAAAATCTTACTGACACTGAACATATGAATGGTAGGCTAGTTTTGGAGAAAGAAAAGGGAAAAAATAATGCACCATACTTTTTTTCCCCTGAAAAACTGAAAAGTTTCCAATATAGCGAAAACCAAAACCAAAAATAAAGTTTAATCAAGTAATTGATCCCTTTTATTTAATAATCAACACTCAAAATAAAAATAAATGAGTAAATAAATGAGACTGACATAATGCTTTCTTAAAAATGCCATAAAAACGTCTTACCTTAATGGTAATGAATAAACACTATTAGCAATTAAAATTAATAGTACGAGGATCTATTCTTCAATACTGTCTAGTGTTTCTATGAACTAAAGCTGCACTTGTCTGTTTTTGATCTTCAGACATGAGCGAGTCTGTGTGAGTCATAGTTCTAATGGGACTTTTATAGATTTGATGGAGGTGTATTCCTTGGAGATTTACCGGGAAAATCTGTCAGTGAAGACACAGAACACAGACCTTTTAGAAGCACACACTCACTTGTAAGGTCCCAGAGCCCTATTGCCGTACTCCAGTGCCGTCTCATAGTCATCCAGACTAATGCAAGCATCCATGGCCAGATCCAGTAGCCTGAGCACATAGATGTTCCTGTCCGGGATGACATCCGCATATCTGTGCAAAAGAGCTTGGCTTTCTTTCATCAATTCCTCCCAGTCTTTTGATTAAACAGTTAAGGGCACAATTAAAAAGAAGCAGGATTGTATTACAAAAAGGACAGTAGCTAAGACCAAGAAAGTCTTGCTGGTTAAGCCAGTTAGGAAGCCTGGTGGAGACAATGGCACAGGGAATCCAAAATGTGATCTATGCTTGTTATTTCAGCAGGAAGACAGCCTGCATTTTCTTTTATACATCAGACGCGTGTCCAAAGGGTAAAAGCAAGAGAGCTAGACAGAACTGACAGCTTTACCCTCACACCTTTCACTTCAGTCTTTTGGAAATTGATATGACTACTGTATCGGGCATAGTTTGCAGAGTCTAGCAGTTGTTTCCAGAACAAAACCGCTACAGGCTAGTTCACTTCACCCAGCTAAACCCTGAGATATAGTCAGCGGATCGCTCACCAAGTGTCAGACACCATAACATCCCGTGATTCAACTGTGAAGGATACGCTGCTCCGACTGAAGCTGCTCCAGGTGAAGGATGTGGTCTCTTAAGGATGTCCACGCCACCATCTCTCCAGCCAGCATGTCACAGTCCTGTTCACAAAACAATGTCACACAAAATCATTTTAAGCAGTTCCTGACTGAACAGGAGCAAATGGAAAAATGACACAACACTGCACGTATAAATCAATGGACAATGGACAAATCAAAAGTTGCTTTAAAAAAGGTTTATGTATTTATTTACTTATTAATAAATGCATTTGTATAACATATTTAAATATTATTTATTTACTTTATGAATATATTTATTTTTATAATTTATAATTATATTTATTTATATGTATATATCTGTCTTTATGTACCTTTAAAAAATCTAGTAGCATATCATTTTTTTATAATACCACTGGAAAGTACGAATCAATGGACAATCTCAATCATAAATCATATTTATTTATTTATTTATTTACACACTTATTAGATGTGAAAAAATAACATATTTACTTATTTAGAATACATTTATTTACATTTAAATTGTTAAATATAAACAGTTAAATATAAATTTAAATGTTATTTATTTATTTATGAATGCACTTATTTTTAAGTTATAATCACATTATATTTCACATTACATCCAATTTATTTCTATTCATCTAACATAGAGGTGTGATTTTAAGAAAATCACCATTTAAATCAACAACAAAATGAAACAACACAAATATGAATCAATAGATAAAGTCGATCAAATGTGCTTTTTTATTTATAAATATTTATTGATTTATATTTACGCATTACAACTTGCCGAAATTCTAAACTGCAAGAAAATGTTGCAATTCTGGTCCTCATTTGTTAGAACTAAAGTTATATTTGACCAGAGATGCTTTTACTGAATTATAGTTCAAATGTGTGTGTAGGTCATCAAACATCAAAGACCTTCGTACCTACAACACGACAATAAAACATTAAAAGGAGACAGAGAGAAGCTGTCAGGATTACAGAGCCGTCAGGTGCATGAAAACTGAAAGGGCTTGTTTCTGAGAGGGCAACTTTATTTCACGATAAGTGTGATGACAAGTCGGAGCCATAGGGGGGTCTGTCAGAGACTCAAATCCCTGTGTGTGTGTGTGTGTGTGTGTGTGTGTGTGTGTGTGTGTGTGTGTAGCCCTTGGGGATACACGTATTAAGTGCCTCTGAGAGATCAAAGCTGTGTGATGTATCATAGGTGAACAGTCACGCTGCTGACAATACACTCTAGTGTTACTGCCTGAGCGCGCGCACACACACACACACACACACACACACACACACACACACACACACACACACACACACACACACACACACACACACACACACACACACACACACACACACACACACACACACACACACACACACACACACACACACACACACTTTCTCCCTATTTCTACATGCTTTTTGCTCTTACAAAACCAGACCACAGTGCACATTAAATTAACATTCTTGCAACAAGGGCCTCCTGATGGAGAATAATCTTTAACCAAATAATACCACAGTCCCTTTAAGACAAGTCATTTCACTCGGCAGCCATCTTTGAAACACCTCTCGGGCAGTTATATCAGTTATGCAAGTGCAGCTCCTATCTCTTTGAATGAAGAAACATCAAAATCTCCAAAACTGTTCGCCAAGCTTTTGATTCAATTTCATATTTGAAATCACCAATGAAATCTGACAACCGTCTCATAAATTTAGTTTCTAAAACTGCATTATTCAGCCTGGACAAAGCCCACGCGCAATCCAAAACTGTCATAACACTGTCTGTTTCTATAGCAACCGGTGCTTCTAATGGCAGCTGTAGTGATGTGATGACTTTCCTAATCAACAATTGGCTTATTCGCCATATTGGGCGTTGCACTTTCTCCTATTCATAAGATTCAAGATTCAAGAGTTTTATTTGTCACATACACAGTTATATACAGAATATACAACCAGCAGTGAAATGTAAACAGGTCCGCTCCATGGACAGTGCAAATTCACAGTTAAAAACACAAGGAGGAAATTATAATAGAGTAATCGGATTCATAAGTAATCGGACTGCACCATCTTCCAATATATAAAGTCTTTGATAATACACTCCTAGGTTCAAAGGGGGTTCTATGGATTCTTGGATCAAATTTAAAGAACCTATTATGCCAAAAAGATTCTGTATAAGGAGCAATATCTTAAATAATTGCATAATACTTTTTTTAATTTTATTTTTTTATAGTGATTACAAGCCATAAATCCATAAAATGATCCCATGATGAGAATCCCTAAAAAAACCTTTTTCTTCTAAGAGTGATATAGACATGACCACAGAATTTCATATCTTTGCATTTACATCAAACATAAAATACTGCGCTTAAATAAAGTAAAACTGAAGTGAGAAGACCACCAAAAAGTTAATCAAAAAGACAAACTTAAATGTTATGCTCTTCATATTTGTTCTCGTAATACATGCGGTATATCTACAATTTCAGAAAAATCCTGTGGTTTTAGAAATATTTTATTGCAAGCTTCAAGGGAAGAGAAAATACCAAAAAAGTATGAGCTAAACTACAGACATCTTTATCAGGCAAGTTCTGTGAATGAGAAAGGTCATCATGAATTTATGTATGAATTGGGCAAAAACAAAACAAAAATAACTGTATTTCACATAAACTCCAATGTGAGGGCATCAACCTCACTGCAGGAAGTATTTCATGAAGCCATGTGGAGATAGCCAAGGGTTGAGAAACCAATTTTAGTTTTTCCAATGACAAAATGAATTCAGATATCCACGGTAAGCTGTACAAAGTGTCCTGTTATGCGTTTTTGTTCAAGTGCACTCAGTCCATACAAAGTATGCAAGCTTCATAAATGATTTATCAGGAAGAGTGCAAGCTGACCGAAATGTGGATGTCATGAGAGGCCAAAAACCCCCAGGCCATCCACCAATGAGAGCTGCTAACTTCCTGAAGTCTCCACTGGACCATAATGCTCTGTTTCTACTGCAGAATTACTAATAAACTGAAAACTGCAAATTAAATCATGTACTGCTGAACATGATAAACATGCTGCAACTTAACTCACACCAAACCCTCTTGAGGTTTTGACATCCTTTTACCTGCACATTATGTCAGAATCCCTTTTACATACTGGTCAGATCTGTATAATTATAAAATGGCTTTGAAGCATTAAATTATGTATCTAATTGCTGCTTGCACAAAAGGGGCTGTCCAGGATGCAAAAACTTCTCTATTTGCTGCTCCTTTTCAATGAAAAAGCTATTTTCTTGTTAACGTGAACAGCCTAATTACAGAAATAGAGAGCCAGGAATCAAAGTGTAGACGGTGGTTCAGACTTTGTTTATTATTGTGTAAATTCAATAATCATGTTATTCATTACAGTGCTGATTAGAGTTCCAAAAGATCCCACTGAACAAAGCATGACAGGAAGTCTAAAGCTTTAGCAAATGTATCCTATTTCATATAGTCCTACTGCAAGCACTTTGCTGACAAAAGTACATACTGCGCTTCATAAGAATGTAGTAAGAAAACATGCAGAATTGTCAAAAAATTCCCCAAAAATGTTTTCTTATGCAATTGGTTGTGGGTTTATTCACTAAAACAATCATGCACGCTTTTAGTACAGCAAAAATCTACCAGAAAAAATAACTACATGCACCGATCAGGCATAACATTATGACCTAATATTGTGTCGGTTCACCTTTTGCTGCCTGACCCGTCGAGGCATGGACTGCACTAGACCCCTGAAAGTGCGCTGTGGTATCTGAATGTCAAGATGTTAGCAGCAGATCCTTTAAGTCCTTTAAGTTGTGACGTGGGGCCTCCATGGATTCGGGCCTCCTTCTTTCGGTGGTGGACAGAGGTCAGCAGCTATGCTGCCCCATACGCAACAAATTGCGATGAACTGTGTATTCTGACACCTTTCTATCAGAACCAGCGTTAACTTCTTGAGTAATTTGAGCTACAGTAGCTCATCTGTTTGATCGGACCACACGGGCCAGCCTTCGCTCTCCACGTGCATCAATGAGCCTTGGCCGCCCATGACCCTGTCACCGGTTCACCACTGTTCCTTCCTTGGAGCACTTTTGATAGATACTGACCACTGCAGACCGGGATCACCCCACAAGAGCTGCAGTTTTGGAGATGCTCTGACCCTAGCCATTACAATTTGGCCCTTGTCATACTCGCTCAAATCCTTACGCTTGCCCATTTTTCCTGCTTCTAACACATCAACTTTGAGGACAAAATGTTCACTTGCTGCCTAATATATCCCACCCACTAACAGGTGCGGTGATGAACAGATAATCAGTGTTATTCACTTCACCTGTGGTCATAATGTTATGCCTGATCGGCAGTGTTGTGCAAGTTACTTCCAAACTGTAATACATTATAGATTACTTGTTACTGTTATGTACAAGTAATTCTTTACCTTACACTATTACCGTCTCAGAATTTTAATGTATTACATTACTCCACCAGAATAACTACAGAAGTAGAACTTAACATTTTAAAATGACAACATGTACTACAGAGCATTTTACATCCAGTAGGCGATATGATGTAGCATAATGATTGTGGGATATCCAGGCTACTAACAATATAGCATTTAATTGGCAAAGTGAAGGCTCAAGACAATGCAAGAAAGGATTGCAGACAGAATCACAAACGATCCAAGTCTGTTAAAAGTATGGTAGAGGTAAAGTGATTACCTGGCAACAACTGGGAATATCTTGCGTCTATTCATATTAGACACAACAGAACTGTGTGTAAACTCTAATGCCATGACAAAAAGCACATTTGTTCTTTTCTTATTGTTGTCATTATTTTATTCTTTTTGAATTCAAGAGCTTCACAACACAAAACAAAAAAAAAATTGCACAAAGTACAAGAGATGTTTTTTTGGTTTTTTTTAATTGCTAGTGCTATTTCGCAACGTCGATAGTTCTTTCTGTTTTAGACAAAGGTTGCATTTGACTATTGCGTTCTTCTTGTCCTTATCTCTGCCTTTAAGCCTTCTTTAGCCGCTTTTCCACTGGCCAGCGTGAGCACAGAGGCCGAAATCATGCCTCGCGGCACTCCTGTAAAACACGCCCCAAACACGCCTTCGCTGGACTGTCACACAATACAAAGGTACACCAGAAAGAGGGAGATGAATGAAATAAAACGCTATACAAATATAATCAGAAGCTGTCATTAGTCTTTATTTACAAACTCGGACA
This sequence comes from Paracanthobrama guichenoti, assembly GCA_018749465.1. Classification (NCBI taxonomy): domain Eukaryota; kingdom Metazoa; phylum Chordata; class Actinopteri; order Cypriniformes; family Gobionidae; genus Paracanthobrama; species Paracanthobrama guichenoti. Next base: position 29,517,072 of record CM031959.1, read on the forward strand.
CCACCCGCGGCTATTGACTGACCACGAACAGGTATTAACTTGCATTTTTTAATCGTTAATGTTGCGGTCTTGCTGTTTTTTTTGTTTGTTTTTTAACAATTAAATTTTGGACTAAAAGTGTGTTGTAATGCAAGCGCTACTGAACATGTACAGAGTAAAATATTACTGAAAATGTATTAGTAATGCCTACGTAAAATTAATACGTTACTGTAATGCATTACTTTTGTAACATATCGGTGTATATGTTTCTTGCTAAAACTATAGCTGTCAACAGAATAAAAATGTAAAGATAATAATTTTGAAGACAGTAGAAAGCAAAAAAAAGAATAACAATGATAATACTTTTGATTCTTTCAAATTTTCTGCAGACACTCAGCACCTCTTTCTGGGATGCATTAACTCTTATCTTGCATACTACTTAGCATGGACGGTATGTGAATTGGGACACAGCAAATTTGTAAAGGAGATGCAAATGTGAAAGAACACTGAACACTAAAAGACTGAAAAAAAGCAGAGACATGTACCAAAGTACCGTATGACCAGACAGTCCTTCACGAACGGAGGAACATCTGTGACCCCCCACGACTGTCAGACTGAATCACACCTCCGGTCGCCGGAGATTCTGGGAAGGTGATAACCTGACCAACCCCTCCCTGTACTGCACATACAGCTGCTCTATTGTTTTAGAGTGCCGGTATGTCCTACTGCACTCACACAGGTTGTCATATTACCGCAAAGCCGGTGGTGAATCAACAAATCCCTCTCATCAGAATGTCATCAGTGTAACACTTCACACACCTCACCTGTAATTACCTCATGCGTGCGTGCGCGCGTGCACGCACGCACGCACGCACGCACGCACGCGACGCGACGCACGCACGCACGCACGCACGCACGCACACACACACACACACACACACACACACACACACACACACACACAGACTGTGGTAGTTTTTGAACATATGGAATTAAGTGAACTCTATTTAACTAAGTTAAGTAAAATTAACAAAGAAAATAAGTATTTTTAACTTGGGCAGTAAAAGGTAATTTCTACTTAGTTTAAATGACCTTTGCAATCGTTTTTACTCAAACAATATAACACTGAATTAAACCACGCTTGTGTAGGCTTTACTTAGAAACATCTAAATAAATAATACAATGGACATTGTGTAGATACCATATCTACATAATGAAAATAAACGCTGGACCTGAACACAGAGACCTCAATACTTGGTACACAATACACAGTGACGGTAACTTTCGATGGGTCGTTTTTGAGTATGAGTGTATCATTTTTGAGTAGAAAATTCACAAAATGGTAAGTTACTAAAACCTAGCAAGAAAAGCAATGATAAAACAGTGTAAATACAACTGGAAAACAGTGAAAAATCAACCTAATTAATTATTCATGCCCCAGTGTATGATGGGAACACCAGTGTGGTGAGGTAGATGAGCGAGAGACATGGGAGGAGCGAGTGATTGAGAATGAGTGTCACCTGCGAGTCACACTGGTCTCGAGTCCTCTCATGAGGGAGCTCGTAGGCACATAAGGACGAGCGACACCAATGAAGGATGAGAGAGGACCAGGCCTGGACTTTATGTTACGTTTTCTTTATGGTTTATTATGTGTGTGCGTGGCAGTCGTCCGTGAGGGGCTGCCCGCGGTTTACTTTCATTTTGTTTATTTATTAAAGTCTTTTAAATGTCCGCCGGTTCCCGCCTCCTTCTTCCTTGAACATACAAACTACGTTACAACCAGTATCAGAAAAGTTGAGTAGTTTTACTTAATTTTATAATGTTGATATTTACGCTTAAAGGAACACGACAACTTTTTGGGACTTTAGCTTATTCACCGTAAACCCCCAGAGTTAGATTAGTCCATACATACCATTCTCATCTCCGTGCATGCCACAACTCTGTCTGACGCACACACCGCTAGCCTAGCTTAGCACAAAGACTGGAGGTAAGCGGCTCCAGCTAGCCTACTGCTCAATAAGTGACAAAATAACGCCAACATTTCCTATTTACATGTTGTGATGTGTATAGTTACATCGTGTACTAAGACCAATGGAAAATGAAAAGTTGCGATTTTCTAGACCGATATGGCTAGGGACTATACTCTCATTCCTGCGTAATAATCCAGGAACTTTGCTGCAGTACAGCGGCGGTGCAGAGGCGCAGTGATATTACGCAGCGCCTGAAAATAGTCCCCAGCATGCTCTCTGTGCAAGCAGGTTGTCACGTTGGTTATGTTGACGGAAGTTAGCCTATTTTCAGGCGCTGCGTAATATCATGGTACGGCAGCAAAGTTCCTGGATTATTACGCAGGAATGAGAGTATAGTCCCTAGCCATATCGGTCTAGAAAATTGCAACTTTTCATTTTCCGTTGGTCTTAGTACACAATGTAACTATACACCACAACATGTAAATAGGAAAAGAAAATGTTGGCGTTATTTTGTCACTTATTGAGCAGTAGGCTAGAGTTATGGCACGTACTGAGATAAAAATGGACTTATCTAACTCTGGGGGATACGGTGAATAAGTCCCAAAAAGTCGGCGTGTTCCTTTAATTTCTACAAGCTAAATTGATTTACTTAATTTTTTTCATTCTTGCCTGAACTAACTTTTTCATGTAGAAATTACATTAGTTTTTTTTTCTGTAGTATTTACTCCTCATAAACCATGTTTACATTGTAAACCACATATACCAGAACACACACACACACACACACACACACACACACACACACACACACACACACACACACACACACACACACACACACACACACACACAATACATCAATACATTGTCTCTACAATATTCTGGTGCCTAGGCTAGGGTCTATAGTCACCTTTTATCCAAAGTGACTTGCATTCTGTTGGATAGACGAACAGATGCATGGACAAATAGATAGGCTAGATGTGAATCTGTACCACACATATCAGTTGTCTTAAAATCCAAAAAATTACAAAAAACAAGCTCAAAAAGCTTCCACTGTTTTGGATTCAAACCCAGAGGGAACTGAAGACAGGGATGAAACCCAAATCTCCATCTCAGCAGCCCTGAGCAAGAGCGTTTATTCTTATCTGCACGTATCTGACAGATGACTCAAGCAGAGGTCAGTCTGAGCAGCTGTGTAGGTGTTAACAGCAGGGATAAAGCCTCATTCTCTTGAGCTCAGTGCAGAGTTATTTAGCATGGTATGCTGGCATGCAGGTGCAAAATAACCACAACATAAGCCTGGAGAGAACTTGTGTATGGCAGTGACATGTTTGAGCACACAGGACACCAGTTCTGTTTCTTTATGGCAAGCCTTTTAATCATTCCCAGGATATGAATTGTTCATATCAACAAGCGACAATTCTTGATATCAGGAATGGAATTATTACTATAGTATCAGGAATTACATTTTCACTAGTGAAAACACAAATTCTTGATATCAAAATTTTAATTTCAAATAGTAAAAACTATTATTCTTGATATGTGAAATTGCATTTTTACTAGTATAATTTTGCAATGATATGTAATACCGTTTTGACTTGAATCATTCACAGGATATGAATTTGTGATATCAAGAATTCATGTTTTTACTAAAGAAAATAGCATTAGTCAAATCAGCTTGCCATATGTCTTATGTCACTCGCACATGCATTTGATTGTATAGTTCAACAAAAAAATGAAAATCATGGTAACACTTTATAATAACTATACACTTTTGAGCATTAGTTAAGCATTAGTAAATAGTTAAGTCATCATTTATAAAGCATTAATAGGCATTAATTAGCAGTTTATTAACACAGCTATAAATGCTTTATTCTTGATATATAAGCTTATCTATAATGTGTTTAATAATTGTATGTTCATACTTTATTAATGATTAATTTATCATTTCTAAATTAAGTATTACATTATTTACAAGCCAGTTATTTAAGAGTTGTCGGTCATTCATAAGATCATTTAGAAAGTGTAAGTAAATGATTAATAAATTATAATCTTAAATCTTATTATTTAGACATACAGTAATAGTTACTCAGTGTGTTAATAAATGCTTTATTAAGAAGTATTCCTTCTGTAATGCATGATTAATTCAGGTATTATGAAAGATTCAGTAGTTGTCAGTTAACTCTTTGTGAGCTCATCTAAAGTGAGGACCATTTATGACGCGTAAAGCTTTCACAAAGGGGATATAAAGGCTCAGTTCTCTTCTGCACTGCTGTTCTCTAATGTTTTAAAGTTAGTTCTGAGGTAGTTTTGACACTGAAAGATATTTGATTATATTAATAATAATAATATGCTATATGTTATATAGTTATAATATGTTAATAATAATAATATGTAATAAATACAAATGTTGTTTAATGCAAATGTTATTTGTTGTATTTTTGCACTCCTATGGTAATCCACTGGTAAAGTTTTATTCAGCAATGTTTACACTTTACAGAAATGTACCAGAGTGCAGAGGCTTAGTTTCATTTGATGTTTTCTGGAGGTGTACAGGAATGTTATTTTTCTATGACATCGCAGAGGTTTACTTTTCATGTTATATCAAGTGTACAGTAAATGCGGTTTCATTTTTTTTGCATTTTGAAATAAATATCTCTATATGCTGTGTTGTTTGTTTAATTTTTTTCTGTTTTTTGAAAAGAACTGAGCCTTTATATCCCCTTTGTAAAAGCTTTACTGAGGCATAAATGGTCCTCACTTGGCTGACAACTACTAAATGCTTCATAACTACCTGAATTAATCATGCATTACAGAAGGAATACTTCTTAATAAAGCATTTAATAACATATTGAGTAACTATTTCTATATGTCTAAATAAGTAGATTCATAATTTAGAAATGATAAATTAATAATTAATAAAGTATGAAAATACAATTATTAAACACATTATAGATAAGCTTATATATCAAGAATAACACATTTATAGCTGTATTAATAAACTCTCTTATTAATGTCTATTAATGCTTTATAAATGATGAATTGACTATTTATTAATGCTTAACCAATGCTTCATAGCGTGAGTTATTCTAAAGTATTACCAAAATTATTGTAAGTATTACCAAACCTTTATGACTTTCTTTCATCTGTGAAATACAGCTTTTGAACCTTTTTCCTAAAAATGTTTTTTTGTCCATGTCAATGGGAAAACAAGAGACAAGAGACATTTTTCTAAATATCATCTTTTGTGTTCTGCAGAATATGCAAGCTTGTTTCGCCACAGAATAAAAAAGTAACTCCAGTTTTTATCTCACAATTCAGATCTTCTTTTATCACAATAGTGGACTGTACCGTTGTTTAACAGCATACAGATAGCTCAGCTGACTGAAATATCTTTTGGGAAAAATTAGTGGTGAAAATTGTGTGATCTAGGCCTTTATAGAGGTCAAAGTCGGTTAGTCTAACTTTTTGTAAAGACTGTTAGTCTAACTTTTCCCCAGAATTGTGAGATATAAACTCGCAATTGTGATTAAAAAAAAAAAGTCAGAATTGTGAGATAAAAGTCGCAGTTACCAAAGAAAGAAAATCACCCAGATTTGGAACAAATAATGACAGACTTTTCATTTTGGGGTGAGATCCTTTAAAGGTGAAGTGTGTAATTTCTGCAGAAAATAATCTGACTAAAATAATCACAATTAATCTTAGAAAAAAGTCTTAATAAAGCAGAATTTTAAAAAAGAATAATACATTTGTTTACCATGTTTCTTTAATGCATATTTAAATCAACTTCTGTCTTTGGGATGCCTTAACTCTAATATTGCACACTATTTTGGATGGATAGTATGTGAACCCAAGCTATTTTAGAACTGCATTTTTCATACAAAATTGATTCCTTATACAGTAGTTGTTTGTGCATACCAAGTATGGAGGAAAAATTACTTTAACATCCCAAAACACTACTCGTTTCACCTTTAAATTCCCATCTTTTCTCACTCCATCTTTGGCATTCATTCATCCGCTCTCTCGCACTCCCATGCATGCCATCCAAAGCTTTATTCTTGACATGCTCCTGTCATCGCAGTGATGATCACAGATGACAGGGCCTGCTGAGGACGGGTTCCCCGGGGCAGTGCGGAGAGACCAGTGATGGTCTAGGACCGGTCTGACAGACTTGACACATCATCAGATGCTTTCGAGTGCTGAGTGGGACAGACACAGCGCAAAAGAGCGAGGAAAAGAGAACATGGAGGAGAACAGGGATGATAGATAGTGATCCCGCCAGGACACAATGAGGCGGGGAGAAGCCTTTTCCAGGAGTGATGGGGTGAAATTGAATTTTTTTTTTCTTTTAAATAGAAAAATGAGGATAAAGGGTGGATAAGAAAGATCAGAGAAGGGAAGATAGATCTGAGGGGCTGTTCACACGGCTCACCTTGTCCTCAGTGGTACAGCGAGTGCACTGACACAGGAAGTGGTATTGCTCCTGTAACTGGGAACGTCTCTCTTTGCTGGGTGCGAGGACATCGGTGTAGCTTATAGTCAGCTAAAGAGAGGGAGAGATTAGAGATGGTTAGCTGAAAGATTTCAGAAAGCAAACCCTGTGACTAAACACTCAACACAAGTCATCAGTCATTTTAAATGCTATAAGTGAATGGTATCGCAACATTTTGATGTAGAGTATGAAAAATGGATATTCAGGTACATCAATCTCAAAAAGCATTCATGCCTTGCAATGAGATAAGTAAAAATGTTCATCCAAGATGAATGGAATCGAATTACATAAAATACATTTTATGTCATATTTGCATATAAACACTACTGTACAAAAGTTTGTGGTCGATACAATTTTTAAAAAAATTCTTATGCTGACCAATTCTGAATTTACTGAATAAATAAGAGTAAAAACAGTAATATTATGAAATATTATTACAATTTTAAATGTATTTTCTATTTGAATGTATATATTAAAATATAATTTATTAATGTAATAGAAAAGCTAAATTTGGGGAGAACTTAAAGAAATTAATACTTTTATTCAGCAAGGATGCATTAAATTGATCAAAAGTGACAGTATAGACATTTATAATGTTACAAAAGATTCTATTTAAAATAAATGTTGTTCTTTTGAACTTTCTATTCATCAAAGATAATGGAAAAATGTTTACACAACTGTTTTCAACATTGATAATAATAAGAAATGTTTCTTGATCAGCAAATCATCATATCAGAATGATTTCTGAAGGATCATGTGACACTGAAGACTGGAGGAATGATGCTGGAAATTCAGCTTTGATCACAGGAATAAAGTACATTTTAAAATATATTCAAATAGAAAACAGTTATTTTACATTTTAATAATATTTCACAATATTTATTTATTTTTTATATATATATATATATATATATATATATATATATATATATATATATATATATATATATATATATATATATATATATATATATATAAAATAAATGCAGCCTTGGTAAGCAGAAGAGACTTCTAAAAACATCTTACTGATCAAAAACGTTTGAATGGCAGTGTACACCAATCAGGCATAACATTATGACAGGTGAAGTGAATAACACTGATTATCTGTTCATCACCGCACCTGTTAGTGGGTGGGATATATTAGGCAGCAAGTGAACATTTTGTCCTCAAAGTTGATGTGTTAGAAGCAGGAAAAATGGGCAAGCGTAAGGATTTGAGCGAGTTTGACAAGGGCCAAATTGTGATGGCTAGACGACTGGGTCAGAGCATCTCCAAAACTGCAGCTCTTGTGGGGTGATCCCGGTCTGCAGTGGTCAGTATCTATCAAAAGTGCTCCAAGGAAGGAACAATGGTGAACTGGCGACAGGGTCATGGGCGGCGAAGGCTCATTGATGCACGTGGGGAGCGAAGGCTGGCCCGTGTGGTCCGATCAAGCAGACGAGCTACTGTAGCTCAAATTGCTCAAGAAGTTAATGCTGGTTCTGATAGAAAGGTGTCAGAATACACAGTGCATCACAGTTTGTTGTGCATGGGGCTACATAGCCACAGACCTATGCTGACCCCTGTCCACCTCAGAACTGGACCACGGAGCAATGGAAGAATGTGGCCTGGTCTGATGAATCATGTCTTCTTTTACATCACGTGGATGGCCGGGTGCTGTGCGTCACTTACCTGGGGAACACATGGCACCAGGATGCACTCTGAGAAGAAGGCAAGCCAGCGGAGGCAGTGTGATGCTTTTGGCAATGTTCTGCTGGAAAAACTTGGGTCCTGGCATCCATGCAGATGTTACTTTGACATATACCACCTACCTAAGCATTGTTGCAGGAATGTTGGTTCAGGAATGGTTTGAGGAGCACAACAACGAGTTTGAGGTTTTGACTTGGCCTCCAAATTCCCCAGATCTCATTCCAATCGAGCATCTGTGGGATGTGCTGAACAAACAAGCCCGATCCATGGAGGCCCCACCTCGCAACTTACAGAACTTAAAGAATCTGTAATATATGTCATAATTTTATGCCTGATCTGTGTATATTAGCAATAATTTTAGTCTTTTTCTTTTTTTTTATATTTTGAAATATATTTAAAAATATATAATCGCATCAGTCTAACATGACAAATTAATCAGAAGCAACTTAAACCATGATTTTTAACCTTCCTCACTCATTTGATTGGAATGCCAAAAGACCTTTTTCTCTAAAATTGGATGAAATATGTAACATAACCACATTTATTTCCAAGATGATAGCTGTACACTACTTACTAAATTAAATGTGCAATGTAGTAAAGTCACGTGACAATAATGTAGCATGCTACTGTTTCAAACATGTATCTGCATATTGTTTCACCTGTTATCTACAAGAAAGGAAAAGAAAAATCATGCAGTATGCAGCAAAAAGCATATACTGCACAGTAGGTAGAAAGCTTTTCTATTTCCAAGCTCTCTGGGTGTTGGTGAGGTCAAATATAGAGAGCAAGAGAGAACTGAAAACAGTTATTCCAATGAACGAGTTATTGAGTGAAGCGGAAAGAGAGAAAACGAGACCTATTGGAAGAGTAGAGTACATAAAACTAGAAAAGATGGGTAAATAGAGAAAGCAACAGAAACACAAAGAGGAGAAAACTAAAAAAAGATCCAAAATGAGTGTGACCCTTATGGGCAAACAGTGCCGTGTGTACAGTGTGCAGATGTGTGTGGGTGTATGAATTATAATCGTGCCGTGCGAATGAGTGTGTGCTTGTGTATGTGTAAACAGTGTCTGTGGGACGATGAGCACTTGTGTATTCTGTCATCGTATATCGTACACCTATAGTGTGAATTCTCATTACTTCCTGTGTACAGAGAGCTTGCTGGTAATTTCATTCTCCAGTTCGCTTGCTCTCTCGACGTTCCCACCCACTGTCAGAGGTAAATTAAGCATGACTGCCTGATTTACTTTGGAATATCTAAACTTTCCGTGCAGAAATAAACAGAATGGGCGGATAATGAGAATTTGTCAAGCATGCCGATCAGGGCCGATGTGAAAAACCACATCCTGCCACAGATCAGAAGAATGGATTCAGGTGTTAATGTATATGAATATCTTGTCTTTCTACTATGTTTTCAGGTTGGTGGTGTGACGGATGTGTGCGGTCATGTAAATAGGTTTAAATGAGCTCTGATTAATCAGGAGTGATTGTTAAAGAGTTCTGCAGGACGCTCTGGTCTGCCAAATGCAGTAAAAGGATGTTGCTTTTAGATTTATTCATGGGATGACTGAATTAGGGTGAAGTTAATCTGGCAGGGGGCCTGTTAAGTGCCTGCAACTGAGAAACTGTGGTGTGATGTGTGTAATTTTTTGGAAGTTAAAATACTTTCTCCTGTCCCAGTTTAAAATGAAAAGACATCTGCTATTTGTGTGTTGAAATGTATACAAACACTGCGACTCCATGACACTATGAAAATATTACTATGTTTACTTGAGCAGTCTGACATCGCAACTTCTGGCTCAATCAATGGAGTGAGTATGGGGCAAGAAACTAAATGAAAACGGTTTCATTAACTGAAGTAAAAATAAAAATTTACATTAACATTACTGGAAAAATTTTAACTAAAATACATGTTAAGACTCCAAAAGCAAGAAAGATCAAATAAAAAACAATTAAAAATAAATAAAATAAAAATTATAGTTAAAGGGGTCCGGAACTGCATTGTTTTATTGCTATTAAACATATAATGTTAGTATTGTTTTTACATAAAAAAATTGTCATAATTTAGAAATAAAAAACATTTTTCCTACCCTGATTTTAGCCCTCTGATTTGAACGCTCTTTTGAAGGGGCGTGTCTGCCGTGAGACTTCAGTGTAAATACCCACTGCTGTGATTGGCTGACATTTTTGCATATGAAATAGCTAAGTATTACATGTGGAACTTTTTTACTATTACACTATTATTATTTCAAGGTTAACTAAGCGTGAAAAGTGTTGATTATAGCATTATATTTAGATATATGGCATTATATTTAGATTGTGGCATGAAAGGTTGCAGTGATGAGCGTGAGCCGATCACAGACATGTTGAGCGCATGAATGCAGTGATCTCATCATTGCAACTCGATTTTTGCACACTAATGCTTTCAGCATAACTAACAGTGCAAACACAATGTAAATAAGAGATTCACAGCTTCAGAGCTCAGCTTTCTTTGATCGCTTTCTTCATATAATTTAATCAGTTTAAATAGCAGATTATTTTTATCCTACTAAGAGAAACAATGTGAAGTTGATCGTTTTGTCACTGGTTTGAATTACTGACACATAGACAAAGAAAATCTGACTGTACATGAATCATTACATATCAGAAATCACTGGTCACTGATCAGGCATTAGAATTAACACGTGACTTGCATGTTGTTGCATTTCTGTCGAGTCCATATCGTAAAAGTCTGCGCTGAATTTGCGACTGATTTACCAAAGAATACACAGTGAAATACAAATAAATAATGCTCAGCTGAGGCATTTATACTGTTGACGATAAATAACCACATTCCTAACATTAGGATCCTTTGGAAGGTAATGTTATTTGTAGTCCATCCTGTATTGCTCTTCTCTCCTCATCATCTCACTAACAAGCCAGTGGGTGGGGCCAAAACTGCAAAGATAAAGTGGGCATTGATTTTCTTCTGCAGAAGCGGTCTTTCACCTATCTATCATAGATAGGCACATTCCACAACGAGTCGTTCTCTGGGCTCGGTTACAATAAAAACTCGGTTACAAAAAAATGTTTTTGGACTAACAAGGACGTTTTCAGTTCTGAAACTTGCAGGATATTCTTAAAGTATGATGACCTCTTATATGTCCAAAGCTCAGTTGATTTCTCAGTTCATGACTCCTTCAATAAAATTATGAAACACTGAAAATACTAAAATTAAATTAAAGCTAATAATCTTAGAGAATGTACAAAAAATAAACTAAATTGAAAGGATACATGAAAAAAAAAATCCAAACTACAATAATAATTGTACCCAGAAATCATTCAGTGCAATGGCAGATGGGGAAAAACATGTTTAAAAAATAAGTGTGAAAAAGGAGAGAGTGTATGGATGGACGTATACCTCCTGACACGGTTTGATGACCTTAACAGCTCGCAGCGTGAGTCTCTTGCCCTCGAAGATCATCACACAGTTTGGCTGGCAATCGTGGTTCAGCAGTGACATGCTGGTTCAGACAAACACAAAACATGAGTCAAACCAGAACCTCTTGAACCATGTGTAAGCACAATTCACCAGCACAGTGCCTCAATGGATGATTTCTCACACTCAATTAGGCCCTTAGACTAGTAACCAGCAATCGAAAGTCTGTAGGACAGAGGTTGGTCGCTATAGCTAATCATCTGCTAAACTACAAATCAAACTTTTTTGATTATAGAGTCAAAAATAACTTTATTAGATAATGTATGTCATGTAGATGTAAAACAGAGCTTTGACAATGTTTAAATAATATTATTAAATATTAAAATAATCACATAACCTATTTAAATGCATATAAATATTTTATATATAATTGTATATTTATATATGAGTTCAATTTGGGGTTTTTTATTGTTTGTCTGTTGTATGCATAAATCTATGCTGATTTGACAAATAAGACCCCAAAGTGATGAATTTAGTTCAGCCTGTCAAAATACACAGGAAAACTTGTACAAACTCATAAAAAAATCATTATTTTACTTTAAACGGCAAATTCCTCATAGTCTCAATCTCACTTTCTATTGAATCTAAATAAATAATGCACAAGGACTATAACTACTAAATAATGGAACATAAATCAGGCATCATTAATTAATTAACTAAAGAAACAAGTTACTGCAGTCAGGAGACACAGAAAACAAGAAAGCTGACATGTTTGCCAGCGGGACATTTGTCTTCTTGAATCCCAAAGCGACAAGGCGAGAATGACAGCAAAGAAACAACACTGATGTGACACTGATGATCTTTTCAAGACCCTTTGGCGATGAAGGTGAGATCATCACTGGCGATGATCTTAGTGACCTATTTGGATGCTGAAATGACATTGTTACAATTGGTATTTCTGAATTTACAAACATGCATCTGGACCAACCAGTAATAGTAATACATACTGCACACACATAGTTTTTCACAAAGATTTATAATTACAAACTCCTAGTATCGCATGTGAGGATGCTGCAGGTGCTAAAGGATCATTTATAGCCTTTTCCCACAGCAGCTGGAATAAAAAAATATCATTTTGATCATTTGATCATTATGAGATTCACCCATAGTCAAAAGCAAAAGATTAGACTGTACAGAAATTGAAATCTACAGGTAACGCTAATACACACCAATAGTCAAGCAATGCTGACTTTACATTAACAATTTGAGAACAAAGTATAACAATAATAATAATTTGCATGGTTTGATGTGATATGAGCTAAGCGATCATTAGATTTAATCACCGTTGGTAGCGCTGGTAGCGTTGGTATTGTAATGCTTTTTTTTCTCAGTTGGTCAGAACAAAAGTGGCAGACATGCGTTACCTACTTGATCAGATTACATTTTGCAGTGAAAATTCTTATTTTGGTCATACGTTAAAAGACGTAGAATCTGTGATTCTGAAGTACAGTATCCACACTGGTGCAGTGACTGACAGCCAGATACTCCTCAAAACATTATATTCATCCACGCTGATGAGCCATGACAATGCACAACCCACGTAAAGATGATAATTCCACGAATAACTGCAAATGCAGGTTTCAAACAGAGATGGCGACAAAGAGGCAAAACTTGTAGCTTTAATGATTAATTAAAGTGACTGGCTAATCCAAAATGCAAGATTTGTATACAGTATGTAGGCTATGTGTAAACCATGTTTGAAGTCTCCGTGTCAGCTAGTACTCCCTTGTGGTAAGATTTTAGAAGATAGCGAGCTGAATGCATGCATTTACATTCACACAAGCATGACAGAACAAACATAGCAATTATAAATCAAGCACGAAAGCCCAATTATCCTTTATATGTAGACAAGAATACATGCCGTCCTGCTCTTCCTGGCTTCTGCTAATGCGTCGGAAGTCATTCAAAAAAACAGAGCAACAAATTACTTCTGTTTGTCATGGTCTGGGGAAGATTCAACATTGCCTAAGAACAGCGTATAAAGCAGGCTTAGAGTCGGCCCACCCAGCCGACGGTAAACAGACGTGCCTCGCTCTCACGGGACAACCTTTCTGCGTCATTATCATTTCTCTGAGACGTAGACAACTGTGTCTGAAGCCTTGATTCTGCCTTGGCCTCACATCCGATCTGAAGACTTCATAGCTCAAATCTAAACAGCAATTTCGGCATCTGCCTTGCTGGTTTTGTTTGTTCACTGTAATCCCAGAGGCTCATATTCATAGACCAGAAATGTTTCCCATGGAGGTTGAATATGGAAGCTGTGCCAGTTTAATGGCCCACACAGGGAGGCTGGTTCTACATTTATCTGACATTTTATCTTTAAAACTAGACATTTTGCTCGTCTTCTCGTTAGATTGCTTTGCTGGAAAGACCATAATAATACAACCTTTCCATGAAAAGCCAACATAAATGATTGGATTATTAGCCAATGAAATGTCCTTGGCAATAGGCCACACCCTCCAAGAGCTGATAATTAAGCTGCACACGCCAGCACTTTTCATTCACAGGATATTGCTAATTCGCTGCCAACTACTTTCTAAAAGGAATAAATTCAATTAAATCAAAAGTACAATCAAATCAAAGCTAATTAGCATTCGAATAAAATTCTATTATCATATGAAATAGCAAACAAAAGTTCATTTAAATTCAACAAAAGACTTGCATATATATACACATGTGGGATTAATTTTACTTTATTAAATAATGGCCAGCATAAATGTTTTTATTTATTAATTAAATGATAATTTATCCCCGGTTTCACAGACAAGGCTTAAAGCCTATAGTTCTAGACTAAAATGCATGTTTGAGCTGTTTTAACTGAAGGCAACTTGCACTGAAATATCTAAAAACGTCTCAAGATGCACACCATTAATGGTTGTTTTTGTTTTTTTTTTTTTTTTTTTTTTTTTTTGTGCTGGGCAATCGATTACTTGCGATTCATCACATCCTAAATAAAGATTTGTGTTTACATAATATATGTGTGTGTACTGTGTATAATTATTATGTATATATAAATACACACACATGCATGTATGAACACTCTTTCAAGTATATATTTAAGAAATATTTGCATGTATAAACTATATATATATATATATATATATATATATATATATATATATATATATATATATATATATATATATATATATATATATATGTTTAAAAAGTGATTTAAATATCCTAATTGAACTTTTTGCACTAAACACAGATATCATTTTTGACAGTTTTCTCTGACAGTATTAAACAACTACTGTACAGTTACTGTACCTTTAAGACTTCTACAAACCCGATTCCAAAAAAGTTGGGACACTGTACAAATTGTGAATAAAAAAGAATGCAATAATTTAGTGTGAGCATCTAGAATTGTGCAAGCACCTTCAATTCTATAGGTGGAAATTTCTATTCAAACCCCTTTTTTTACATTTCTAATCAAACCTGATTTTGCTTCTGTTTGCGATTAGATCATTTTAAGCCGCGAAACTCAGAGAAAGTTTTCCATTTAGTGATTCAGTAAGCAAACTCATTCAAACAATGACCACATCCGAAATCACATACGTCCCTACTATATAGTAGGCGAAAAACAGTATGTGACAAAATAAGTATGACCGAATTCACAGTACTGATAAAAGAGTAGGAAAAAGTACCTAGACGACCTACTACTCCCAGCGAGATTCTGAAGTGTGAATATGATGGACACTTTACAATCCAATGAGGCCACTGGAGAGGATTTACGAATGGCTGTGAAGTGACGCAACCGATGCTGGTAGGTCACATGATAATGATATGGCGATTGTAGTAGGTCCAGATTACATTCATACTATATAGAAATTCTTTTTTAGTGGTCGTAAAGTAATAAGTTACTTAAAATAAGTACCTACTCAAGAGAGCATGCAATTTGGAATGCAGCCAATCAGTCTAAATCAGCGCTAAGCATCAGAGATGGCAGAGAGAATAGAGATTACTCAATACATACTCTCTGATGTGTTTCAAGCTCTTTCATATTCTGTGATTGTTTCTGAAGAAAGCGAGCCCTCATTAATGCATACATTTATGAATTATATGGACTCCTTATATCATTTAGTTATTTTGTGTCCTTTTGGAAAGGACATACTGGTTTACTTTGCTGGATGTAGCAAATGATGACAAAATGAACATTAAACAAGATAAATGGTGTATGCTTAATTTTTCACAAAACATTTGCGATTAATCACGATTAATTGCACAAAAAAGGATGTGAATAAGCGCAATCAAAACATTTTGGTAACACTTTAACTTAAGGTGACATAGTTACACATTACTACAAGTAATTACTATAGTAATAACAGTCAATTAGAAGTAACTAATCCTAAACCAAACCAGGTAACACTTTATTTTACAGTGTCCTTGTTACATATGTTACATGTACTAACCATAGTAATAACAGTACATTACGCATAATTATATGCAACTAAACCTCACCCAAACTCTAATCCTACCCTAACCCTATAGTAAGTACTTGTAGTTAATCAATATTACTCAGTACTTAAATATATAATTACACTGTAACAATGACACCTTAAAATAAAGTGTAAAGCCAAATGCTAACTGAAACCGTAACTCTACAGGAAGTAGCTAAATAATATTACTCTGTACTTCTAATATTAATAATAATACTAATATTAATCTGAGTAAGTACAATGTAACTACGTCACCTTAAAATAAAGTGTAACCAAAATTTTTATCTACTGACAGCCTAGTAAAAATATAAGTGGTGATATGTTAATGTACCAACATGTCCTCCAACCAATACGCCTATATAGATCGTTTGTCACTTCCCTGAAATACGACCCATAGGAGCGTTTACTAATGTTGCTCCCCTATCGACAACAGGACACTTTCATTTAAATGCTTTGTTTCCTTTTATTTGTGTCATATTTTTGGTTTTTCGTAGCTCAATTGATAGAGCATTGCAAAATACAAACCCGATTCCAAAAAAGTTGGGACACTGTACAAATTGTGAATAAAAAAGGAATGTAATAATTTACAAATCTCATAAACTTATATTTTATTCAAAATATAATATAGATAACACATCACATTCTGAAATGTCATGCCAAATATTGGCTCATTTTGGATTTCATGAGAGCTACACATTCCAAAAAATTTGGGACAGGTAGCAATAAGAGGCCGGAAAAGTTAAATGTACATATAAGGAACAGCTGGAGGACCAATGTGCAACTTATTAGGTCAATTGGCAACATGATTGGGTATAAAAAGAGCCTCTCAGAGCGGCAGTGTCTCTCAGAAGTCAAGATGGGCAGAGGATCACCAATTCCCCCAATGCTGCGGCCAAAAATAGTGGAGCAATATCAGAAAGGAGTTTCTCAGAGAAAAACTGCAAAGAGTTTGAAGTTATCATCATCTACAGTGCATAATATCATCCAAAGATTCAGAGAATCTGGAACAATCTCTGTGCGTAAGGGTCAAGGCCGGAAAACCATACTGGATGCCCGTGATCTTCGGGCCCTTAGACGGCACTGCATCACATACAGGAATGCTACTGTAATGGAAATCACAACATGGGCTCAGGAATACTTCCAGAAAACATTGTCGGTGAACACAATCCACCGTGCCATTCACCGTTGCCGGCTAAAACTCTATGGGTCAAAAAAGAATCCATATCTAAACATGATGCAGAAGCGCAGGCGTTTTCTCTGGGCCAAGGCTCATTTAAAATGGACTGTGGCAAAGTGGAAAACTGTTCCAGAGGACAAGGACAACCCAAGTTGTTCTCAGCGCTCAGTTCAGAAGCCTGCATCTCTGATGGGATGGGGTTGCATGAGTGCGTGTGGCATGGGCAGCTTACACATCTGGAAAGGCACCATCAATGCTGAAAGGTATATCCAAGTTCTAGAACAACATATGCTCCCATCCAGACGTTCTCTCTTTCAGGGAAGAGCTTGCATTTTCCAACATGACAATGCCAGACCACATACTGCATCAATTACAACATCATGGCTGTGTAGAAGAAGGATCCGGGTACTGAAATGGCCAGCCTGCAGTCCAGATCTTTCACCCATAGAAAACATTTAGCGCATCATAAAGAGGAAGATGCGACAAAGAAGATCCAAGACAGTTGAGCAACTAGAAGCCTGTATTAGACAAGAATGGGACGACATTCCTATTCCTAAACTTGAGCAACTTGTCTCCTCAGTCCCCAGACGTTTGCAGACTGTTATAAAAAGAAGAGGGGATGCCACACAGTGGGAAACATGGCCTTGTCACAACTTTTTTGAGATGTGTTGATGCCATGAAATTTAAAATCAACTTATTTTTCCCTTAAAATGATACATTTTCTCACTTTAAACATTTGATATGTCATCTATGTTGTATTCTGAATAAAATATTGAAATTTGAAACTTCCACATCATTGTATTCTGTTTTTATTCACAATTTGTACAGTGTCCCAACTTTTTTGGAATCGGGTTTGTACAACATCATGTAATCATGTGATCATGCAATCGTGGGTTCGATCCCAGAGAACGCATGTGCTCATAAAGTGTATATGCACTATAAATCACTGGGTAGGTTTAGGGGTGGGTGGACCAAATGGTGGTAAAAAGTCCATGCATTGCATTTAAATGAACACGCATTTTGATTGGTAACGACAGTCATACGTAATTTCATGATGACAGACGTAACACGACACTGTCATTATTATACACCAGCTAGGGGAGCATGATTTTAAAGTCCCAGTGAACCGGAAGTAGCAAGTGAGTTTTCTTCAGTGCTGTGACGTATTTCCAAGTGAAACGGAATATTGAATAGAGGGTAGGGTTTAACTTCAGCGCTCCTCCTCTCCATCTCGCGCTCATAGCAGACTAACGGATGGAGGGGAGTGGTTACGCATTTTCAAACCTGAGCCGTCAAACTGACATCATCTGAGAAGGAACGCCGTTTCCAGACCGGAAGTTACTTTTCAGACTTTGATTAAAGATTACTGCAACAAACAATTTGTTTCTGTGTATTAACTTGCACAGATTAATTGTTCACCCTAAGACCTTTAATATGTGCTAACAAAGTAAATAGGGTCAACTTTGATTTCATGAGGACTTTAAAACGTAAATAATGGTCATAATAAGGTGCTTGAAAAACGACCTATAGAGTTTTTTTTTTTGGAGGACAGTCTGTAATGTACTTATGTTTGGGATTTCTGATTTCCTATTTACCAACTGTTGCAGCTTGGTTCCCATAAATAGTTTGGGTGGAGGTTTGTGTTGCATTTGCTTACAAAGCAGATTGAACTCTTTTATTTCGAAAGAGCAAAGAAAATCCTGTTTTCCAAGACATGCCTCCTTTAAGCCATATCAAAAAAATGTGACCAAATTTGAGCTTATCAATGCTGTCAGAAAATAGCTGTTAGCTAAGCCGTTGTCTGTACATACACAAGACATTTAGCTCAAAGCAGATCATTTAACCTGAGTGAAACCCTCTTTTATGATCCTCCCTTAATCTGTGCTTTTGATTATTCACCCATAAACAGCCCCTAAGAGCCCGACGCTCCTCACTTACATACACACGGGCCTAAACTCAATCTTTACATGTGGTTTCTAAGTAATGACGAAAGAAAATATATCTCATTAAAGCAAGTCTGTGCTTGTAGCCCTGAGCACCGTCCTCTGTAAACAGCAGGCAAGTGAAAAAAATGAAATAATGGTGAACAGAGCTGGGTAATGAAAGAATATGGAGGACAATGGGATGATTTCCTCTCATCTTCTTCCCTCTACTGTGAACAAAACATAATACCTGGGTATTGCTAAGCAGCCCGAAACATCAACAGACAAGGCGAATAGCGATCCGCTGCGGTCATTTATTAATGTTTCCAAATAACAGTGCCGAAGGTAGCCATTAACTCTGGCGGAACAGAAAGGAACACTGTTCCTGGCACACCCTCACACCTGAAAACAGCTCAATTTACTGCACTCTCATAACAGCGGAGACTGACGCAACTGATACAAGGATATGAGGTCAACATCACCCACTTAGAGCTAACTACTTTTGGCCCTGTATGCGGACTTATAAACTCTCTTAAAACACACTGAGACTAGCTTCATTTGTCTACTAACAGTGTTTATATATACATGCCTTGCTATTTATTTACATTTTTTTGAAATGTCTGAAATGTATTTTACGCCACAGAGTCATTACAATCACAATTTAGTATTTAATAATATTATGTTATGGAAATTACAGTGGTGGAAATTACATTTTAAACATTTTTGGGATAAAATGGCGAATCCATTTATCTTGTCAAGCATTTTATGTATTATAAATAAAAATTTAAAAATTAAATATACACATTTATATGTTTTTGCATTATTTGACAAAGTTATGATGCACAATAAAATTACATACATTTTTACCTTGAAGTTTCCATCACATATTAAATGTCTCATATTTCAAGTACATTTATATAGCTTTAATAGCTTTATTAGAATATCATACATTTTATATGTAATGCATATTTTTATTATATTTAAAAATATTTAGGGCCTGAGCACCAATGGCGAATCATAAAAATAATAAATATTTGTAAAGATTGAAAATAAAACTAAATAAAATCTATACATAATGCATCCGTTTTATTATGCCCTTCATACAGCACATAGAATACAAATCAAGTTATCTAGTTAGTTTTAACAGTTTCTGTTATTTTTTAATACACTGCTGGAACATAAACGTGCCCGTAGCTGAGGAAACACCTAATTATCCCTCACTATTTCCAATGCCTGAATGGGGTGTTAAGGTGGGAAACAAATAGTCACAAACTTTCCTCGGTTTCACGGATGACAGCGCTGCATGCGGTAGGGCGTCTGTAAATCTTTATGGATTTCTTCTGCTGGGTTTTGTCAGGTCACAGCATAACAGACTGCCGGCCACAGGTTTACTGGAGCTTAATTTGGGCACAACGGATACACTCTCTTCCCCTGATAACAGTGCCCAGACGGGGCCGCGAGTGTCAGCATGGAGTCCTGGCCATGGAGGACGTTTGACAGCACAAATCCTGCCGTGAGCTCCAGACACAACCACAGGGATTAGCAGAAAACCGCTGGTTCACATCCAGCCAGAGAAGCAGTGTTACACTGGAGTCACCACAGCTGAGGACTTAAACGCACCACAATATGCTTTCGCATTAGAGAAACTGACAGCGCATGTCACATTTCATGTATAAAAATAGACAGGGATAAAACATCCTGTTGTGGTTTATAAATGAACATTGTTCATTGTTCAACCAAACAAATATTGTTACCTAAGTGCCACCTAAATATTGCCAGTCCTCTACAACTACAATCTTTTATATACACTATGTTTACACCTGGTATAAAGATGCGTTCTGGTCGATCGGATCACAAGAGGACAACACTAGATACAGGTTTAAAGGTGCAGAGTGTAATATTTATGAGGATCTATTGACAGAAATGCACATATAATATACATAACTATGTTTTCAGTGGTGCATAAAGACCTTACATAATGAACCGTTACGTTTGTATTACCTTAGAATGAGCCATTTCTATCTTCATACACCGCAGGTCCTCTTACAGTGAAGTCACCATTTTGTGGCGTCATGTTTCTACAGTAGCCCTAAAGGGACAAACTGCTCTACAGAGCGCTAGCTACTCTCTGCTGTCTCAGATGACGACATCTTTGTCCTGTGTCGGCCACCGTAGCTTCTCTATGTGCTTCGAAAGAGAAGGGTGAGTGGTTGCAATTCACAAAACGGTAAACATTATGCACTCACTGTTAGATGCCGTTCAAATTTACACAGTGCACATTTTTTACACAGTACACATTTTTTATTTGTCCACTTTCGACCACTTCTAGAGGTAGTCGAAAACAAATTAGACCGGATTGCTTTTGTAGTGTAAACGCTGATGTGGCCGAGTGAGTTTGAACCATAGACTGTAAAAACAGAAAAGCCATGAAAGACCGCCATTATGGGAACTGTGCTGGCCAGACGGGATTTAAACCTTGTCGGCTGAAGACTCAAGTTTGGTTTGAAGACGAAAATTGTACCAAGCACAACGTTCTCTCACCATTCCTGATTTCTAACACACACTCACTGCGTTCGCCGTGGTCTGGTGGCTATCAGAGCAGAAACGAAAGCTGCTGCTCTCCGTATGGCTTTCCGTCGTATCCTTTCGCGTCCATATGTAAATTGTGTGAGCTTATTTTGAGCTCGACCCTCCCCTCGAAGACATCAGGATAGAAGTGGTTGAAAGTGAATAAAAGACACGTACTAAAACACCAGGTGTAAACAGGAATGTGCCTCCCTCACCTACTTGTGATCCGAACAACCGAAACGCATCTTAATACCAGGTGTAAACAGGGCCACACACACGCAGAATTATCGGCCCCTTGGTAAATATGATCAAAGAAGACTGTGAAAATAAATCTGCATTGAATTTTCATTCAAACAACTCAAAACGTGATTGCGCAATCACTGGCGCAAGATGAGCAATTTAGGTTAAAAACTATATTCATTTTTGTTTTCTTTTGAAAATGACAGATGGTTTCGCTAGATAAGACCCTATTCCTCGTCTGGGGTTACGTAGAGCCTCTGAAGCCCTTCGAAGCCCTTTGAAACTGCATTGATTTGGACCTTCAACATTTTGGTTGCAATGGAATTCGATGGTGAGGAGAAAAATCCTGTTTTCCTCAAAAAACGTAATTTCTTTTTGACTGAAGAAAGAAAGACATTAACAACTTGGATGAGATGGGGGTGAGTAAAATATCGGGAAACTTTCATTCTGAAGTGAACTAATCCTTTAATGAACCAATCAATTCCCAGTGGATAAAATCAAGACATGCTCTACATTGTGCCCTAGTGAATATACCGTTTCATCTGAAATATGCCACATTACAGAAAGTAAATGCATGTCATACAATGTCATCTTGAAGAAACACAACTCAGCTGTATTTAAACAGGCTTTTAGAAATGGGAAATTCCACTGTACAATCATGACCCCATCTAGAGCTCATCTGTAGGTGAAAAAAACGGCACATGGTGACAATTGTGGGCATGAACATTAATTATGAAAGACGTCAGAACTGATAAAAGTGTAATTTAAGAGCAGTTCATCTTTAGGTCTCGGCCCTGTCATCGCCTCAAAGGGAGAAGGCAGAGCGTGACGGCACTGGCGCACTGACACTGGCCTGTCACATTTTAATTGCTATCACCCTCTACAAACAGAAAATAGATAGAGGATGAAGAAGAAGATAGCAGTGACAGTTCCTGACATTTTTTTTTTTGGTAAGACAGACCTATCAAATTCTCCCACAGCAACCAGAAGGCTAAATATACAGTTGTACTTTAGCTAATGTGAAATCTATGGTGATTTTGCATGCATTGCATACACTTAATACTAAACAAGTCATTCTCCATTGGAAAGCTTAATTTCAGCATTTGCAACATTTCTTATGAGATGCATTTCAGCCCAGAGGATTCACTCCAAAGTCTTACATACGCGTACAAAGCAATTTGCAGAGGAAATCCCCTCTATTTCAGGGCTCACAATGCGTCTCGGCAAGTTGTAATTTAGTCACATTGAAAGCCGAATGTCTGTTTATGTGTAATTATTCCCGTTTCTTGTGCTGCTTTTCGTGTGTGTGTGAAGGGGAGCTTCCCTGAGGCATGTTCAGTAGCAGAGAGCAAATCGTAGCATGTAATCCTAACTCATGTCAGAATCCCTCTTTATGACTGCAGAGCTAATAATACAAACATGTTTCCTGTCACACAAATCTGCTGGGCATGAAAATAAGAACAGTGGCCCAACTGACTGAGACACAACAGCATTGTGGGTAAAACTAAGACAATGGATGTTCTGCGCTTTAAGTAATACTAAATTGTTATATTTTCTGAAGTTCATGTTCCATATTTTATCTAAAGCATGATCTTCACTGAAACTGATGTCTCCTTAATAAACAAGTACAATAGCTTTTAAATTATTTATTTTATTTTTTATTTTATTTTTATTTTTTTGTGGTGGAAATGAGGCCTTAATTTTTTTTTATTTTTTTTTACATTTTATGTAATATTTTTAGATTTGTAATTTTATGTAATAATTAACAATTTCGAAGAACACTTAATAATTGTAAGATGTTTTTTCATCACTAACCCTAAGTTAACAATATTAATAGTGACGCTTTTCTTAGCAATTAACACTAATTCCATAATTTTTCTATGTTCAGTGCAAAGCATGCTGGGATCTCCTCATGCTATTCACCTGTTGTAATATCATCATATTTTTAAATATAATAATATTTTATATATTTTAATTATCAATCATTTTATGCAATTCTTCAAATGAAGATTAAGTTTAATTTAATGTAAAAAAAGGTAAATATTTGTAATATTATGCATTAATTAATACTTTTTCATGGAATTTTTTCACCTTTCTATCACTTACATTAAGTATGAATAATATTAACAGTGATGCCTTTCTTAGCAATTACTACTAATAATGTCCACAATTTTTTCCACGTTCAGTGCAAAGCATGCTGGGATTACCCCAACCTGGGTAATCATATTTATATTTATATTAATATTTTATATATTTTAATTATTAATTATCAGTATTATGCAATACTTTTCATTAATTTCTAAGTGCAATTAAATGTATTTTTATATATATATATATATATATATATATATATATATATATATATATATATATATATATATGCAATAATGGATACTTTTTTAATGGATGTTTTATCACTAATCCTAAATATAAATTATATTAACAGTGACACTTTTCTTAGCAATTAGCACTAATAATGTCCACAATTGTTCTATGTTAAGTGCAAAGCATGCTGGGATGTCACTCACCTGGGGTAAAGCCCCACCCCCACGTCCTGCAGCTCTCCATCACTGATGCTGAAACAGTTGCAGGTCACCTGTGTGAAAACAAGAAAAAAGGCGATATTCTCATCTCATCATTAGCTCTCTGTTATTAATTAAACGGTTTGTGTCTTTTTCATCCCATAGAGAAAGTAATGATGCTGCCTGCCAAAAACCGCTCATGCAGATCTAAATTAAGTCATGATTTGGTGATACCGGACTTGAATAAGTTGTTCTGATTTCGACCAGATCCCAGATGTTCACTATCAATCCCCACATGGAGAAGCTTCAAGGGCTTCATTGAGTGAGACAGCGTGTTTGTTTGGCTGATGGTCTGATTGCCGCAGGGACGGTACGCTGCAGAACTGAAGCTGGACAGAGTCCATCTCCCGTCCGTAACTAGTCACGGAAACCCGAAATGAGAGAGAGAGGAGGATGGCAGAAGGCAAGAAGGTTTTTAGATTGGAGCTCTGCGGGATAGATGATGAGAGCGGAAGGAGAAAAGCAAACAGAACACAGTCGTAAATAGACAGTGCGAGCGTTGTTGACACGGGGAACACAGCAGTGTGTGATTTCAAGGACATATCACAACAGAATCAATTATTAACACCGAGAAAATGCATCCAAAAATGAACCAAATCGATTTTGCTGTGTCAAAAAAAAAAAGCCAGTGGATGTTTAAATAAATTATAGTTTAATAAGCTTACACTCTTACAGGGATAGACACAAGAGATGTTTTGAACAATGTCTAGGCTGCTTGTTTCCATATAATGAACATGAATTTGAACTAGGGATGTGTAAAACGACATTTTCAAAATCAACTAGCCATCTAATTGGGAAGCCCTGTATAGGATTTTGAATTCAACCAATAACAAGGAATATGCAAATATTATAATGCATTTTAACTTTGGCTACAATTATTCATGAAAAGATATAATGCATTATAATGTACATTATGAATACCTTTGCGTAATACATAAAATGTTGCTGAAATTTAAATCATTTGCTGAAAATCGTCACTTGTCATAACTCAAATCATTCGCATTTGTTTACACGGCAACTTCCTGCTTAAAATGAGCTGCAATGTCATTAGACGTCAATTAAAATCGATCACGTGTTTGATGACATCGGCACCTGACGTGACGCATCTCCAATCAGTAAGTTTGAAAGTTTGCAAACACAATTGAGATTTGAGACCAGTGTTGTTATTGTTAGCTAAAACTAAAACTAAAAAAAAATTGTTAAAAAAAAACAACACAACAACACAAAAACTATTTAATAAAAAAATAAAATTATTAAATTAAAAACATAAATGTAAAAATAAATCTTGCCTTGGCCCCCAACCAAAATAATATAATATGTTAAATACACTCACCTAAAGGATTATTAGGAACACCATACTAATACTGTGTTTGACCCCCTTTCGCCTTCAGAACTGCCTTAATTCTACGTGGAATTGATTCAACAAGGTGCTGAAAGCATTCTTTAGAAATGTTGGCCCATATTGATAGGATAGCATCTTGCAGTTGATGGAGATTTGTGGGATGCACATCCAGGGCACGAAGCTCCCGTTCCATCACATCCCAAAGATGCTCTATTGGGTTGAGATCTGGTGACTGTGGGGGCCATTTTAGTACAGTGAACTCATTGCCATGTTCAAGAAACCAATTTGAAATGATTCGAGCTTTGTGACATGGTGCATTATCCTGCTGGAAGTAGCCATCAGAGAATGGGTACATGGTGGTCATAAAGGGATGGACATGGTCAGAAACAATGCTCAGGTAGGCCATGGCATTTAAACAATGCCCAATTGGCACTAAGGAGCCTAAAGTGTGCCAAGAAAACATCCCCCACACCATTACACCACCACCACCAGCCTGCACAGTGGTAACAAGACATGATGGATCCATGTTCTCATTCTGTTTACGCCAAATTCTGACTCTACCATCTGAATGTCTCAACAGAAATCGAGACTCATCAGACCAGGCAACATTTTTCCAGTCTTCAACTGTCCAATTTTGGTGAGATTGTGCAAATTGTAGCCTCTTTTTCCTATTTGTAGTGGAGATGAGTGGTACCCGGTGGGGTCTTCTGCTGTTGTAGCCCATCCGCCTCAAGGTTGTGCGTGTTGTGGCTTCACAAATGCTTTGCTACATACCTCGGTTGTAACGAGTGGTTATTTCAGTCAAAGTTGCTCTTCTATCAGCTTGAATCAGTCGGCCCATTCTCCTCTGACCTCTAGCATCAACAAGGCATTTTCGCCCACAGGACTGCCGCATACTGGATGTTTTTCCCTTTTCACACCATTCTTTGCAAACCCTAGAAATGGTTGTGTGTGAAAATCCCAGTAACTGAGCAGATTGTGAAATACTTAGACCGGCCCGTCTGGCACCAACAACCATGCCACGCTCAAAATTGCTTAAATCACCTTTCTTTCCCATTCTGACATTCAGTTTGGAGTTCAGGAGATTGTCTTGACCAGGACCACACCCCTAAATGCATTGAAGCAACTCCCATGTGATTGGTTGATTAGATAATTGCATTAATGAGAAATTGAACAGGTGTTCCTAATAATCCTTTAGGTGAGTGTAATATAATACGTTTAAGTTAAAGTACTGAAATTAATACAACTAAAACCGAAAAAAATAAAGCCAAGTAGAAATGTTCATAAAACAACACAAATAAAAAAAAAATGACAAAAGCACACACCAAACTTATACAAAAACTTAAACAAAAATTCAAATAAAAATATAAAAATAAAAGCTAAATTTAAATATTAAACAAATACCATAATAGTATATAAAACTGGGACTATTTTCATATTGGAATGTCACGAGGGTGAGTACATGATTTTTCATGTTTTGGTGAACTATTCCTTTAACACTCTGTTACTCTTCACGTGGCGGTCAAAAATTATTTCAATTTTCAGCTTTATATATTTTTTATTTCAAATAAATTAATGTACTAATATATTTTAGTTTGATAATGTTTTTATTTAATATTTTGTCAACATTTTATGGTACTAAATTAAATTTATGCAGAAGCTATAATCTATTTATTCACTTTTTGAGCATAGACCTGAAAATTAAATTTCCAACTTAAACTGTCATAAATCTTCATGCTTTGAAGCACAGAATTAAGTTTTTATTTTAAAAACGACACTTGGAAGATTATTACTGAAGTGTAAAAAGTTTTAAAAGTGAACTTATGAAGGTATACAATTTTACGTTTATTGTTAGCCTATGAAAAATGTTATAGAAATTTTTATATGAAATATATTTTTTTCCAAAACACATTTTACTCTAAAACTGCAAGAAAATCCAAGTGATAAATCTAAACAACTTGTATTTTAAATTTGAGCATGATAGCACAAAAACAAAAACAGGTCCATAATATTTTGTTTGTGTGCAGTACCAAACGTTTCCACTAGATGAAATTAGTTTCCCATTCATTTTCAATGCGGCCATTTTTTGAAAGTGTGACTTTTTTTTTCAGGACCATTTAACCTTTTTTTAAATCATGTCCATGTTTTTTTGTGTGTGTGTGTTCACATAGCAAGTGCCATAACCAAGTTTCATAAAAAAAATAAAAATAAAATAAAAACATAAAAAATTGGCCACCAATTTGGGTTAAGAAGAACAATCTTGAAATCGTTGAGACTGCATTATAATATTCATACCCACAAGCATACTGACCCTGACTTTGACCCAATCGATCGCAAATATCACCTCATTCCCAATGAAGAGCTTCAAACTCTAGCTAATGTAAATCAATTTAAATACACTGAAAAACACTATCACACACACACAAGAAGAAAGAAATGAAATGGATGACAGGCAAAAACACCCATTGATGTTGCCCTCGTCGAAAACATATTTCTGGCACATGCCCAACTAATTAATGGCTAATATATGTGCGGAGCTGCTGGGAAGACTGGCGGCTCTTCGTGTGGCGCCATTGCAGAGTCTTTCATGTGGGGAGCGTGAGATGGGTTTCAAAAGGTGTGACTGCTTGGTTGCAATCTCACTCACGACAGGTTGGAGTGTGTGTTTGTGTGCATATAGCATGTCTGAGGTCTGGCATGTCGCTCCGCGTATCTGCACACTACACAATCGAGAAATGGATCCACACTCACCCTATTTAAGTTACATGCCACTTCATTATTCACATAGCGTTTTCTACATTCTGAAAATAAAGGAAAGCATGTAAAGATGGACAAATGACCTCTCGTGCTTTCAACAGGAGCCAAAAAAACAAATATGGACTTGAACTAGACGATGTGGGATAAATAAGTCAACGTGAAACCATCCAGATCTGAATGCAAAGAAGTGTTAACGTCTCCCCAAGTAAATGGAAGAAGACCTCTGTTTTACATAAAAACACACTGACACGATATTCATTTACATTTGCTTTGGCAAGTAGTGAAGTTCTCAGATGGTCAAAGAGACATATTGCAGGGACAAGACAGAAGAAGGAGAGAGAGAGAGAGAGAGAGAGAGAGAGAGAGAGAGAGAGAGAGAGAGAGATTTTTGCTCAAAACTTTACATACGCCTTGCAGAATCTACAAAAACATAGGGAGAGGGATCATAAAAATGTTATTGGCATGTTATTTTCTTATTTAGTTCTGTCCTAAGCTATTTTACATAACATATGTTTACACAGTCCACAAGACAAAATAATAGCTGAATTTATAAAAACAACCATGTTCAAAAGTTTGCATGATTCTTGTGTGTCGTTACCTGGATGTTTTCTGATAGTTATTCATGAATCCCTAATCCTCCAAATTCTGCACATTCACGGGTTTTCCAGCATCTTTTGCATATTTGAACCCTTTACAGCAGTGACTACACTGTCAGAAAAAAAGGTACATTGCTGTCACTGGGGCGGTACCCTAAGGTACAAAACCGAAAAGGTACTAACATGTACCTCTAGGGTACTAATACACACTCTTAAAGTACTGATATGTACCTTTAAGGTACTAATACGCACTCTTAAAGTACTGATATGTACCTTTAGGGTACTAATACGCACTCTTAAACTACTGATATGTACCTTAAAGGTACTAATGCACTCTTAAAGTACTGATATGTACCTTTAGGGTACTAATACGCACTCTTAAAGTACTGATATGTACCTTTAGGCACTAATACGCACTCTTAAAGTACTGATATGTACCTTTAGGGTACTAATACGCACTCTTAAAGTACTGATATGTACCTTTAGGTACTAATACGCACTCTTAAAGTACTGATATGTACCTTTAGGGTACTAATACGCACTCTTAAAGTACTGATATGTACCTTTAAGGTACTAATACGCACTCTTAAACTACTTTAGGGTACTAATACGCACTCTTAAAGTACTGATATGTACCTTTAGGTACTAATACGCACTCTTAAAGTACTGATATGTACCTTTAGGTACTAATACGCACTCTTAAACTCTTAAAGTACTGATATGTACCTTTAAGGTACTAATACGCACTCTTAAAGTACTGATATGTACCTTTAAGGTACCTTTAAGGTACTAATACGCACTCTTAAAGTACTGATATGTACCTTTAAGGCACTAATACGCACTCTTAAATTACTGATATGTACCTTTAAGGTACTAATACGCACTCTTAAATTACTGATATGTACCTTTAAGGTACTAATACGCACTCTTAAATTACTGATACTCTTAAATTACTGATAATTACTGTACCTTTAGGGTACTAATACGCACTCTTAAATTACTGATATGTACCTTTAAGGTACTAATAACTCTTAAATTACTGATATGTACCTCTAGGGTACTAATACGCACTCTTAAATTACTGATATGTACCTCTAGGGTACTAATACACACTCTTAAATTACTGATATGTACCTCTAGGGTACTAATTAAGGTACACACTCTTAAAGTACTGATATGTACATTTTAAGGTACTAATATGCACACTCTAAAAAATGCTGGGTTAAAAACAACCCAAGTCGGGTTGAAAATGGACTAACCCAGCGATTGGGTTGTTTTAAACAAACATTTAACCCAACCCATTTACTGGGTTAAAACAACCCAATCTCTGGGTTAGTCCATTTTCAACCCAACTTGGGTTGTTTTTAACCTAGCATTTTTTAGAGTGTACCATTTAGGGATGAGTAAGGTACAAAGATGTACCTTTTCACTTTTGTACCTTAGGGTTCCGCCCCAGTGACAGCACTGTACCTTTTTTTTCTGAGAGTGTATGATTTTGAGATCCATCTTTTCACACTGAGGACAACTGAGGCACTACAACTATTACAAAAGCCTAAAACATTCACTGATGCTCAAGAAGGAAAAACAATGCATTAAAGGGACAGTTCAACACAAAATGAAAATTCTGTCAGTAATTACTCACTCTCATGTCGTTCCAAACACATAAGACTTCCATTCATCTTCTGAGCACAAATGAAGATATTTTAAGTGAAATCTGAAGGATTTCTGTCCCTCCACAGACAGCTATGCAACTACCACTTGGATGCTTCAAAAAGTTAATAAAGAGTTTGTAAAACTAATCCATATGAGTTGAGCGGTTTAGTCCAAATTTTCGGAAAAGACTCGATCCCTTTAAATGATGAACAGATTGAATTTAAGCTTTTATTCACATATAAACATTGATCAGCGAACATGAACAGAAGCTCAACTGAACCTGATTGATGCGTGAGAACAAACCTCTTGCGGAAGCTCAAACATGCTGGGTAACACGACAATGAACCTCATTGGTTCTCGCCATAGACCGTAAAAAAATATGGACGACACAACTTCATTCTCTTCCACTGAAGTAGTGAAGCCTCTGGAGGTCCAAATATGGCACTGACATCTTGCGCAGACTAGCTAAAACTAAACTTATTTAAAAAACGAACACTTTAAATTAAATCAGCATGATAAAAACTGCCTAAAATAACAGAAACCAACTTTGAGAAAATTTGAAGTGTAAATTGATTGTTTAGTTTGTCTCGCATCCATTAGAATACACGGAGGGGCGAGGGTTGTGACCTATACTGGGGCCAACCACCTGGGGCGATCGAGGCGTGTAGGCTTCAGTTTCTGACAGGAGTGCTACAAGCTTGATTCTCGCACGTCAAGGGAATATGCATGAGCTTCCGTTTACCACAACTGATGTGTGAGTTGATGAATGTTTATATGTGAATAAAAGCCTAAATTCAATCTGGTCACCATATAAAGTGATCGTGTCTCTTCAGAAAATTTGGACTAAACCGTTCAATTCATATGGATTAGTTTTACGATCACTTTATGAACATTTTGAAGCGTCAAAGTGGTAGTTGCGTAGCTGTCTATGGAGGGATAGAAATCACTCATATTTCATCAAAAGATCTTCATTTGTGTTCCGAAGATGAACGAAAGTCTTACAGGTTAGGAACAACATGAGGGTGAATAATTAATGACAACATTTTTGGGTGGTGAACAATCCCATTAAGAATGTGGGGTGGGGGAGGGTTAAACTTGAATTGGATGTTCAGGGTAAATTGTACTTTATTGTCTTCTGTGAATAGTACTAAATGAAAACAAAAAAAACATGCTCTCACACACACACACACACACACACACACACACACACACACACACACACACACACACACACACACACACACACACACACACACACATATACATGAATGAATGCACCCCATTATGATACACCATCTTGAACATCTAATGTCAGAGCAGCCATCCGTGTTGAACTGGTGGACAGATATTCTGCAGAGCTCAGTATCTCAAAAGCACCGTGCTGCACTGACATCACGCCAACTGTACTGCAGACCTGTTATCAAATGGTGTGAATCACTTCTCTGCATTTCCTGCCAGTATGCGCCATCTGCACAAGCAACACATCACACTCAAAGTAAATGGTGAAGTTGTTTTTGAACTTTTAAGAACTTTTAATGGAGAAATCACTGGCAGAGTTTTGAGGGCGGTATTGTATGCAACAGCACTGATGCAGATGGCACGAATTCCCTCAAAAATGCTGTGTACCATATCATCTTCTTTCTAAATAAATGTGTTAATTAATTTCAAACCATCTTAATATTTCTATCAGGCTGATTCAGCTGGGTTTATGTGCATTCGCTTTTACAACAGCACACTTAAACTAAAACAATGTGACTTGTATGGAAACATGTAAGTCATATCCAGAACTTGGCAGCTATTCAATGCACTCATTTTGAGAGTCATTGGTCAGACGCGCCCGCATGCATCTGCACTGGAAACCCATCAAAACACAAAACAGCCCAGTTCATTCACATTCCAGCAAACTACACAATAAAGAAGCAGGGCGTTTCCTATGAGGAGGCAAGGGAGGCAGCAGGGGTGTAATAGTGGAACTGAGTAACAGAGGGGGCCACAAATATATATTGATATTCCATAATATTAAAATGACAAAATTACATAGTTGTTAGGGGCCCACCCCTTGGTTCTGTGACCGGAGCCCAACATGTGGTGCTACACCCCTGGGAGGCAGTGCCTCAAAAAATTGGATGAGAAAATAATCCATATTACAAAAATAAAACAGCATAAATGTTACAAAATGTGACATTAAAACATGTATAAATCATTTGTTTTTCTAAAGTAACATTGTCCAACAGCGACACCTGCAGGTAGAGCTACAGTGGGAGTCTGCGTCTCTCTTGCCTCCCCTGAGCCCATTGACTTTTAATAGACCTTGTACAGCATGTGCTGGGTTTGGTGGGGGGTAACTGAGAATGAATGGGGGAAAGTCACGTGAGAGGAGGCAATGCCTCCATCGCACTATGATTGGATATGATTGGTTGGTGCGATAAAACCCGCCTCTTGTTTTCGTGCACTTTCGTGAATCGTCTGAATGAACAAAATGATGCCGTTAATTGGCAGACTAAATAAAAACTCAGCCACTTAAATATAAGCGATTTATGTCACATCAAAATAAAACTTTTTAGTGAGCAAGTTGACTATTAAAAAGAACAGATGAACATCAATACACAAATAAAACATACTGTTTAAATTGTTACTTCATTTATTATTTTGGAATAAATGTAAAATTGCATAATAATGCTAACTTGATGAAATTTAGGTATACTTGGTTTTAATAAATAGAACACTGCTTAGCCTACATCGTTAATGTAAAATAAAAAAATAGAATTGTATTTGTTTTTTTGTATGTTATGTAAAGTAATGATTATTTAACCAGGAAAACATGACAACATTAAGTGTAACTTGGACATAAATTGACATTTGATTTTATATATATATATATATATATATATATATATATATATATATATAAAAATAAAAAATAAAAACATTAATAAAACTATGAGGACTTTGCCTTCTCATTTCAGAAAACCACTGCAATATATATACTCTGAAAACCCTCAATGAGAGATTCCAAGCTTTTTAACGGTAGTATAAAAGCCTGGTTCACGATATACATACAACAGTCACACTGGGTTTGTCTGCTGGGACAGAAAGGGCACTAAACAAGCATTATGATCTCAGTTATGTATCTCAGTTGCAAAACCCATCAGCAGGGCAGACTGAGCGTACTGACACAAAAGCACAAGGCTGTTACTGTTAGCCCAAAAAATGCCAGCCACGGCAAACAACCCACAACTCAAAGCCATACCGCAAACCCTCCCTGGACAGCAACCAGAACTCTGTCAGAGCTCATCAAAAACACAGAGGTGCCCTGGGAAATATAACAGTGCACATCTTTGTCCGAATGCTGTTTTGCATGTACTGAAGGGCTGCCCATCAAAAACAGAAAAGGAAGAAAGACATGGCCAACAACAGAATTACATCAGAACAACAACATCGTCTCCTCTCTGTCTCATCAGCACACCTGCTTTCTACAGGGATCAAAGCAGGTGGTTCCATCACAACGGGAGAATCCAGGCGAGATGGAGAGGATAGCTGGCTTCAAGAAGGCTTTGGAGCCTCCGCCACTCAATTTAATAAATAGGTTTCTGTTCTCGTCTCGCCCTCCCCTCAGATCTGCAATGCAGGCCAGGGGTCTCGCAGCGCTCATGGACCTGAGTGTTTTTCAGATGAATCTGACACGCCAGGTCTCAGAAAGAATGTCTTTAATCAAAGGATGTCTCCTCTTTCCACCGGAGGTGAGAACACTGGGAAAAAAAAAAAATCTATACATTTGTAGCCTTTGGGGAAACATTAGGTTTCTGACTTGGGCTAATTTTTCTTTATACAATCTTGGGAGAAAATTAAATGGTGTCACAAGGGGATACATCAATTCTTTTTTCACTTTATACAGGTCTATATAAAGTGAATTATAAAGTGGAGAGCTCTATAATGCAAAATGCAAAAATACACTATATAGTTACGGCTATGACGATAAAACACCAGCTAATGTGTACACCACTGCACAGCACCCATAATGCACAAATATTAATCTTGTGACTTGTGAACGCCACTTTATGAATTTATTCATTGTGGCGAGGTTGAGCGAGAGAGACATGGGAGTAACAAGCGAGACCGGTGCGTGATTGAGAATGAGCGTCTCGAGTCCTCTCATGAGGGAGCTCGGAGGCACATAAGGACAAGCGACACCAGTGAAGGACGAGAGAGGACCAGGCCTGGACTTTATGTTGTGTTTTATTTACGTTTTGTTATGTATGTGCATGGCAGTCGTTTGTGAGGGACTTTTATTATTTATTAAAGTCTTTTAAATGTTTGCCGTTTCCCGCCTCCTTCCTTGAACATACAAACCACGTTACATTCATGAAAAAAAATATCATATGAATTAACATGATTAATACTATGGAAACGTAACCCATTTATATATCTATTGTGTAAATACTGAACATTTTCCCTGGTAAATATTAAAATGTCATTCTCACCACCGTCAATTCCATCACAGAATGCTATTAAATAATACATAATCTGAATGATATTGTTGTAGGAATGTACATTAGTTTTAGGGAAATGAATGAATGAATGAATGAATGAATGAAATTAAACAATTTGGACAAAACATTGGACAAATTCCTTGATTTAAGAGACATTTTCTAAAAGTGCTTATAGTTCAAGAATCACCCAACAATGAGTTTCTGACTGTTCATATCTACATCAAAGTCATAATTACACTTTTGTATGACAGCTCTGACCTCCCCATTTGGCCTAACATGTAAAAACTATGTAAATGGATAAAGCGTGTTAGCTAGCAAACTCCACAATAATTTTTATTTGATTTTAGTTCTGGTGTGCTTTCTATATATATATATATATATATATATATATATATATATATATATATATATATATATATATATATATATATATATATATATATTATATGTATATTAATTTATGATAATATTATAATTTTTATGTCATTAACAACAAAACACACGCATACATTTTTGCCTTATAAGCATTACCATAAAAACTATGATAAAATAATTTATACGTCCAAAGATTTGAAATCAGAGATATTAGGTGTGTCCCAATTTGCATACTTATGCACTCTTCTATGACGTTTTTAAGTATAAATAGTGCGAGTAGTCTTAAAATACCCGGATGATGCACTAAATTTACGAAAAAAAATCAATGTAGTGTGGGAGGGGCTATCGGATTCCGATGTTGAATGACAAAATAACCATATAAAGTTCATACACTACATGTGTAATTATCATTATTATGATCATTCTGACACACATAAAACACGTGATTGCATTGTTCACACATTCTTCCTCCAATATTTAAATGACTTTTTTTTCTGTAAAGCTATTTCGTCCATCCCCAGTCCTGAATACATGGTGACATCCATGCTAACAAGCTAATTCAAATAGGCGTGTGCACTTGATTTCCTGCACAGTACTGCGGTACTTCCTGTGGATGGCTTTGTCTTTGTATCCCAGCATGCCTATTTGCCCTCCTCATCTAAATGCAGAACGGTGCATACCTGGTTATGTTTGTGAGAGGGCTTTTCAATCTCAGCGGTAAGTCTCACACCATTAGGCAGCACAACTGTTATTAAATGGCAAGGGAGGGAAGCTAGGAAAAACAACCAATTAAACCAACAAGAAGAGTGCTGGCTAGTTTAGATGCATCAAGCTCCTCCAAATCTTTGTCCTCCCTGACAAAATCCACCGGCTGGAAGAAGCACTCAAGCACAGCACCAACATCTGCAGTTCAGACTGGGGTCCTCGCTGGATGGCGTACAACCTCGGTCACCTCCAGGAGAACATCTTTAATAAGAGCAAGCAGTCTGAGACAGAGATGTGTTCATTACTGAAAAAAAAAAAAAAAAACACTGGCTATTAGCGAGTACTTACAAAGTGCTAATACTATGGGGAGGCATGATTTTTGTTGCCTCTCTTTTGGGAGTACAGGACGATCTGCCAACAATGTTAAAGTAGGTTTGGAGCAGGCACAGTGCCCGATGTTATAAATAAAGGCTTGTGTGGTTGGTTGGATGGATGGTAGATACCATTTAAGGTTGGTCTACATGAGGGAGCATTCAAGCTTTCTAAAATAAGGAGATGAGGAGAGGGGTTTGATTATCTCACCGACTCGTCGCTCATACAAAAACACTACAGTAAGATCTGACCTCTCACACTCAGAGCAACCTGTAGCCTACTGAAGGGAGTGAGGCGTTATATACAGTAAATGGAAATAGTTAACATTCAATAGAAGAATTCTGTGTTTATCTTTTAAAATTAAAATAAATCTTATATATATATATATATACACACACCAATCAGTCATAACATTATGACCACTGAGTGAAGTGAACACTGATTATCTCTCCATCACGGCACCTGTTAATGGGTGGGATATATTAGGCAGCAAGTGAACATTTTGTCCTCAAAGTTGATGTGTTAGAAGCAGGAAAAATGGGCAAGCGTAAGGATTTGAGCAAGTTTGACAAACTCCAAATTGTGATGGCTAGACGACTGGGTTAGAGCATCTCCAAAACTGCAGCTCTTGTTCCCGGGCTGCAGCTGTCAGTATCTATCAAAAGTGCTCCAAGGAAGGAACAGTGGTGAACCGGCTACAGGGTCATGGACGGCCAGGGCTCATTGATGCACGTGGGGAGCGAAGACTGGCCCGTGTGGTCCGATCAAACAGACGAGCTACTGTAGCTCAAATTACTCAAGAAGTTAACGCTGGTTCTGATGAATCACATGTGTGTGCGTCACTTACCTGGGGAACACATGGCACCAGGATGCACTATGAGAAGAAGGCAAGCCAGCGGAGGCAGTGTGATGCTTTGGGCAATGTTCTGCTGGGAAATCTTGGGTCCTGCCATTCATGTGGATGTTACTTTGACATGTACCACCTACCTAAGCATTGTTGCAGACCATGTACACCCTTTCATGGAAACGGTTTTCCCTGGTGGCTGTGGCCTCTTCCAGCAGGATAATGTGCCCTGCCAAAGCAAAAATGCTTCAGGAATGGTTTGAGGAGCACAACAACGAGTTTGAGGTGTTGACTTGGCCTCCAAATTCCCCAGATCTCAATCCAATCGAGCATCTGTGGGACGTGCTGAACAAACAAGCCCGATCCATGGAGGCCCCACCTCACAACTTACAGGACTTAAAGGATCTGCTGCTAATATCTTGGTGCCAAATACCAAGTGAACCTTCAATATAGACTATATTTATACTATCTATATAAATATATCAGTGTGTGTGTATATATATGTGTATATATTCATGCCAGGCCAGTAGCTGGCAATGTCACTCTGTAAAGAAAAACTACGTGCCTATAGACTAAACACGCATGGTTTTGTAGTTTACACAGAGATGATAATGGTATCATTTTAAAAAAAACTTGCATTTTCAGGCCTCCAAAACATCATTGTTGTGTAAATGAATGACCAAAACGCATTAAAAGTTTTTAGTTTTTAGTTGAAAACAGTGTCGAAACAGCCTCTTAGTCTCATTTCCCAAGGAAGCACATTTTGCTGGATGAATCAATCAGTCAGCCTGTGCCTGTGTGTACAGCTTGTGTTTGTCTCAGTGTGATAGAGAGTGAGAAACAGCAGGCTTCTTTCACATGATGGCATCTCCACCTGTCTGCTCTGACATCTAGGTTCCGTGTGACATCCGTAGCCCATGGCGACAGGACCTGCATCTCCTCCACAAACACTCCATCTGCAGTCAGTGTGTGGAGCAACCAGATTAAAACTATCAAAATCCATCCGTAACGGACCTAAAAAAAAAACTCACATTCCCACACCCTGCCTGTTGACCTTTACCACTGTAAGAACTTCTGTGAAATTGGTTTTGTGGTATTTCCCCTCCAAAGGTAAAAGAGAATTGGCCCCTAATCGTGCCTTTGTTGGGTGACTATGTGAAGGAAGAAGCATTAAGAATTGCCTAATGCAGCTTTAAAAAACAAAACCAAAACCAAAAACTATGGTTGTTTTTGTCATTAAAGACTGCAGTCTGTCTGTGCAGGATTGGTTTGTGTATATGCGAACTGTTGTGGCGGCCGGATCAGAGCCGTCGAGATCTATTCTCTGCGGTCTGCAGAAGCTCAGGTATGTCTCACCTGATAGTAGCACATCACTGCACAGTCTGGTGTGAAGAGATGATCCATGACTGTAACATCATACCACCAAACGGTTTCACACACACACACACACACACACACACACACACACACACACACACACACACACACACACACACACACACACACACACACACACACACACACACACACACAGACCCACGTACGTTGGGTTTTCATGTTTTATGGAGACATAGACATTATGCTTTTTATACTGTACAAAATGTATATTTTCAAAGTCAAAGTCAGCTTTTTATCCCCTAACCCTAAACCTACTCATCACAGAAAACTTTCTGCATTTTTCAACATCACTGTTTTTCAACATCACTGTTTTTCAACATCACTGTTTTTCTCATTTTGTTTTCACAAAGACAAGGATTTCACATATTGCCATCTTTGTAGGGACATTTTATCCCCATAGCGTAGGGTATACCTGAACCACACACACACACACACACACACACACACACACACACACACACACACACACACACACACACACACACACACACACGTAAGATTGTGTTAGTTAATTTAAACAAATGTATATAACTATGAAAAAAATAAAATAAAATAAATAATCATATGAATTAAAATGTTTAATCCTATGGAAAGTAAATATTGGTAAATATTTAAAATGTCATTCTCACCACCGTCAATTCCATCACAGAATGGATTTAAATGGATTTATAATGAAAAATATTTAAAATAAATTAATAATTAAAATGTTTAAAAATAAAATACAAATAAATGAATGAATTACTAAATAAATTAAATACAAATAAATTATTTAAAATAAATACATAAATATATATAATTTAAATAAATAATATTAAATAATAATATTATATCAATAATAATATTAAATAATATTATAATTTAAATAAAATAAATAATTATAAAAAATTAAATAATGAATATATTTAAAAATGAAGACAGACAGACAGACAGACAGATCTATGTTATATCTTCACTCTCATAAAAGTTGAGCGTGTTTGCACCAACCCCCAGAATCTCAGCCTCTGTGCCATCATACTCCATTTCCCCAAAATACTGACATACCCCCAAGTGTGTGTGTGTGTGTGTGTGTGTGTGTGTGTGTGTGTGTGTGTGTGAGTGTGAGTGTGTGTGTGTGTGTGTGTGTGTGTGTGTGTGTGTGTGTGTGTGTGTGTGTGTGTAAGTGTAAGTGTAAATATGCATGCGCTATAAATAAAGAGCCACTGTCAGTCATGTGTTATCAATGATGGGAATCAAACAGTCTGGGGAATAAATCACATCCACAGCAGGGTGCGAGTAGGAAAAATGAAATATCCATGTCCTGCCAAAAATATCTTTTTTTTTATTTTTTTATTCAGACATGCCATGGGATGAGATCCAATCCAAACTATATGTATAAGGTAAAGCTACATATACACACTGAATGAGTTTCCTACACAACATGTTATTTTAAGTCAGACTTCCAGCCAACAGTGTGTACTGAAGTTAATGTAAATCTACAGTAATGCAGACATAAAACAGTCAGTCCTTGTAAATAAATACTGCACATGGCTAAGCATACAATTTATGATGTACAAACACATACAAATATACGGTGTATACTATAGACTTCAAACTCAAAACAGACCGCAATCGTATTTCCTGGTATCCCCAGATGCAAAGATGCTGGGATATATTTTACAACTCCCTGCATTCTTGCTTAACTATATACTAGATCACAGAAAGCCAATACGATTACTAAGAAATTGCCTTACATCTTTGAGGCTTAGAGTAAGAATAAAACTTCATGTGCATTGGCAACATGCACTTTTAGATTTATTGGCCTACCTCATCTTCACAGGAGTGTTATTTATGACCCTATGGACTCACATTTAATACAGCTTTCCTTCTCATGCTGTGAAAGGGACATTTGTATTATGAAGACATGTCTTAAAACATTTTTAATACTGCAGACTGAAACCAGAACAGACTTCATAAAATAAACAAGAAGGAGAATAATACTGTATACATGCGGCATGAATTAATGCAGGCAATTAGAGAAAAAGATTGAAAAGTCAGGTTGCAAACTCACGTTATTTCACATGTTAAATCATGTTCTTATTGTGAAACTCTTTCAAAACATCACATAGTGTGTAATTAGCTCCTCAATAAAATATTTCCGTGTTCTTCATGAATAAATATTCTGCACAATGGACCTGAATTTGACAATTTGTTTTAGCAAGCTGAACTATGATTGAGTTTAATAACACTTTTCTGCACAGCCTGCATATAAAAAACATTAACAAGGTTTTCTTAAAGCAGGTAAGTACAGTTTAATGCATTATAATGCAGAAACTAATGTTACATATAAAAAAAATATATAAAAATAAAATGTTATTTGGGAAATTGTTTAATTTTATATATATATATATAGTAATTTCAGCTATTCCAAACATAGCCTCATAGAGTTACATTCAATTGAACTTTAATGACATCCCATTCTAAATTCGTAGAGTTTAATATGGAGTTGGCCCACCCTTTGCAGTTATAACAGCTTCAACTCTTCTGGGAAGGCTTTCCACAAGGTTTAGGAGTGTGTTTATGGGAATTTTTGACCATTCTTCTAGAAGCGCATTTGTGAGGTCAGGCACTGATGTTGGACGAGAAGGCTTGGCTCACAGTCTCCGCTCTAATTCATCCCAAAGGTGTTCTGTCGGGTTGAGGTCAGGACTCTGTGCAGGCCAGTCAAGTTCCTCCACATCAAACTCACTCATCCATGTCTTTATGGACCTTGCTTTGTGCACTGGTGCGCAGTCATGTTGGAACAGGAAGGGGCCATCCCCAAACTGTTCCCACAAAGTTGGGAGGATGAAATTTTCTTGGTATGCTGAAGCATTAAGAGTTCCTTTCACTGGAACTAAGGGGCCAAGCCCAACCCCTGAAAAGCAACCCCACACCATAATCCCCCCTCCATCAAACTTTACACTTGGCACAATGCAGTCAGGCAAGTCCTGTTCTCCTGACAACAACCAAACCCAGACCTGTCCATCGGATTACCAGACAGAGAAGAGTGATTTGTCACTCCAGAGAACACGTCTCCACTGCTCTAGAGTCCAGTGGTGGCGTGCTTTACACCACTGCATCTGACGCTTTGCATTTCACTTGGTGATGTAAGGCTTGGATGCAGCGAGTCAGCTATGGAAACCCATTCCATGAAGCTCTCTATGCACTGTTCTTGAGCTAATCTGAAGGCCACATGAAGTTTGGAGGTCTGTACCTATTGACTCTGCAGAAAGTTGGCGACTTCTGTGCACTGTGCACCTCAGCATGCACTGACCCCACTCTGTGATTTTTACGTGGCCTACCACTTCATGTCTGAGCTGCTGTTGTTCCCAAATGCTTCCACTTTGTTACAATACCACTAACAGTTGACCGTGGAATATTTAGTAGTGAGGAAATTTCACAAATGGAATTATTGCACAGGTGGCAACCTATCACTGTTATCAATAGTATATATTTGTCATTAAAAAGGAGAAACCAAAACAAGTATATATGAGATATACACAAATATACGAAATGTAAACAAAGCAACGGTTGCTTACTATTTTGAATATCAGTTATGTTGATAACTTGTTTAATTTTAAGCAGCTCATGTTGTTATGAATACATTCACGTTTTGGAATGCTTGGGTAGGGACAACAACATTAGATCAGCCTTCTGTCCGTGCCGCCTTGACTTAGTTGCTCTATTTAATCACTTTCGCTTTAATTCTCGTGCACTGACTGAACATCCAATCAGAGTTCCCACTCTCACCGACGGCCCTGACACTGATTCAACATGAGGAATCAGGCAAACTGCTGCCGACGTGAAACGTGTGGAACACGCCGCAAAAACTAGCCCGACAGATGTTGCCGACGATCCGACATTGGCCGACAATCGACTGTCGGCTTGGTGAGTC
Source organism: Paracanthobrama guichenoti (assembly GCA_018749465.1). NCBI lineage: Eukaryota > Metazoa > Chordata > Actinopteri > Cypriniformes > Gobionidae > Paracanthobrama > Paracanthobrama guichenoti. Next base: position 29,560,053 of record CM031959.1, read on the forward strand.
CCGGCCTTTATACATTTATGCTCAGTGTTAGGAAAGTTACTTTTAAAAGTAATGTTACATTATTGTGTGACTCTTTTAAAAACAACTGTTAGTGTTACTTAGTTACTTTTTATGGAAAGTAATCAAGAGTGCCACACGGGTCCTGAAAAGTGAAACCAAAGCGTCTCGATCGCCCCCGGTTGCTGGACGCAGTATAGCTCATAAACCCGCCCTCTCCATGTGATGTAATGGGACATAGACAAACAATCAACTTCAAATGAGGTTTCTGTAATTTTTTATCACACTGATGTTAGTTCAAGGGGCAGATTTACTAAGAGCTTGTGCCAGTGCAGACCCTCTTTTGGTGTTAAAAAAACAGATCAGGATTTACTAAAGACACGCAGTGATAAATTAGTGCTGAAAAGGTGTGTGCACAGTTATTTTTGCAGCTGACCTTACTATATATGCATTTGAAGGAGTTTCCTTGTCAGGCACAAAATTTGTGGGAGGAGAGTATTTAAATGAATCACGTAAGGTGATGTACAAAGGTTTGTGCTCGTCAATTTACTGGTATTTGTGCCATTATTTATCGGCCAAAATCTTAAATCAGACGGGTAGAATGCATTGGTCATTATGGAAATGATCCATCTGTGCCCCTTAATTTGTATGTCGTCAGTAGATCACGCGCAGAACTGTCCATTCCCCATCGGCACTTTTATGGAATTGCGCTCTCACACTAATTTGCACTGTTTAGTAAATCTTGCCCCAAGTGTTCGTTCTTTAAATAAGTTTGGTTTTAGTTAGTTATTTGATGCTATAAAAACAGGGGTGTGACATTATGATTGACAGCTGAGATTGACAGCTTCTCTGAGTGAAGTTGTCACTGAGGCACCAATAGACTTTTTTTGGGAACTTCGGGAGGAGATTGGAGCTTTACCTTTGATTTCTACATTTCCATAACTGTTTATTTCACAAAAAGTTCAGGGGAGTGTGATTGATTAGGTGGGAGCAGTCTATGGGCAGGACCTTGATATCGCATCTCCACATCGTCCTCACTACTGTGCATGCTCGAGACTCAAGATGTCAGCGCCATATTTGGACACTGGTGGCTTCACTTAGTACAATGGAAGAGAGTGAATGTGCATCGTCTATTTTTTTACAGTCTATGAAAGTAATGGATTACATATATTTTTCTCTTTTCTCTAATTTTTTACTTTTTTCACACCTGGGCTGGGCTTGCTTGTTTAAAAAAGGTCTACTTTTGGCAAATGTAAAGACTCTTTCACAACAAAAGTTAAATGAATAAGCCTCAGGCTGAAGGAAATGCAAATTCACACTTGTACAGTAGAGGGCGCAGCTCAAACAAACCATTCAGCTGTGCTGCGATTAGATCGCATAAGACTAGGATGCAGGAGAAGAAAGGAAAAAAAGTTTTTTTTTTTTTTATATTTATCTAAAGTCAGTTTTGCTAATGGTTAAATTACATCATCGATGGTCAGCAGCAAAGACATTGGTTAATGAATTGAGACTAAATACATAAAGTATAATTGTATTATTTAACATATTTAATTATATTCTAAGTTTGGGTTTCACCGTTTTTATTCATTTTGAGGAATACTGAATCAGTTTTCATGTACATGCATTCAGTCTAGAACTACAACTACAACTACTAGAACTACAATAACCATCATACAATTACAATGTGCACACAACACCTCTGCACTTTTGAATTCTCTCAACATGAGTACAGTCAATTAGAAAATTAGGAATTAGGAAAACAAAGTAACTCAGATATTTTGTTGTAGTAGTGTGTTACTTTACTGGTTACTTAAAATAAGTAATCTGATTACATAACTCACGTTACTTGTACACGTAATGTGTTACGCCCAACACTGCGTATGCTTCATTCAGGTTCAGTTACTGTTAGATTTAAAGGATTTGTTGTGGAGTGAGGGGAACTAAAATACAAACCCGATTCCAAAACAGTTGGGACACTGTACAAATTGTGAATAAAAACAGAATGCAATGATGTGGATTCAAATTTCAGTATTTTATTCAGAATACAACATAGATGACATATCAAATGTTTAAACTGAGAAAATGCATCATTTTAAGGGAAAAATAAGTTGATTTTAAATTTCATGGCATCAACACATCTCCAAAAAAGTTGGGACAAGGCCATGTTTCCCACTGTGTGGCATCCCCTCTTCTTTTATAACAGTCTGCAAACGTCTGGGGACTGAGGAGACAAGTTGCTCAAGTTTAGGAATAGGAATGTTGTCCCATTCTTGTCTAATACAGGCTTCTAGTTGCTCAACTCTCTTAGGTCTTCTTTGTCGATCTTCCTCTTTATGATGCGCCAAATGTTTTCTATGGGTGAAAGATCTGGACTGCAGGCTGGCCATTTCAGTACCCGGATCCTTCTTCTACACAGCCATGATGTTGTAATTGATGCAGTATGTGGTCTGGTATTGTCATGTTGGAAAATGCAAGGTCTTCCTGAAAGAGACGACGTCTGGATGGGAGCATATGTTGTTCTAGAACTTGGATATATCTTTCAGCATTGATGGTGCCTTTCCAGATGTGTAAGCTGCCCATGCCACACGCACTCATGCAACCCCATACCATCAGAGATGCAGGCTTCTGAACGGAGCGCTGAGAACAACTTGGGTTGTCCTTGTCCTCTTTAGTCCAGATGACATGGCGTCCCAGTTTTCCAAAAAGAACTTCAAATTTTGATTGGTCTGACCACAGAACAGTTTTCCACTTTGCCACAGTCCATTTTAAATGAGCCTTGGCCCAGAGAAAACACCTGCGCTTCTGGATCATGTTTAGATTTGGCTTCTTTTTTGACCCATAGAGTTTTAGCCGGCAACGGCGAATGGCACGGTGGATTGTGTTCACCGACAATGTTTTCTGGAAGTATTCCTGAGCCCATGTTGTGATTTCCATTACAGTAGCATTCCTGTATGTGATGCAAGTGCCTAAGGGCCGAAGATCACGGGCATCCAGTATGGTTTTCCGGCCTTGACCCTTACGCACAGAGATTGTTCCAGATTCTCTGAATCTTTGGATGATATTATGCACTGTAGATGACGATAATGTCAAACTCTTTGCAATTTTTCTCTGAGAAACTCCTTTCTGATATTGCTCCACTATTTTTGGCCGCAGCATTGGGGGAATTGGTGATCCTCTGCCCATCTTGACTTCTGAGAGACACTGCCACTCTGAGAGGCTCTTTTTAAACCCAATCATGTTGCCAATTGACCTAATAAGTTGCAAATTGGTCCTCCAGCTGTTCCTTATATGTACATTTAACTTTTCCGGCCTCTTATTGCTACCTGTCCCAACTTTTTTGGAATGTGTAGCTCTCATGAAATCCAAAATGAGCCAATATTTGGCACGACATTTCAGAATGTCTCACTTTCAACATTTGATATGTTATCTATATTCTATTGTGAATAAAATATAAGTTTATGAGATTTGTAAATTATTACATTCCTTTTTTATTCACAATTTTTACAGTGTCCCAACTTTTTTGGAATCAGGTTTGTACATGTTTATAGTGTTTGCAAACATTTTGTTTTACTCACTAGTATTTTACACAATTTCCGAATGTAATAATAAAATGTGAGTTATCTGTGTTTTTTTTTTCTTCGAACAATGCAATTTTGTAATCATATTGTGTAAGTGTTTTGTTTTTTGAGATGAACACATTGTGACGCAATGAAACAAGGCAAATTGACCGGACAATTGTTGGCACCTGCATGAGCACATGCAAAAATAAGAGATAACTATTCAAAATATGATTAACGGATTATGTTGTAGTTAATGTCTGTTTTTTTTTTCTTGCAAGCTTTTTGCATTTCTATGTTTGTTTGTTTACACATCCTTTATATTTAAAATATTTAAAAACATTTAAAATATTTTCCTCATGTTTTGAACGTTTAAACGAATATTGAGGGTCATAAAGCACAAATATCCCCTTCGGACATCACTTTTGTATATATAATGTAAAGTGTAAACATTTAGGAGAAAACCAGCCTACAGAGCTAACAGGCAAGGAATAAAAGCCACAAAACTCCTATTTTGATTTCATGAGGTCACATGACCTCATCTTAAGAATAAAATGACAGATCATATCAGTTTGACAAGCAGAAACTATAATTTGCACTATATGTTAATCCATTGGAAGCAGAACACAAATTTACCATATATGTTCACTATGATGCAAGACCACAGTGTAGAGCTCTGGAGATTTTGAGCTATGCACGATGAGAGAGTCATGATCCATAATCATCATGTTCTGAGAGAGCATTAAATCAATCCACAACATTATCTCACACACACAGACATATCAATGTCCGCAGGGCTCTAGGTTCCACTTAAAGCTTCTTAGATTACATCCAGAGACACTTAAGCATGCAGGACTGGCACAAAATGCATGCGATATGAATCAGACGTTTTAAAATCACTAAATGCATTCTGCAATGATGAATCAGAAGCTCTGGGCGTTAGAGAGAGAGTAAAGTCACTAAAACATATTAAGCTAAGATACATGGACCAGCTCTCGTGAACGTCTCTGATGGTGATTTGCGACAGCACTTTCAGCTCGCCCTGAAGTCAAATCCTCTAACCTCCAATCAGAGCAGACCTCGTAATTTCTTCTGCTATGTCACCTTACATTTATAATGTATGTGCATTTGAACATCTTTAAGTGAGATGTTACGTGTCCAATCCGGCTCTGAAATCGGCTCTCATGACACCATGTTGACCCACTGGCGGTCTTGTCACGGCTGCATGTTCTGTCACACACTAGCCTCTTCCTGCTCCAATCAGTGCAAAGGCTGTCAATTCTAGCGAGAGAAGTAATGGAGGATGGGCTGGCGGTATCTTATGCAGCATGTACACCAAATTTCTCGTCAATGTCATCACGTCTTTGAAGGTGAGAGGTCATATGGGGGCACCAGGGGTCTTAAGTCCCTATCATTGCAGCCCAATGGCTTCAGAATCGACTTGCCAACTCTAGGAACAAACTGCAATGTGATAAAGTGTGAATGACAAGACAAATATTACAGACAAAAGAAGAACATTAACTCTATAGGGGAGTGAGAGTGATTTCAGACTGTAGAGGATGTGTTTGATAAAGATAAAAAGGATGTGTTTGTGATCAGATAAAAAAAAAAAGCATTTTATTGTCATTACTGTAAAACAATAATTGGATTAATCATATTGCACAGGTACAAGGATTTTTTAAAATAAAAATAAAAACTAAATTCAGTAACATACATACTACTACAGTGTTTCTTTCCATTTTAATTATAGCATTTGCAAAAGCTATTCAATTTATAAATACTAAAAGTTGATATAAATGATATAAATAAAAATAAACTCATTTAAAATACATATTACTTGATTTTTATTCATATATTTTATTAATTGTTTTATTTTTCATTATAGTATCTGCATAAAAATACAAATACATATAGGCTTAATTTTGCTTTATGCAAATGATAATTTCATACATTTTCTTGACATTTTTCATGAGATCTGCCCTTCAGAAAACAAATCTTATACTACAGGGTTGTTGAATGGTTGAGACACATTCTAAAGTGTGCAATTATGTTAAGCCAAACGCACAGCTAAAGTAGTTCCAGGCAGGTTGGAATGATTTCAGTTATATCAAATGTCTTTACAGCCAACCAAAACCCACAACGACACTGACCAAGCAAATAAATATAGTAAACAATAGGATAAAAAAGATCAATTATGTCCATGTTTTTTGCCACAAAATTACGTTTTATCATGTAAGGACAGCACATACTCTCCTTCTTCCCACCCAAACGCACACACATACAGTACGGTGCTGCGGAACACTGTGTAGAGACACACTTAATCTTTCTCTCGCTCTCTAATAACTGCGTTAGTCTGCTATCAGTGGCTCAATCCTCCATTACTAGCTCTAAAATTACGTCCTGGAATTAGCAAAGGAGGCTTGGGTTTAGATTCATAAGAAATTAGTCCAAAACCTGACAAATGTCATTAAATACATCATCTGAGCAATGTTTTGAGGTGTGGTAAACATAGCACAAGCGGAATATTTGTCTCCGGGCCATTGAATTATTGAGTTATGCATTATTTTTCTAATAATTCAACAGCCCATCGTCAATTTATTCCTTACGTGTTATCTATATATTAAGTGATTGTGTTGTGGTATAGGCTACTGAAGCATTATAGTGAAAAGTTCCTCTGTACGCGAGTCATTTCTGAGGTCTGGGGACATTGCGGTGGTAGATGTCACATTATTGGATGCCTCTGGAAAAAGCAGCTCATATCTAATAAATGATGTTGTACTTCACGAAGGGAATTTGTGCCCAGAGCTCTATAGGAGGAAGCACAGACACTCATATCTCACTGTGCTGCACTAGATGTGTCCTCCAAAAGCTCATGAGGTCACATACAAATATCATCTTTGCATTACACATTCAAGCAAGAAGAATCCTTGTTATGTTCCCTTTCAAATGTTCGCTTTAAAGGGATAGTTCATTTTTGAAGAATGTTGGTAACCAAATAGAACCAGACAGTTGACGGTAATCATTGACTTCCATAGGAGAAAAAAATATCTTCTTTTGTGTTCAACAGAGGAAAAAAACTCATACAGATTTGGAACAACATAAGTAAATGATGACGAAATTTTAATTTTTGGGTGAACTATCACTTTAAGTATGTTTCAGTATGTCCAGAATCCAGAACACATCCATGATTGATGGTTCCGGATGAGAGTGGCAGCATCACCCAACAGCGAGAGAGTGAAGGCGGGTTTTTATGAAAATCACACAGCATGAAATCGTTGGTGCTGCCACTGGAGCGCAAGGCCAAATTCTGTCTTTCTGATGGGATCTTGAACTTTATTTGAACTTGAGAAATGAAAGAGGACAGCTAATGATGCCCTCCTACACAACAACAACCAAAAAATATATATATATTTTTACCGTTCAAAAGTTTGGGTTCGGCAAAAAATTTTTTTTTTAATGTTAAAGAAGACTCTTCTGCTCACCAAGGCTGCGTAGTACTATAAAATATCATTAACATTTAAAATAACTAATTCAATATGTTGTAAAAAGTAATCATTCATGGTGGTTTGGATGTAACATCACACTCTAAATGGTTAAAAAATGTCTGCTAATGCATCAGAGGGCTAAAATAGAGCTAAAAATCATCACTCGCATGCTAAAAAACTCTTTAAGCATCTTTCTGACCCGTGCCCTTCCATTAGCATTTTTACCAAGAGTTAACAGAGGAAACTTAAAGTTGGAGCGAGAGTAGAGAGAGACAGTGCACGACTGATTTAATCGGGATGAGAGAGACTGAACTGGATATGACAATAGCATGCACTAAAGAGGACACTAGTCCATCTTATCTACAATATGGCAGCGCTGATGCACAGATTTCATTGGAATGAAGAGGGATCTGATCAGATAAACTTTATCTAAGCCAGACAGCAGAGAGAGAAAGTGTGCATGCCTGTCGCTGTGTTTTAGACTGTACAAGGCTTCTGTGGGCACAAAACAGATAATCTCACACAGTGCAGGAATCAGTTCACGGTCTGAAACCCTTAAGAATAAGACATTTGAGTGACAACAGAAAATCATTAAATATTATAAGTGGTATTTTCTAAAGCAAGCATCACTATGCATGCAATTCAAAACTTATTCTGAGAGGGTTCATTACACAAAATAAATAAATAAATAAAAATAAATAAATAAAATAATAAATGTAGTAACATTTTACAATAGTTAACATTAGTTAATGTGCAATATATACTTTTTTATATTACAATTGTTCATTGTTTGTTAATGTTAGTTCACAGTGCATCAACTAATGTTAACAGATACATATTTTGATTAAAAATGTATTACTAAATGTAGAAATTTTCATCAATTAAGATTAATAAATACTGTATAAGTTAGTTGTTTATTGTTAGTACTTGTTAACTAATTTAGTTAACTAACGTTAACAAATGAAACATTTTTGTGAACCAATATACAAAAAATTATAAATAAATAAACAAAAATACCAAAAATTGGATGAATAAATACCAAAATAAATACCAAAATAATAATTATAAAATAAAATAATAAAACAAAATGGGCCGGCAGGCCTGTAGTTCAAACAGAGTCACAAAAACGACAAATCTAGTTAAAAATGAAATAGAAAGGAATTCAAGTTTGTCAATGACAGTATTGTTTTGTACTGAATTGTAGACATTAGCCAGAGCAGATGGCATGTTTCATATAACACACACACACACACACACACACACACACACACACACACACACACACACACACACACACACACAAAGGTCAAAGTGATGTGAAAATGAGGCTGTGAGGGACGGATATAAGTCTAATATTTTACAACCCATCTTTTTTGACCACAGACAGCAATATACTATATGGACTGTATTTCTGTCCCTCACAGCAGGTGTCTGCTTTGACTAAAGTCTTATGTAGTGGGAAAATTTAGGGCCGAATCTGCATGCACTGGATTTTTAACCGATATTTGGTACACGGTACGGAGTGGTACGAATTTAATTTATTAGTCAACCAGAAAGTAACTAATCACTAATCAGCAACTACATGTACATGCTGGCCAAAATTATTAGAACACCTGACATATTTGAAAATATTGACCTTTTTTTGCCTCCAAAACATGATTTCATTTCATAATGTTCATGAAACATGCAGATGGCTGCTCTGACCATCAAATATCAGATTAAGTGAGTCGTACTGCTTTTATCCACTTCTAACTTTAATATTTGGTGTGTCCACCTTTTGCAGCAATTCCAGCAGCACATCTGTCTGGCATAGTGTCGATATATTTCCTCTGAGAACTTCAACACTAATGTTATCCCATGCCTTCTGCAACTGAAGCCAAAGGCTTTCCTTTGAATGCACAATAGATCTCTCCAGTTAATTTTCCAACACCCCCCAGACTTCAGACTTTGAGGGGGCCAGTCCATCATTTTCAATGTTGCAGCAGATTCCTTCCGTCGCAGGTTCCGGCAATAGTTAGAAGAATGTTTCAGGTTATTGGAAAATAAATCCAGGCCCAATAAGACGACTCCCAGATGCCAAGAGTTCTAATCATTTTGGCCACCACTGTATGAGGGCCAAAGATTTTCATCAGCAACAGAAGATTAAATGCGTGCACATCCTTTAGTCATTTGTGAGAGCATTTCATTCATGAAAACCCCTACAGCACACACACAGTGTTTTTGTCCAAAACTGCGTATTGTAATGACTGATGCTTAGGAACAGTATGAATAAAATAATTCATGTCGCACCTATCAGTCATACACACACCAGTCTGCCAATGGAGGCCTCAGAGCAATAAGTAGAAATGACAGGCATATAGATAAATGGCAACAGTCCAGCACCAACACACAAGCAACACATCAATAAAGAACAACTCAATAATAAGACTGTCCCCAGGAGATGGAGAGTGGCGCTATCAAACACAATCTCAAACATTATTTGGACACATAAGTCACAGGTAAAATACATGAATTTTGTTGTATTGTAAAATGTCACAGAAAAAGGTCACTTTTCCAAGCTATTTTTGCAATTATTTTCAGTCTCAAGGCCAACTTATTTTTTTAATAACACTTGGTTTGATATTTTGCAATCTAAGGCAATGCAATTCAGACATTTTTATTGTGTCTTGTCAAAACATTTTTATACAATATTATATTTACAGTTGTTTCCTGCCAAGTTCTGGATTTTTTACTTAGAAGGCTGGAAGGCATGTCTGAAACATAAACAGCATTTTAGTAATAGATTTGAATTAAAATAGACCTAAAATCCAGCAGCACAAGACTAGAATTTAAGACAAGTCATTAAAGAGTTTGGCACCAGTGCAGCATTAATATTCCTAGCAGAAGGTGGAGAGGGTGTCTGGAACCAGCTGTTCTTGGCAAAGACAGGTGACTATATGATCTGAACCCAGAGCTGGGGGCAATAATCCATTATGGGACTTAAAAGTGATGTAATACCGTAACATGTATATTTCAGCCTGCAAAAATACAGCATGATTAAAGGCAGGATAGGCAATTTCGGAGAGGCTAGCAAGAGCAAGCTAGCTTTAAAAGCATAAGATCCCACCTCCCTTCAGAGCACTCTACATTGCCATGCCTCCTTTAAATGAACAAATGAACAACGAAACAAATGAACGCACACAGCGAGAACAGATTCTGCAATAGGGCTGGGCGATAAAACGATAATGATATGTATCGCGATAGACATGTAATCGATAGCAATAAAAAATGCGTTCGATAGAACGTTCAATAATTTTTATTTTCTTCGTTGGAAGAAACCAAAGGTTGCGAAGCAAGTTTGGTTACATGAACAAAGGCACTTACTCTCTGGTAACCTAGCAACGTAGGGAGTGACACGCTAACAGCCAATCATGTAACAGTATCATGTTTGGTTCAGTAACAGAACCGCCGTGGAGTGATACGTGGAAAATGAGTGCTGCAGCGAGTGAGGAAATTGTTGATGAATCAGGAAAACAAGTCAGCTCGCCAGTATGGCAGTTTTTTTGGATTTTATAAGTCTGACCGTAGTCAGACCAATGTCGTCTGCAAATAATGCAAGACCGTCGTCCCCACCAAGACTGGTAATACATTTACATTACATTTACATTACATTTACATTTATGCATTTGGCAGACGCAACTTACATTGCATTCAAGGTACACATTTTTACATTTTTGTCAGTTTTTGCTTTCCCTGGGAGTCGAACCCATGACCTTGGTGTTGCTAGCGCCACGCTCTTATTGTTTGAGCTACAGGAAAGCACAAAACCACAAACTTGTTTTACCACCTTGAGCCTTAACCCTCCGCTGACTGTGTATACAACTAAATTAATGATCTCTTAAACGTTTTCTAATTTCTCTAAGCATTTTCAATTAGTTTTGTGAACATTTTTATTAAACATGGATCTTTATTTTCATTAAAAGGGTTTATTTCTGCTATTGTTGGCTCATTTTGTAAATATAAGCAAGCGCAAACTGGGTGCCGGTGTGATGGGACGTCATGCTCAGCCAGATTCACCTCGAACTCGTGCATCTTCGGTTGCGGAGCCGCACAGAAAATTCACTGGCAAGCGAAATGGGGTCTCACACTCTCAACGCGCATGACCGCCCACTCCGCGTTGGCGCCATTTTTGCCGCACGCACCCTCGTGCTTGTGCGGATGCGTCGAGTATAAATATATTTTTTTACATTTTAATTATTTGAGTGTTTTCCATGGCTGTGTTGACATTTCTGCCTTTATAACTGAGGGGATTATAATCAGAGGAAGGTTAAGTTTAAAATATATATTTTTTAAATGTAATATATTTTTCTCCTGGTCCTTATTTTAAATAGGTAATAAAAAATATCCATAATTATCGATATCGACTGATATGAAACACTTATATCGTGATATAGTTTTCAGCCATATCGTCCAGCCCTAGTCTGCAAAGTGCCATGAGAGATGCTGTTAAATTAACTCATGTCTCTCAAAGCACATAACATTACAATAATAATGAACGTGAACAACTTACAGAGCTCGGCGGTGATAGTTTTAGTCTGAGTTAGAGTCTGAGCACATAAACACGGGTCGCCATCTCGTAATTCGTGAACGCAGCATAAACTCGTTGTTTTGATTCACAAGGAACTGTAAAAGATGGCTGCTGTTTGTTTACGGTGCCGGATGACCGACTGTCTACAACTCATAACCTTATGAAATGCAATGATGACGTGTGATGTCTGTGCGAGCAGGGGGAGCAGAGGTATAGAAATACATACGCTGACAGGCAGGTAAGACATCTATGAATGCAATGATTGGACGAAAAAAAATGTTGGGCCCTGAGACTTCCACAAAAGCTACATGTACATGTTTTAATATTTACTGTTATTGATTGCTATCAGGATGTGAGGCAAGTTTCAACCAGAATAACAAAAAGTGTTAATGAAAAAAATTGCCTATACCCTACCTTTAAGCTCTCGCCACAGAAATTCAAAGCAAGGAACTTGATACATAAATGATTCACTGGATGGATAATAAAAAATGTAAAAATAATACAAAATACAAGTAAAAGTAAAAAATAACCATCATGTTAGCATCAAGCATCATGTTAATTGTTTTGCTTTATATGCTGAAAAATATCACATTATTACTTATAATTCTATAAAAAAAACAATTCAACATAAGCATCATACTAACATATGCAATCTTTACTTAGATAGTTATATGTACCCTTTAAGTTGAAAAATCCAGTGAATGCATTAATGCCAAAATACACACAGCCTGCAAATAAAACTGGGCCAGCTGTGTTGTGTTAACCTGTGTTCTTATTGAGGTGTACTGACATAGCACTGATGCAGTGCAGGTGTGCCCGGTCCTGACACCACCCTTGCTTTCTGACACCAGACTGGTTGACGGGGCATACCAGCTGCCCACATCGGACCCCTGATGACCCCTCTCACAATGGGCTGGAAAAACAGGCCACATACCACAGCAATTCCCACTAATCCACATTGAATAATATGAAGAGAAAATACTAAAGAGAAATAACATCAAAACCCGTATAAAGCATGTTAGCTAACTAAGATGAACTTGTAAGGTCAAAAGATTAGACGCTTTTAAAACACTGTGCCTCCTCCCTGTACAAGTTTGCAGAAATGCAATGTGCCTGTGCTCCCTCAGGACGTCTGAGCAGCCTTGCGTTCATAAAGATCTTCCCCTTTGACTGACAGGTTGAAAAGAAGCGAGGATAAATGTTCTCAGACTACGGATCAACAAGATTAGATGGGAAATGTCTGCCATGTTGAATTTAAAAGAAGCGGCCTTTGGCTGCTGCTCAGAATATAAAAATCTAGTTTATAAACTCCAGAAACTTTACCAAAAGAGTTATGTTTAGCAAGGAGTAATCAAATATACAAACCCGATTCCAAAAAAGTTGGGACACTGTACAAATTGTGAATAAAAAAGGAATCCAATGATTTACAAATCTCATAAACTTATATTTTATTCACAATAGAATATAGATAACATATCAAATGTTGAAAGTGAGACATTTTGAAATGTCATGCCAAATATTGGCTCATTTTGGATTTCATGAGAGCTACACATTCCAAAAAAGTTGGGACAGGTAGCAATAAGAGGCCGGAAAAGTTAAATGTACATATAAGGAACAGCTGGAGGACCAATGTGCAACTTATTAGGTCAATTGGCAACATGATTGGGTATAAAAAGAGCCTCTCAGAGTGGCAGTGTCTCTCAGAAGTCAAGATGGGCAGAGGATCACCAATTCCCCCAATGCTGCGGCCAAAAATAGTGGAGCAATATCAGAAAGGAGTTTCTCAGAGAAAAACTGCAAAGAGTTTGAAGTTATCATCATCTACAGTGCATTATATCATCCAAAGATTCAGAGAATCTGGAACAATCTCTGTGCGTAAGGGTCAAGGCCGGAAAAACCATACTGGATGCCCGTGATCTTCGGGCCCTTAGACGGCACTGCATCACATACAGGAATGCTACTGTAATGGAAATCACAACATGGGCTCAGGAATACTTCCAGAAAACATTGTCGGTGAACACAATCCACCTTTGCTGGCTAAAACTCTATAGGTCAAAAAAGAACCCATATCTAAACATGATCCAGAAGCGCAGGCATTTTCTCCGCGCCAAGGCTCATTTAAAATGGACTGTGGCAAAGTGGAAAACTGTTCTGTGATCAGACTAATCAAAATTTGAAGTTCGACGTCGTCTCTTTCAGGGAAGACCTTGCATTTTCCAACATGACAATGTCAGACCACATACTACTCAATTACAACATCATGGATCCGCATGGTAGAAGAAGGATCCGGGTACTGAAATGGCCAGCCTGCAGTCCAGATCTTTCACCCATAGAAAACATTTGGCGCATCATAAAGAGGAAGATGCGACAAAGAAGACCTAAGCCAGTTGAGCAACTAGAAGCCTGTATTAGACAAGAATGGGACAACATTCCTATTCCTAAACTTGAGCAACTTGTCTCCTCAGTCCCCAGACGTTTGCAGACTGTTATAAAAAGAAGAGGGGATGCCACACAGTGGGAAACATGGCCTTGTCCCAACTTTTTTGAGATGTGTTGATGCCATGAAATTTAAAATCAACTTATTTTTCCCTTAAAATGATACATTTTCTCAGTTTAAACATTTGATATGTCATCTATGTCGTATTCTGAATAAAATATTGAAATTTGAAACTTCCACAGCATTGCATTCTGTTTTAATTCACAATTTGTACAGTGTGCCAAACTCGGGACGGCCACATCAAAAGCTAACGCTACACGCCTTACTCCCCACGCCACTCAATCAGACAATGGTGGGCGGAGTTAGTGTAAATAGACACTCCGCTAAACAAAACAAAACTGCGTTGCATTATATGCATTCTAATATAGATCTAACATCTTATTAAAAATAGTGTGAACACATCTTTAACATTTATGGTAACATTTTAAGGACAAAAATGTAGCCATGTAACCATCTGTTGCTCAGATGACAGATCAATATGATTATTTGGGAAACCTCGTTGACAAACTGCATTTACATCCATTTCTACCTGACAGAAGCGGAGTTATAATTGGCAGGGAGTTAAAAATACGATGCCTTATTGACACGAGCATCAAACTGCTGTTAAAGTGTCCGCAGCGCTGTGGAAGTAAATCGCTTTGCTGATAATGAACCTGCACTGAGCCAGACAGCGCTGAGGGTGATGGATGTCTGCCAGAAGACAATGTTCCTGTGGTTTGGATAGAGACGCAACATCACGTCTAGCTGGCTGTCTGTACCCATATCTCCCCATGCACCACATTAGAGGAACAGAGTAGATAGGCAGCGCTTCAAACACACGTTCAACAGCCCTCCACAACAGAAACAAAGTGCCAAAAACAACAACAAAACTTTGTGGTGCGTCGAAAACCAGGATTAAACAGAGCAGTCACTTATCGTCTCCATGATGATGGAGTTCTTATCTTGACCCAGTTTGGCGCTCAAGGAGAAAGAGCGCAACACTTTTGGATGTGGATGCGCTCGCCATGCTGCTTAAGCATGTTTTCCAGTTTTTTGGAGGTTTTAAAGTAGGACACAGATGTTAATACTTTACAAGTGAGTGCAGATGTTTTGCCTTCATACATAAATGTGATGGGATGAAAGAGGACTTAGTGTTTACATGGCCTGGACGTGACCCTAACTGCTGGGATGGATATAATGATTGTGGCAGTGTTAAAAGTACATGAGCACAGCAACGTAGCATAAGGTCATAGGCTTCTAAACATATTTGGGTAAATCTCATAAAACCTGTCAAGAATGAGTCTGATCATATATTTATAATTTTTTATACAAAAATGTATTATATTTTGCTTAAAGTGGTCATGATATTGATTATTTGTATTATTTTAATGTGTTCTTTGAGGTTCACTTATAATGTTAATAACATTTTGGCACAAATTATATATACAGGTGTGGTCGGAATTATTGGCACCCATGGTAAATATGAACAAAGATGGTTGTAAAAATAAATCAGCAATGTTTATCCTTTTGAACTTTCATAAAAAACAAATAAATCTAAAACAAAATCGAACATGTTTTTCTCCAAAACATGTTGGCAACAATTATTGGCCCCCTTATAATATTTTATGAGCACAATATCTCTGAAGTATATTCCCATTAATATTAACTTTTTTTAGCACACTAGAGTGACTAGGAGCATGAAATTGTCTAGCTATGGCGTCTTGTTTCACAGGAGTATAAATATGAGGAAACACAAAGGCCAAATTCCCTTAATCATCCATCCCAATGAGTAACACCAAAGAATATAGGTCTGATGTGCAAGAAACGATTGTTGAGCTTCACAAAATATAAAGTGACTGTAAGAAAACAGCTAAAGCATTGGAAATCCCCATTTCCACCATCAGGGCAATAATTAAGAAGTTGCAGTCAACTAAAGATGTTAGGAATCTGCCTGGAAGAGGACATGCGTCTATATCGTCCTAATGCAGAGTAATGCTGAGGAGGAGAGTTTGAGTGGCCAAAGACTCTTCAAGGATCACAAATGGAGAACTGCAGAGATTATTTGAGTCTTTGGGTCAGAAAATCAAACCCCTACATCACCACATGTTGTTTGGGAGGGTTTTAAGAAAAATCCTCCTCGCTCATCCAGAAACAAACTCCAGCATATTCAGCTGTCAGGCACGACTGGAACTTCAAAAGGGACAGGATTCTATGGCCCTTACTCTATGGATTCTAACTTTTTGGCAGCAAACCCACCAGATGGCTTTGGTGCAAACAGGGATAAAAATTACCCCATGCCCACGGTTAAATATACTGCTATATAAATATACCATACATATATACATTTTTACATTTTTTTTATTTATTTATTTTTTTTATTGTGGGCCTATTTTTTTGCTGGACGTCCTGGACATCTTTTTTCAGATATATGGTATCATGGATTCTAGCAAATACCAACAGATAAAAAATCTAAACCTGATGGCTTCTGCTAGAAATCTTATAATGGGCCGTGGTTGGATTGTCAATCAGGACAATGACCCAAAACAAACATCAAAATAAACACAAAAATCTGTCACTGAGCACAAAATGAAGCTTCTGCCATGGCCGCCCCAGAGCCTGTTCTCCGAACAAACATATAATCCTTCAACACAATCTGGGGCACCGTTGAAATAAAGCATCCACTCGTTTCCAGAGACTCAAACAAGTTGTTTAAACTGGGCGCGTCAGAGCAAACGTTCTTTCACTCTTCCATTTGTCCTGTTGTCGGCAGAGTCAAGCACATGCAGTACGTCAGAAACTGAACGCGCATCTGTATACTGTATCCAGTGGACAGCATCGGTGATTATAATGGGTTCTATTTGCAATGCTCACAGTGTAAGCAAATATCAGCCATTAAGAGACTGAATGCCAGTGGACGGGGTTTATGGTGTGATGACGTATAACTATTTGTCGATGTCTTGCTCTGGAGGCAGTCATATGCTAATGTATTTGCCCATGTGATGTCACAAGTCACCCATTAAAATGTGCTGTTTTTCAAGCTTGATTAAATAAATGGTTTGTTTATAATGAGGAGGACATTTTAAGCTATGAAATGTTTTGATGGTACAAAGGTTAAATGTCTTATATGTCAAAAGAGCAAGGCAAATTTGATTTCTCATGTCATGACCCCTTTAGGAAATTCAACCTTTTTGCATATTGACATAAAAAAAAAAACGCATTTATATGGAATTTAATGAATAAATACCCTAATTTCCATTATCGTAATGCAAAGATATTTGCATTCGCATAAATTATATGCATTTTTAACAGCAATGAGAATTATCTTTGAGAGTAATGTAAACTATTTAAGAAAAAAAAAAAAAAAAAAAAACCTGGGGTTGTGAAATTGTCATGAAATGTGAATAAAAATACTTTTTTATGACATCTGCACATTTGACTATAGACTTTGGCCAAAATAAATACATAAATGAAGACAATTATGTTCATATAAATGTAGAATTTTTATTACAACTCTGTTTCTTTCATGCATATAAAGCTTTTGGCCAATCACACGTTTCCATATAACATTCTCTGAAACCCTGTGCAAGGTGTGCAAGCTACACAAACTTTTATAACATTATAAAAAGTTTAATGAGCTTCAATAATGGCCTCGACAGCATGATGACTGACGCTGTTAAACTTTACAGTGAGGAAAAATCCATTAAGGAAAGTAGTTGTGAAGGATTTCACCACCCATGGTGTATAAGCCTTTCATACATGAAATATAATTAGAGCATTTCACGCTCAGCACTCTTACTGTATGTCAGATGAGACACACTCCACATTCAATGCAAGGATGCTGCTGCATGTGGATATCGGAAAGATGACTTTATCAGCTATCTGCCAGGCAAAGCAATGGCACAGTACAAAGTGATGGTCGAATTATTCATCATATGAGTGTATGACAAGAGTGCTTTCTTTCACCCTGCCAAATTTGCCATTTTTTGAACTATCAACTTCAGTTTGCAGCAGTTTCCAAAATGGCAGATGTGGCTGTAATTTGATACAGAGCAAATTGCTCTGAGATTGAATAAACCCTGCTCAGAGCTCGAGGTTTAAAGATGTGAAATTATGTGAGACACACTGGTGCCTGTGTTTGCAGAGATGTCAATCGACTCCACATTTTCAAATTTTTGCCACACCTGACGAACACTTTATATATTATATACACTTATGGATTTGAAAGAATAAATTAAACAGTAGAATAAAAAAAAAAAAAAACAGTATGTGTTATTCTTTGTTAACGTTAGTAAAATACAGCTACTCATAATTCAGGCAAGCACAGGTCCATTAAATAATATTAACAGACAGCAAATTAACTAAGAACAATAAATGCTTCTTTTATTGTTAGTTCATGTTAACATGATGAAACCTTATTGTAAAGTGTTATCAAAAATATGTACACTGATATCTGATATATATTACATTTATATATTTATATAAATTATGTTTTATATATTATAAATATAAATTAATATATAATTAAAGAAAAAACATTTATTTCACTTTGATAACTCAAACTTATATATATATATATATATATATATATATATATATATATATATATATATATATATATATATATATATATATATATATATATATATACATACACACATACACACACACACACTCACCTCAAGGATTATTAGGAACACCTGTTCAATTTCTCATTAATGCAATTATCTAATCAACCAATCACATGGCAGTTGCTTCAATGCATTTAGGGGTGTGGTCCTGATCAAGACAATCTCCTGAACTCCAAACTGAATGTCAGAATGGGAAAGAAAGGTGATTTAAACAATTTTGAGCGTGGCATGGTTGTTGGTGCCAGACGGGCCGGTCTGAGTATTTCACAATCTGTTCAGTTACTGGAATTTTCATGCACAACCATTTCTAGGGTTTACAAAGAATGGTGTGAAAAGGGAAAAACATCCAGTATGTGGCAGTCCTGTGGGCGAAAATGCCTTGTTGATGCTAGAGGTCAGAGGAGAATGGGCTGACTGATTCAAGCTGATAGAAGAGCAACTTTGACTGAAATAACCACTCGTTACAACCGAGGTATGCAGCAAAGCATTTGTGAAGCCACAACACGCACAACCTTGAGGCAGATGGGCTACAACAGCAGAAGACCCCACCGGGTACCACTCATCTCCACTACAAGTAGGAAAAAGAGGCTACAATTTGCACGAGCTCACCAAACACCAAATTGGACAGTTGAAGACTGGAAAAATGTTGCCTGGTCTGATGAGTCTCGATTTCTGTTGAGACATTCAAATGGTAGAGTCAGAATTTGGCGTAAACAGAATGAGAACATGGATCCATCATGCCTTGTTACCACTGTGCAGGCTGGTGGTGGTGGTGTAATGGTGTGGGGGATGTTTTCTTGGCACACTTTAGGCCCCTTAGTGCCAATTGGGCATCGTTTAAATGCCACGGCCTACCTGAGCATTGTTTCTGACCATGTCCATCCCTTTATGACCACCATGTACCCATTCTCTGATGGCTACTTCCAGCAGGATAATGCACCATGTCACAAAGCTTGAATAATTTCAAATTGGTTTCTTGAACATGACAATGAGTTCACTGTACTAAAATGGCCCCCACAGTCACCAGATCTCAACCCAATAGAGCATCTTTGGGATGTGGTGGAACGGGAGCTTCGTGCCCTGGATGTGCATCCCACAAATCTCCATCAACTGCAAGATGCTATCCTATCAGTATGGGCCAACATTTCTAAAGAATGCTTTCAGCACCTTGTTGAATCAATGCCACGTAGAATTAAGGCAGTTCTGAAGGCGAAAGGGGGTCAAACACAGTATTAGTATGGTGTTCCTAATAATCCTTTAGGTGAGTGTGTATATATATATATATATATATATATATATATATATATATACATACATATACACGCCCATGGGTGAACAGATGGGCACAAGTGCATTTGCTATTTAAACAATGTGGCGCTGGACGTGAAAATGATAACTAGCAAAAAAACCTTGTGTTGCGCCTGGTGCCGCATTGTGCCAGGTGTATAATAGGGCCCTATATCCTTCAATTATACAGTAACACTGCTTTCTCAGCAGAAACCCTACAGATGCACAGAAAATGGCCATTTGATGTTATTTGCATCCAGAACAGAAGCAGAGGTTGTTCTGTCTAATCCGGACAGGGGATCGCGGTGGATGTGGCAGGTAATGGGGGAGGGAAAGCTGATGGAATAGGTTACGAACGATGTGCACTTCCTCTCGGAAGATTAAAGGCCAGATTGGCTCTTTGAGTCACTCCTGGATGCAGTTAGGCAGGAATACTGCCTTTCAGGGTGACCTTCATGAAGTGTCACGATACAAAGACTCGAAGGCTTGAGATGATTGTATGCATGTGTGTGTTCAACAGTGTTCACCTTTGCTCCAAAATGTATCAATATTTCCCTAGAGCATGCTCGAGTCTGATTCTGCTGTAAGCTTTTCCAGAGTGTGCAAACAGAAACCAGAGAGGAGGAGACAAGATACCACTGCCAATTATACAGCGCCACAGCCTTACTGGAATACAAACACTGGCTCATATAGTACGTAATGCATGAATAATATCTTACCCTGTACAACTGACCATACATCACCCTATAATAGTGGAATCGCCAGGCTGAAGAGCTTAGGTACATTTTTTTTCTCAATAGCTTACATCAAGTGGACATCTAAACAATTTTGCACTTGCAGAACTCAACTTTGATAGACGTGTGTTTAATAAAGTCTAGTGAGATTGTAATCACAATGATCTGACTGATCAGATACCTGTCCATCACACGCCTTGAACATTCATTTCCCTCCTGTCTGAGAAGACACGTGGAAGAACAATAGCCATCTTTTCCCAGTCGACCTTTAGCGGAAAGGGCAAAGAGTCCAAGCAGTAAATAACCTCATAATGTGGCTTTCTGATCTACAGTGCATCTCCCAGGAGTAAGACCCCCCATACCTAACAAAAGCATTATCAGTGGTGTCAGCCACGGTGGCGACCAGATACATGTAATACATGGAAAGGTAACTGTGATAAAACATTATTTGAATTGCTTCGTAACCAATGATCCTGTAGTGAAGATTGGACATGAGATGGTCCATGTACTGTGATTGTAAACTAAAAAGGGTCTCTGATAAACTACAGGGATGTTGATTATATACTGTACAGCTAATGTAAGATTCATGGCATCAAATGATCAAGATATTCAGAGCTTAACTTAAGGTAATTTAAGGCAATTCAAGGATCAATTCAAGTGAAATGTCTGTGACGTAATTACCACAAAAATTAATTTCCACTTGTCCTTCCGTTTCTTATGGTATTAAGCTATATGGGTTACAGTGAGGCACTCACAATGTATGTGAATGGGTCCAATCATTAAAATATTCATTGTTTTAATAGTATAGCCACAAGATGTAAACAATAATCTTAATGTTAGCATGATTTTAGAATGAAATAAATCACCTTAAATTGAAATGACCTTTTCTGAGTTCTATCCAATTGTTTCCATGACAACACAATGCCATAAACCATAAAACCAATGATTTTCATTAGATTTAATGGAAGAAAATGGATCCCTTTCACTTGCAAGTTTTCCTTTCACACAGTGCCTCACCGTAACCTCCATCTAAGGAAAAAACATGGATGAATCAGATGTATTCTTTTTTGTGGCAATCATTATGCATTATACTACAAGTTCTGTCGAATAACCTTAATACAAAGTTTCGTCATGAAACTCTAGATGGCGCAGGCTGATTACAACTTGCTGATTACGCAGGCCCTTAACTCAATCTGCTCGCTGCTCAACCTTCAAATACTTGGTCAGCATTTGCTGTAGCAGTTGCAGAACGCTTTCAGAAACCCTCCACCTTCCCCAGCTCCACCTGTATAGATCTGCTACGGGTAATTCCTGTACACTCTATTGTACAGAAGCAGCATGTCTTACTTTCTCCCAGCAGTGTGTTGTGTATGTATTGGCAGTAGAAAGTCCCGTATTTGATCTGCAGCAGCAGAAATAACCAGTAGCAGTGAAGCAGATCTATTCAGCTAAGACTAAAACATTGTCATATCCATTACCATGCCAAATACTCAGAGTTGTCATGACAGAAATTTGTTCAGAACCCAGAATATTCCTTTAAGCTGAAGAGTGAACCAGGCTTACACCAAAAATCTGGCAACGTGAGACTACACTGTGCCTGTCATCTACAGTGTACTGATAAGACTATCATCAATGTTTCTATGCCAAATGAGTTGGCGGAATAGTGTTACATAGTTGGCCTTGTACTGCACCAATGAGTTCATTCATTTGAAGTCCTCCACTGAACAGAGTGACTCAGAACAAAGCCTTTCATTCTGATGGTCAATGAGACCCACACACCGAGAAAGAAGATGAAGGAATTCATCTCACGAAACCATATGGCTGGAGTGGAAATAAATTATTTTCTACTGGCTGACATCCACATCTGAAGGAAACATAGCTATAGGTGACTCAGACAGACAAAACACAACAAATGGCACAGACAGACAGACAGACAGACAGACAGACAGATAGATAGACAGACAGACAGACAGACAGACAGACAGACAGATAGAAAATTTGATTCTCTTAGATGGTTGGTTATCATTTGACACAACAGGAAGAATAATCAAATTTTCCAATATCACATTCAAAACCACACATGCAGAAAGGTTAAAATGGGGCTAATGATAAAGCCCAGTGATCCATCCATGAAATTTCTTGTAAAATTATCCCAGCAGCCTTTAATCAATAGAGCAAAACTCTATCTCTGATGGTAGCTATAGCAATCAAAATTCATTAACCACCGTTGAGGAATCGATACGCTCCCCTTTTAAAACTGAAGCAGTTATTTGGATGGCAGTGTGGAAGAGGCGCAGAGGTAAATGGACTGAGAGAGGGGCAGTTAACCTGGTCAGCGCCGGGCCGGAGCGCTGGGGAGCAATTAATGCTTTTCATTGCCGGCTAGACGCACAAACAACTGCAAGGCCACGCTGTATGAGTTACGAGCTCAGGGTCAGTGTCTGAGTACCCAGACAGACACTGGAGGCTGCTGCTCAGAATGGATCACTAAAATCGTGAAAAAAGAATCAAACTCAGTGCATGATTTTTGCCAACTGGCTAAACTGTTTCTGTGGAGTGCAATAATGGTACAACATTGTGAGAAGTGAAAGAGTGGGAGAATTACACAAAACTGTATTTAATAATTCTAAATATACCTTTAAATGAATAGTTCCATATTCACTAAATGATGTATTGAGTTAGTTTTGATTATGCAAATGGCCTTGTATGTCTCATAACCAATCACATAGTTTTTAATTTGTGAATTGCAATTGAGAGCATGATTTTCACTTACTAACAGCTTAAAGGTGCAGTATGTAAGAAAGACAGCTAGTGGTTGAAATGGGTACTGCAGTCCAAATTCATAATATTGGAGAGAGTTGTTTCCCTGCCCCCTCCTCCTCAGACTCAATGTTCACGGAGGCTGTCAGTTTGAGAATACAACAGGAAACAGGAACAAGCACAATTGACAATGGCAAGCGACAAGCTTTACACTATAAGTTGATCGGCTAATGTATCGGTATTTTAAAATGACTCTGGTCATAGAGCTTTTTAGATGGATGCAGAGACTTTTTAGTTCAGGTAGAATCAGGTAGTTCAGTAGAATCTGACCCAGTTCGGCAACCAACTGGGGGGTCGAAATACTATTGGGTAAATTGGCAGTGGGTGGGATCACACAGACCAAAACAAAAACATTTTTCTTCAGAAGAACATGTACGTGAACTTAACATGTTTCCTAAATATCTGAAAACACATTATGGTATTTTTAGGCTTTAGTACAGACAAAAAACAACAACAACAAAAAATATGTATGTTTTTACCAGCTGAGAATTCCTCCGTTGCACATACAAATAAAGATCTGCTGCTGGGAGACGCGGTTCTGATGCCTGTACTGAACCATAATGGACAACGTAGCTCCTATGATGAGAAAAACCATGTATGCTTGAGTTTTTAGGGTTGCATCTTGTGACATATTATACTGTTTTTGGTAGATGCTTTCGGTACATGTAGCGTTCATATTTCAGTCGAACCGCACTAGAGTTAATTTGGAAGTGGACAAAAACCACTTTGGGCAAAAATGTGGGTTTCAGTCCACTTGTTTGGTGCACACCAGGGTTCGGATGGCAGCATTCACACTTATTCAAATGAACCACACTAACAGAGCAATCGCACCAGAGTTTGTTTTAATCGAACTAAACCTGCCAAGTGTGAACACACCCTTAGAGCACGAATCATATGTCGGCTACTTTAAAGGGTTAGTTTGCCCAAAAATTTAAATTCTGTCATTAATTACTCACCCTCATATCAGTCCAAACCTGTAAGACTTTCATTCATCTTCGGAAAATAGGTTTCTGAACCACACATAGGCAGAAACATCATTGCAACTGAGGCCCAGAAAGGTAGTAAAGACATCGTTAAAATAGTCCATGTACTACAGTGATTCAACCTTAACGCTATGAAGTGACGAGAATACTTTTTGTGCTCAAAAAAATAAAATAAAAATAAATAAATAACGACTTTATTCAACAATTTCTTCTCGTCTGTGCAATTCTTCTCCTACGCAGTTTATGTTGTAAATACAGTACAGTGCTTCCAGGTTCTATGTCAGAATGCCGACTCACCATTGGCTGATGCTGTTCACGTGAGCAATACAACGCATGCATGTGATGCTGATGCAGGAGCTAGCCAATGGTGAGCCACCATTCTGACGTAGAACCTGGAAGCACTGTACTGTCTTTACTACGTGAATAGCTTAGGAGAATGACTTTGAAGAGAAGAAATAGTTGAATAAAGTCATTATTTTTATTTAGTTTTTTTTTGCGCACAAAAAGTATTCTCGCCGCTTCATAACATTAAGGTTGAACCACTGTAGTACATGGACTATTTTAACGATGTCTTTCCTTGAAAGTTGCAGTGACATTGCTGCCTATGTATGGTTTGGTTTGATTTAATGTCTTATGGGTTTGGAACGACATAAGGGTGAGTAATTAATGACAGAATTTTTATTTTTGGGCGAACTAACCCTTTAATGGGAGTTTTATGGTGTTTTTGTTAAGGCTGGTCACTATTTGCTTTCGTTGTATGGAAAACAGATGTTGTATGTGTAAATATTCTCAGTTTGCATTCTACAGAAAAAAGCCGAACTATTCCTCTAAATGTCTAATATCTCAAATTTTAACAATGTTGACTCTAAAGTCAAATGTTTTCTTTATTTCACCAAATCAGAGAGCCCATCATCAAAATGTCTCACTAGCACTGGCTCTATGGAAGTAACATGGTACCATTGTCATTGAAATGTCCTGAGATTGATTGTCTGATGAGTTTTCCATTGTTTCATTTGTGATATCACTATTGTGAAAGAAAATAAGAAACACATTTTGATCATTAGAGAGATCACAGATTACCTGGGGTTTCTAGAATAAGTAAAACAGCGAAAGAGAAAACAAAAATGAGACTCTCAAATTCTCAGCATATCTGTAAAAAAGGAAAATCAAAAGGATATAGATTACATTCAGTCCAAGATGATGCCATTCACTCCATCAAATAAGCTGCATAAATGTCAATAAGTCTGTGTATTTAGCCTTATTAAAGTCACAATGAAATCAAAATTGAAGTTCTTTTAGTATGAATGTTACCATTACTGTATCTATAAGCTAGTGTGCTCCAAAACAACAACAAAATTCACATTTAGAAAATATAAGTGTTCAAAACTTACAGTCTCTCACTTCTGCCAATAAAGATCCATGATTTTGATGACATCACACTTCAGCTTCTCATCAGATTTTCTGTCCAATCAAATGCTCTCTAGAAGCGTCCCAACATTATGTCCCTACATTATAAATAGCTGCTGAAACTGCGGCTAAAATCGTTCACTTGTTCACACATTTACAATTTTCTACATGGTGAATGGCACATAGTACTATATAGGGGATAGGGAACGATTCAGACCGTGTAAATATGCTTTCCATTGGGATGAAGTCTGGTTTCACGTTAGTGTCACACGAACAGCCGCATTGCGCACACAACTCTGCTCCGAGCCGTAATATAAACAAAATGCTATTGGCTATTTTTAAAAAGGGGGAGGAGCTGTTTGATAGGTATCGTCCTGTTTTCCTGTTTCAGTGGAAATTACATCAACAAGTTGAATAATGCCGCGCGCTTCAAGGCACTTCAGTGGGCCTTTAATAATTCACATATCTTGAATACCCTCTGCTCAAATGCTTTGCAATCACCCCTATCTTTTGAAAACATCTTCCCTTAGTTTATTGAGCCATGCAAGATGCAAAGCCAACTCCACTTGTCCTGCATTACCTGAACAAATAGCACAGGCTTATGCCGAGGACCAATTCTAAAGCAATCACCATTCGGCGACGATAAACCCTGACATCAGGCACCTGATCACAGCCTCAGGCTAGCAGGAGTAGACGCCGCTGACAGGAGAGCAAAGCTCATACATTAGCTGGAGCAGGCATACTCAAAATTGCACTCTGTAAAATTAGCAAGAATATTTGAATGGCCTTTTTCCCTGTGTGACAGCCCCACTATGATTTATTAGCAGGGTGTTGGCGTGTCTTGCATATCTCCCCACGTGTCAAATTAGTCAACCCGGGCTGATAGCCAACAGTTGTTTCAATTAATTAAAAGTCGCTAGAGGTGGGGGAAAAATAAGAAATCAAGGACAAAATTATGAACGGTTTAATTATACACTGAGTGCCATTTCTCATACAAAAAGAATGAAATGAATACATAAGTAAGATAATCACTGAGTTGAGCTGTTTCTAGGCCAGATGCAGTGAGCTGTCATCATTTCATTTCCTTGTTAAAGGCACAATATGTAAGATTTTTGGATTAAAAAATCCAACAACCACTAGAACAATGTTATATATTTTGTTGACTTGTGTACTTACATTATATCAAAGGCCCACTGAAGTGCCTTGAAGCGCATTATTCAACGTGTAGATTTCAACACACTCAAATGTATCTAATATGATAAAACAGCGCTGTGTTACCCCACATACGCATGAGCGGAAGCGGACGTCTGTGGCATAATAAAAGCTCAGCGCAATCAATGCGCCATCAAGCTACGCCTTTGTTTTCAATAAGCGACCTCTAGTGGCAAAAAATTACATATTGTGGCTTTAATTCTTTCCCCACCAAACACGGAAATGTACATTATTTGTGAGAAAACGCTTGCCTGCCAATCACAGAATTTTCCTGGTTTCTGTGTTTTTACTGTTGTAGCGACTGAGGCAAATCAGACACAATTATTTGTCCAATTTAACAAGTAATCTTTAGAACTTACTCTGAAAGTCTATGGACCCATCCCCCCAAAAGGCCCATAAGAGCAAGGAAGAGGCCTCTGGTTACAGGACACATAAGAACTGATAAGGTTTATGACTTGAAAGAATGTGCAGAAAGCTGTAAAACTCAATTCTTTTTACAAATAAACCATCTTAAATCCATATAGCCTATACGCAACCACTTGAGAAAGATATAAACATATATCCATCTCATGAGTTTGCTTTTATAGGGTTTAAGTCTATGTATTAATTGTGTCTCTGTTGCATTTATGTTTCATAATTATACTATGGCTATTTATAATCATACTATGGTTAATGAAAATCATGTGTATGGCATGTTTGGTGTCTACGAAGTTGTAATCTAAAGATCTGAATGATTGTGTATACGATATGTCAATACCTGTACAACATATTAGTATTACAAGAATCTTTAATAGTTCCTTCATCAGCAACCAATCTGCAAACAATCTGCTTGAGACAAAGGATTGTAAAATTTTCCCTCCGAAAGCCCGAATACAATTGGCTCTCTGACTGAAGAGGCGGTGACCTCTTGTAGACCTTTTAAGGAGAGACGCACAGATCTCTCTCGCTGGCTAAACCGCCACGTCATCTCGGCTGGCTGTGAGCCAGACCATGTAGTGCAGGCCCTCCAAGCAGGGTGGGCCTACACGCACAACACAGAGCCATGCGCGTGTGTGGAACAGGAAACCCGATGCCACCACACCACACTTCCGATGGAACAGTAGGCCCAAACTCCTCACGCCACGTGCAACTTCCTTAACCTCGACGGAGTTCGAAACAACCATGCAAGTTTACCGTCATTCCTTCGCTCAACATGGAAAAACTGCCTTATGTGAAGCTTATGAGTGTTGATTATTATATCTAAAAATAAATAGCAACTGAATTTAGGATAATAGTTTGGGCTCTGTTGTTAACCTTTAATATTATAGCAATGTCTAAGTAAGGGCTCCCTATATAGTTTACAGCATTATCTTTCAGAAAGTTTTAGTTATAATTGAATTCATTTAAGGACAGACACAATTTTTTCAGTAAACCACTGGTGAATAAAACGAAATAAAAAGCAATTTTGTAAAACTGCTGTACCGAACCCGTACCGAGACTTCAAAACCAAAGTACGTACTGAACCGTCAGTTTTGTGTACCGTTACACCCCTAGTAAATAGTAATTAGATGCTATTTATACTTTATTTTGACAGATCCATACTATTTGCACCTCAGTATTGTTGTACATTAACAGGATGCAATAATAACAGCGTAAATGATTTTATTTCTTAAAATTATTAAATAGATGCCGCCTTAATGGGACAATAAAAGCCCTTCCTAAACCTACCCCTAACCCTACCGAATAAATACTTTTATTATTATTAATAATTTTGTTAGGCAATTTATTTCTATTTATTTTTATTGAAAGTAATGCTGCCTGCGTTCCAGGGAGGTTTTTGAGCACGTAAGTTACGACTTCAAACCATGACTCACGACTTTGTAGCGTTCCAGGCAAAGTCACGCCAAACTGCCTGAGCGCAAGGAATTGTGGTAGCTAAATGTAAACAAAGCATGGTGGACTGTACGGGGCTTATGCTCATTTATAATCATTTCTATCGCCAAAGGTGCTTACTCCTTGCTTATTTGAGGGAAACCAAATAAACAACAATGCCATTGTTGTTTCGCGGGCTATGTGACGTCAGAGCGCGTAACTGGGAGTACATCGATCTAGTACGAGATCACAAGTGGGAAGCTACGGGTTTGACTGCCTTTCCAGTGCACTTTCACGGGCAGAAGGTGGGAAAAACACGGGTTATGGGTTGCCTGGAACACAGCATAAATGCCTTTCCGGTGTGATATGTGATGGGAAAAGGAAGAAGAGCAAGCTCTGCAAAAGGTGGATTCGAACCCGGGTCGATCGTGTCAAAACCTTATTCCACAAACCTTTCGCTCTTAAAGAACCTTACCTTAAAGACATGCATTGTTTTTTAATCTTGTTTGGCCCAACCAAGCATTGTTAGGCAGAGCTAGTGCAAATAGCACTTGCCAACAAGGCACTTGCCAACTATTTGCACTTGGTGTAAATAGACACTCAATAATGTTATGCCAATGGAAAGTCTCATTAAACTGTAGATTAGAATTCAAGATGGTCTCTCACAACCTCATTTGAGATTTAAAATAAAGATTTGCTTGAATACAAAATTACTGAATTAACATTAAGTTAAAAATTAATGTAATGCTGAAAATAGAAAAATATTCTAATCTCAAGTGAAATAATTACTGGAATTGGGTGAGTTCTGAGGGCAGGTCTAGATGGTGTGATATGGAAAATGTCCCTTTGAGCCACTCAAGGTAAAAACTTCATTTCCTCTGGACTGGTTTCAGAGGGGCGAGACAGGCCGACATCCTGTCAGTTTAGTCCTCTTTAGAAACAAAGTAGCTTTGATCCCGAACCATGGGCGTTCCAGCACGACTTCATTAAACGGCACACGTCTAACCAGTGGCTCTCCCCCTCTCAGATTTCCCTCTGAACTTAAATCAAAAGCGTCGCTAGACTTCCAAGTGTTGAAATGTGGAGCTACGAGAGAAATCAGACTGAGTTCTCCCTCACGTTTGCATCTTTTGAAGCCTATCATGTTATTTTAATATGACACAAAGACTTTCTGTACATGTATTATGCGTTCACAATGAATGGCTTTTGGAGCTGCTTTGGAATTCAAATTTAGATTAAGATTTTGAATGCAATTTTAATGAAACGCTCAAGTGGGTTCACAGATCCGGTTTGTGAGTTTACTGCAACTAGAGCATGAGTAATTGTTGTAGATAAACAATTTTAAACTAAGAACAACAATGTAATTGATCATTTTGGCTACAAGGAACAGCTATTTGCAGAAAAAGATCAGAAATATAGTTGGTTGCCATATCACAGACCAATCACAGCCCTAATTTTCATTAGCAAAACAGCACAACTAAATGAAAGCCAGAAAACAGCAACTGTACGTGACCAAAGGGGCAATTAACTGCACTGAGGTGTGTTCCAACCTGGCAGGCCAGGGCTAAATGCTGGAAATATCCGGAAATCACTTGCTTAATGATGCTTGCATGTGTCCATCATCTCAGCCACTTTGCACAGCTTAAAAGCCTCAAATTTCAAGTCAAAGCAAAATGCAATGACAGATTTGATATATCTATGTATTCACATCTGCCTAACACTATCTATCTATCTATCTATCTATCTATCTATCTATCTATCTATCTATCTATCTATCTATCTATCTATCTATCTATCTATCTATCTATCTATCTATCTATCTATCTATCTATCTATCTATCTATTTAGTTCTATCTATTTTTAGTTCATTGTATTTTTTGCATTTTTCTATAGTTTCTATATTTCTATAGTCACTTGTAGTTTGTTTGGATGGTGTCTCATCAAGTGTTAAATAAAGAGTAAATGTGCTAAATGAAATGTTTGCATCATAATCGCATGAAACAGATGAATGAGACTTGCTATGGGTAGCATCTGAACTGATGAATACTACATCAAAATTTCTTTGGAAATACATAGTTCATTAATGTTTGGAACAGGCGATGCAAAAAGATCAAGGAACACAAGGAAGTCCACAAGGAAGATAAAATGATTTGAGCAAAGAAAAAAATCTATGTGGATTCGAAAATGTATTATGACTAAAATATCAAAAGAGATTTTCAAGTCTACTGGGACAGGACAGAATTCAGAGTTGGTTATTATGGACACCTCCTCCCACAAGAAGGCTTGTGTGGTGGTAGTCCAGACCGAGACATCTTCATGAGCAGCATTAGTTTAACTCAGTTCCCCTTCTTTCCCCCAGACAACCGTCTCAGATCTCTGAACTGATTAAGCTGTCAAACGAGAATTGGATTCTGAATTGGATTTCCAGAATGTTTTCCAAACATTTTGAAATATCTTTTTTCCCCTAAACATTTCCCTCATACAGTGTTGTGGCATATAGGGATTTAACAAAGTAACAAAGATTGCAAGCACAAACTCAAGGGGTGATTCATGAACTATAACTGTGGGGTAAGCTGTGCCACTTTTTTCAAGTAATCTTTCCTCTAATAAAGGAGAAACAAGACAAATGAAAAACTAATATGGTTTAATATTTCAGGATGTAATGCCAGTCAATGTTAACGCGTTAACGCATGCAATATATATATATATTTTCCGGTTAAAAAATATTTAACACAATTAATGCACAGGTAATTATGACATTTATTATGGGTTTATGTGAGGATTGTTTAAAGATTGAGCCTAATAAATGTTCAAACTGACATCTTTCAATTACACTGTAATGTTGAATGGCTATAATTAAATTTGTGGGATGCACATCCAGGGCACGAAGCTCCCGTTCCACCACATCCCAAAGATGCTCTATTGGGTTGAGATCTGGTGACTGTGGGGGCCATTTTAGTGCAGTGAACTCATTGTCATGTTCAAGAAACCAATTTGAAATGATTCAAGCTTTGTGACATGGTGCATTATCCTGCTGGAAGTAGCCATCAGAGAATGGGTGCATGGTGGTCATAAAGGGATGGACATGGTCAGAAACAATGCTCAGGTAGGCCGTGGCATTTAAACGATGCCCAATTGGCACTAAGGGGCCTAAAGTGTGCCAAGAAAACATCCCCCACACCATTACACCACCACCAGCAGCCTGCACAGTGGTAACAAGGCATGATGGATCCATGTTCTCATTCTGTTTACGCCAAATTCTGACTCTACCATCTGAATGTCTCAACAGAAATCAAGACACATCAGACCAGGCAACATTTTTCCAGTCTTCAACTGTTCATTTTTGGTGAGCTTGTGCAAACTGTAGCCTCTTTTTCCTATTTGTAGTGGAGATGAGTGGTACCCGGTGGGGTCTTCTGCTGCTGTAGCCCATCCGCCTCAAGGTTGTGCGTGTTGTGGCTTCACAAATGCTTTGCTGCATACCTCGGTTGTAACGAGTGGTTATTTCAGTCAAAGTTGCTCTTCTATCAGCTTGAATCATTCGGCCCATTCTCCTCTGACCTCTAGCATCAACAAGGCATTTTCGCCCACAGGACTGCCGCATACTGGATGTTTTTCCCTTTTCACACCATTCTTTGTAAACCCTAGAAATGGTTGTGAGTGAAAATCCCAGTAACTGAGCAGATTGTGAAATACTCAGACCGGCCCGTCTGGCACCAACAACCATGCCACGCTCAAAATTGCTTAAATCACCTTTCTTTCCCATTCTGACATTCAGTTTGGAGTTCAAGAGAGATTGTCTTGACCAGGACCACACCCCTAAATGCATTGAAGCAACTGCCATGTGATTGGTTGATTAGATAATTGCATTAATGAGAAATTGAACAGGTGTTCCTAATAATCCTTTAGGTGAGTGTATATTAAAAACAATATACAATATATTGTATAACAATATACAAATGTATATTACAAACTTTAATGTATTTAATCTCAGAATAATATATATATATATATATATATATATATATATATATATATATATATATATATATATATATATATATATATATATATATATATCAGGCCAAAGGGTCAAAGGGCTGATTGACTGGGAATATGTAACCAATTGGCATGAAAAATAAAAATATATATAATCCCATTCAAAAATTCAAATTTTCTGCAAATCATTCACATTTTCATTAATTAGCCAAAGATAAGGTTCAAAATTAATTAAACTGGAATAAAATAAAACAATTATTTCCACATTTTGTAATAATATTTATTATATTTCTTCCTCTGTTTGTCAGTATTAGTTGAGCCACTGTCCCAAGCATCCAACAAATTTTACCCCACGGCAATCATTCTGTGAACTCATGGTTAAATAAAAATCTCAAAAACTTAATCCTCATCATCTAACAATTAAATGTATAACATATAGTAAATAATGCTCTACGAGAAGAATGTAAGACAGCCTCATATATTAGCCTAATTTTTGTATTGATTTCACAAACTGTATTTCACACTTATAAATTCATAAAATTCCAATACAAATCTCCTGATAGAATTTATGAACCTTTTTTTCCGGCCACGTGACTCTGCACTGGGAGTTTGGCACATTACCATATGGACATAGGCTTCTGGTTAATGTAGAGAACTGGGAAGCACTTAACCGTAAATCCCACAGAAGGCGTTTCCTTGACACCAAAACACCCAGGGAACCAGTTCTGCCTGTCACGTCTTCATCAGTATACGAGATGTTCTCATGTACCTGTCAAGAACCTGCACATTAACTTATGCGAACATTCACCCAAAGGATCTCTCAACAGCTGGTCAGGACGAATTTGTGTGGATTTTAAAGCAGGGTTTTGCATTGAAATTTATATTAGGGTTGCTGGTTGATTTCCTCCCTCAATGCTCTGGGAATTTATCTCAGCAACATTGGGCTAGCCAGCAGGATTATTAAACCATGGCACGTTATTGCACATCTCATCATTTCTAAAGTCTCCAGAGAGATGCGGCACTGATGGATGTTCAGAGAAACAGACCGGTGCAGGAAAGCAACGGGAGTAAATGTTTAGATAATGCCTCTACAGATGCCTTTTAAAATGGATCAATATATAATAAATACACAAACCTTGATTTATATATTCCTTTTAGTTTTCAAGACAGTAGCTAGAATGTAACTGAAGAAAATCCTATTGTTTGCCCATACAAAACTCACCAACATGATGCTGGAATGTTGTTGGTGGTTGCCAAGGTGTTCTGAATGTTTTTAAGTGCCTCGCTAGGTGGTTGCTAAGGTTTTTGGGTGATTTTGCTTGGTGGGAAGTTCGTATATACGAGGTGGGAAGTCGTGTATACGACGTCAGGTGTGTTCAAGTTACTTTCGTTGGAGCAAGATGTTGGTCTACCTTGGTGTACCTTCTCTTACTTAACTACACCAGCTCTAAAAAAGAATGTACACCAGGTGTTTTTAATGATTTTAATTAATTTATGAAATCACTGTAAACGTTATCGTTACATAGGCTAAGATATTGTTATATTACAATGCCATTATATTTTGTGCAGAAAATTTGTTTATTTTGTTGTAAATAAAACAGCCCAAGTCACTTTCGGAGCAAGATGACAATGTACCTTCTCTTAATTAACTACAGCAAGGTTTTTAAACTCTACTTCCAGAAAATGAACAACAAAGAATGTGCACCAGGTGTGTTTTGCATTTTAATGTTTTTTATATAATTTATGAAGTCACTGTAAACTTTATCGTTATTGTTAAATTACAATGCTATTATATTTTGTGTCGAAAACTAGCTAATTTTGTTGTAAATAATACATCCCATGTCACTAAAATACAATAAATATTGTGGTATTCCGACACGTTTCTCACTGACGCCGCCAACTTGTAAACATCTTGTCTTCGATAAAATCCTGAGCTTCTGTCTATTCTTTTCGATATTACTAGTCCAAGTCAAAAGAGCCCACCCCTAATTTTCTATGATTTTCTGGTTATGACTCGGGTCCTGAAAAGCATAAAAGCATGTATGCACAAAAGTGTAATACTTAGGATTCAGGGTTTTGAAATATTATAGAAAAATAATTCAACGATACATTTGAAATCTGAGTACATTTCTACCCTTACAGGAAAAAATGTAAATGTAAAATTGCCTCTATTATGTTATTTTATTGTCTCCCAGAAGAAAGAACAGATTCTGAATCTAAACTGCCGAAACGAGTCATCAGTCATTCCAGTCTTACTTCCATAACATTCATATGTAACAATATAACAAATTGCATAATGCCAGCCTATGGTCTTCATTGGCTGCCCACGAACAACATCTACTTTGACCCGCCCTCAAACACTGTAGCTGGTCTGTGTTGTGTACATGTTGAGAAAATGCTATGAAAGCAAATTGTCTTTGTAAACACTTCCAAAGGATGAGGATGTGAAAAGTCAGAAATTTAAATGACCACAGCAACACAACTGCAGTATAACCTTTTGTGGTGTTCCCGTCTTTTTACTGACGATTGCTTCTTAAATCTTGGCGAGGTCAAAAGCGCGTATCCATTAAAGATGGGACAGTACACACTTTATTTGGACCAACTTGCTCCTCTGAATCACACCTGTAACTTTGATTAATTATTGATGCATATTCTAAATGCTAACTCAAATTATTACCAAGTTATTGGCAAGTTATTGGCATCCTGGCCAAATTTGCCCATTGGCCTCTGCTCATCATAGCCTCCTTATCATCCCCATACTGATTGCTTTAATCACTCTGTCTCCTCTCCACCATTCAGCTGGTGTGTGGTGGGCGTTCTGGCGTAATATGGCTGCCGTCGCATCATCCAGATGGATGCGGCACATTGGTGGTGGTTGAGGAGATTCCCCCCTTCTACACTCACCTAAAGGATTATTAGGAACACCATACTAATACTGTGTTTGACCCCCTTTCGCCTTCAGAACTGCCTTAATTCTACGTGGCATTGATTCAACAAGGTGCTGAAAGCATTCTTTAGAAATGTTGGCCCATATTGATAGGATAGCATCTTGCAGTTGATGGAGATTTGTGGGATGCACATCCAGGGCACGAAGCTCCCGTTCCACCACATCCCAAAGATGCTCTATTGGGTTGAGATCTGGTGACTGTGGGGGCCATTTTAGTACAGTGAACTCATTGTCATGTTCAAGAAACCAATTTGAAATGATTCAAGCTTTGTGACATGGTGCATTATCCTGCAGGAAGTAGCCATCAGAATGGGTACATGGTGGTCATAAAGGGATGGACATGGTCAGAAACAATGCTCAGGTAGACCGTGGCATTTAAACAATGCCCAATTGGCACTAAGGGGCCTAAAGTGTGCCAAGAAAACATCCCCCACACCATTATACCACCACCACCAGCCTGCACAGTGGTAACAAGGCATGATGGATCCATGTTCTCATCCTGTTTACGCCAAATTCTGAATGTCTAAACAGAAATCGAGACTCATCAGAACAAGCAACATTTTTCCAGTCTTCAACTGTCCAATTTTGGTGAGCTTGTGCAAATTGTAGCCTCTTTTTCCTATTTGTAGTAGAGATGAGTGGTACCCGGTGGGGTTTTCTGCTGTTGTAGCCCATCCGCCTCAAGGTTGTGCGTGTTGTGGCTTCACAAATGCTTTGCTGCATACCTCGGTTGTAACAAGTGGTTATTTCAGTCAAAATTGCTCTTCTATCAGCTTGAATCAGTCGGCCCATTCTCCTCTGACCTCTAGCATCAACAAGGCATTTTCGCCCACAGGACTGCCACATACTGGATGTTTTTCCCTTTTCACACCATTCTTTGTAAACCCTAGAAATGGTTGTGCGTGAAAATCCCAGTAACTGAGCAGATTGTGAAATACTCAGACCGGCCCGTCTGGCACCAACAACCATGCCACATTAAAATTGCTTAAATCACCTTTCTTTCCCATTCTGACATTCAGTTTGGAGTTCAGGAGATTGTCTTGACCAGGACCACACCCCTAAATGCATTGAAGCAACTGCCATGTGATTGGTTGATTAGATAATTGCATGAATGAGAAATTGAACATTCCTAATAATCCTTTAGGTGAGTGTATATAAGCGTGGAGTCAGTTGGGTTATAGTAAAATAACAAAATTATAGTTTTAGTTTTTTTTTTTAAGTAGAAAATAATATGTAAAGAGATATAGTAAAATAATCGAACAGCCTTAAGCACAGTCAAGTTCACTTGTGCATTCGCAGCCTTTTGTGCCATTGTAAGTTGTAATATTATATTTAGTCTGTGTATATCTGATTAATCTCATATAGGATGCGTTTGGTTGAGTTAATTAACGATCAGTAAAGCGCTTCATTGTACTGGTCAGCTTCAGCGCGCGCAATTCAAATAGAAATGCACATCATTAATAACTAATGGGACCGTCATATACATAACACCATAATGAGAACATTTTGTAATAAAATGTTGTGAAAGCTCTGGGTTTAGTTGTGTTTCAGTGCTGTTGTGGGAAGAGCGGGTCCATAACACATTCTGACCAGCAACAGGCAAGTTCGCTTGTGCATTCGCGTCATTATAAGCATATATAAGTCGTAATATTACGTTTATGTAGTATAAACATCTGATTAATCTCATATAGGATTTCGTTGAGTTAATAACCCGCAGCGCTTCATTGTACCGGTGATCATCTTCAGTTTCAGTGCGCACTCTCAGGGAAGAGCATCCACAGGAGTTATAGGCCTTCACCTGTGAGTGTTTTTTTGTAAATATAAGTTGTAATATATTTATAAATATCTGATTGTTCTCATATATGATGCATTTAGTTGGTAATTAACCTTCTAAGCGCATCTGTTTATGGTTGTTCATTCTCTTCAGCTTCAGAAATTATAGATTTTTAAAAGTAGAAAATAATATTTATGTAAAGAGATATAGTGAAATAAGAAGTGCTTAAAAGTGCACAACTCTTCTTAAGTGGAAGAAGCTACTCACGTGCAACCTAATATAGAAAGCACTGAGTCATTAGTTGGATTAGTAAAATAACGAAATTATAGTTTGTAAGTCGAAAATAATATTTATGTAAAGAGATATAGTAAAACACCGCCCCACCCCCCACCAACGATATCATCGTCCATCGCAATGTTTTACTGTAAACATCGTCAACTGCCAATTAAGGGGACATCGCACAACCCTACTGTTTACAGTGCATGTCAGAAACTAAACACCCATTAGGAAATGTTACAAAATCATGAAAATTTATTTTTTATATATGTAGTTCTGTGTTTTATTACATGGTTTTAACAAGAATCTTAACATCTAAATGCACTTTTTTCATCTTTGTTAGCCCTTCACAACAATTGGATAAATCATTTGCCCTCTGGGGGTGTCTCAGGGGATTGGGTTAATTGCATTCCAATAGGAGTGTGAACTATTGATCATCGGTCACAATGTTGCATGTAACTTCATTCAACTTCATTAAAGGATCATTACTAAAACAGTGTAAAAGCAGGTCGTCAGTGGCCACACCAACCCTTAGTTTTTGCAGTGCATATACTGGACACGTGTGTCAGCCTTCACATTTCAAGAGGGACAGTGCTGAGACTTCATTACAAACATTTCAGCCTTGGAAAACTGTCTGAGGAACAGCATATCTGAACGACCACAATGCATTCCAATAAAGCCTCTTTAATGCATTCAGAGGGAAATGTCGACTGGTTCTCCTCTAATAACACACTTCTGTAATGGAGTTTGGTGGATTATGGGATTTAGAGTGCACTGACCCTCATGTGAGTATTACACAATTATCCTCAGTTGAGAAGATTCCCATAATCTAATGACGACGTTAAATGAGCTCCCACGTGTCCTGTTAAGTTCTTTCTGCACTGCATGCAACAACTTTAAAAACTCACATTTTAGTTTTAACAAGATACTGATGTGTAACAGAGTTTAGTTATAAGAGGCAAGTTCCAAAAGAAAATGAAGGAATGACAGTCAGTTGTGCTTTTACAAATGCACACTATGTAAGATTTTTGGATTAAAATGTCTAAAAACCACTACAACAATTGTTGTCCTGTGTACGTATCCCAAATGATTCCAACAATGTTTAAATCTAGAGAAATCAGCAATTTTAACCAGTGTAACGGCCCATGTCATTGTGTTGCCTGTCAATGACGTCATATCTGCATTACCCTCGATTTCCAGTTTTACATCCATAGAAACCATGGAAACACCAAAGATGCTTTAATATACATTATTATTTACCTTTTTAACGTGTCATGCTTGAGACCCAGCCTTCATTTCCATTAATCAGCATTGCGGCTCTGTAGTTGGATACTATTTTCCGCGTCTCAGAGCAAAAACGCATTCTGTTTGATCATGCTCTTACGCCTGTCAGTCAGACATCAAAAATGTTGTCAAATAGAACAGATGCAGGCGAATGCAGACAACAGCGCAACGTTTAAAGATAATTTCCGATGACTGACATCACAGAATTTACCTGTATTGTGGTGCTGATGTGTGAATGGTCTCTTACTGTAAAGTCATTCTGGTAATTTTACGGCAATTTACTGGGATTGCTGTGTGAAAGGGGCTATTGTTTGAATCTCTTGTATTCTTGATTTTCCCATGAGTAGCATGTTTGTACCATACCTCAGAGACAACTATCATACCATAATCAGAAAGAGTAACAGTAATACAGCATGAGTCTCCACAATGCAATATATTTTAAAAATTAATCGCATGCCATTTAACAACACAAGTCATTTATTTTATTAATATAATATTCTAATATCAATCTAGCTTACTACAATGTGCAACAAATGTCTCATACCAGCCACAGAGTGAATGCAGAGAGTACTTTCAACACACTCAAACGTTATTTTTTGTGTGATTGTTTTGACCTAAACAGCGTTGGTTACCCCACAATTTTAATTTGTCCGATAAAGTGACCTGTATGAGTAGTATCAGTACTTGCAGCCATTTCATTAGAATGAAATAAAATAATGTAAATTTAAGTGATCAAACGTAACTGTAACAAAGTTCAAGTTTACTTTAATTGTAAAATATTCATTAGACTGCTTTCGATGTGTGCAACAACTAATTTCATAAATGAAAATTTTGCAACCGACAGTCTGTATATGTGATCCATTTGAAACTACTTCTATGAACAGTCAAATCCCATACTGAATGGCACATAAAATAGGTCAGATACATGCAGTGTGCTTGCCTTGCATAAAACTCCCATGATTCCATGCTCCTTTACGGCGTCATCAAGATACGCCTTTGTTATTGTTTTGAATAAGCGACCTCTGGAGATGAAACTTACTCTGCCTTTAACATATAGCACATATTTGGTGACAGTTATGATTGATGCATTTCATAAATAAAGGAATCTAAGAGAAATCAAATTTAAAAACGTCATACATAAATGCATGCATATTAATGTTGGGCAGGAAGTGAAATACATTAGCAGAATACTTGAATTTGTATCTATATATATATATATATATATATATATATATATATATATATATATATATATATATATATATATATATATATATATATATATATATATATATATATACACACACACACTCACCTGCCGGTTGTATTTCACTGCCGGTTGTATATTCTGTATATAACTGTGTATGTGACAAATAAAAAACTCTTGAATCACCTAAAGGATTATTAGGAACACATGTTCAATTTCTCATTAATGCAATTATCTAATCAACCAATCACATGGCAGTTGCTTCAATGCATTTAGGGGTGTGGTCCTGGTCAAGACAATCTCCTGAACTCCAAACTGAATGTCAGAATGGGAAAGAAAGGTGATTTAAGCAATTTTGAGCGTGGCATGGTTGTTGGTGCCAGACGGGCCAGTCTGAGTATTTCACAATCTCCTCAGTTACTGGGATTTTCACGCATAGCCATTTCTAGGGTTTACAAAGAATGGTGTGAAAAGGGAAAAACATCCAGTATGCGGCAGTCCTGTGGGCGAAAATGCCTTGTTGATGCTAGAGGTCAGAGGAGAATGGGCCGGCTGATTCAAGTTGATAGAAGAGCAACTTTGACTGAAATAACCACTCGTTACAACCGAGGTATGCAGCCAAGCATTTGTGAAGCCACAACATGCACAACCTTGAGGCAGATGGGCTACAACAGCAGAAGACCCCACTGGGTGCCACTCATCTCCACTACAAATAGGAAAAAGAGGCTACAAGATCACTGGGTACACAAGCTCACCAAAATTGGACAGTTGACGACTGGAAAAATGTTGCCTGGTCTGATGAGTCTTGATTTCTGTTGAGACATTCAGATGGTAGAGTCAGAATTTGGCGTAAACAGAATGAGAACATGGATCCATCATGCCTCGTTACCACTGTGCAGGCTGGTGGTGGTGGTGTAATGGCGTGGGGGATGTTTTCTTGGCACACTTTAGGCCCCTTAGTGCCAATTGGGCATTGTTTAAATGCCACGGCCTACCTGAGCATTGTTTCTGACCATGTCCATCCCTTTATGACCACCATGTACCCATTCTCTGATGGCTACTTCCAGCAGGATAATGCACCATGTCACAAAGCTCGAATCATTTCAAATTGGTTTCTTGAACATGACAATGAGTTCACTGTACTAAAATGACCCCACATTCACCAGATCTCAACCCAATAGAGCATCTTTGGGATGTGGTGGAACGGGAGCTTCGTGCCCTGGATGTGCATCCCACAAATCTCCATCAACTGCAAGATGCTATCCTATCAATATGGGCCAACATTTCTAAAGAATGCTTTCAGCACTTTGTTGAATCAATGCCACGTAGAATTAAGGCAGTTCTGAAGACGAAAAGGGGTCAAACACAGTATTAGTATGATGTTCCTAATAATCCTTTAGGTGAGTGTGTGTGTATATATATATATATATATATATATATATATATATATATATATATATATATATATATATATATATATATATATATATATATATATGTATGAAGAGTTCAGATGCAAAAGCCTCTAAAAGCCACTTATAATGAGATAACGATACTGAGTGAATACTTTCCGCATATAGTATAAGTTCATAAAATACTTTCACTTCAAACCCACTAAATCCCAGCCTCAGCCCATTCTGAAGTACTGGTACTTAGGTAGAAACCTATACATAGAAGCCTGACAAAAATGCTTATTTTTAAAAAAAATTTAGAGGCTTTTGCATCTGAACTCTTCATATATATAAACACAGTGGTGGCCAAAGTGATTAGAACACATGGCATCTGGGAGTTATCTTATTGGGCCTGGATTTATTTTCCAAGAGGACAATGACCTGAAACATTCTTCTAACTATTGCCGGAACCTGCGACAGAAGGAATCTGCTGGAACACTGAAAATGATGGACTGGCCCCC
This sequence comes from Paracanthobrama guichenoti, assembly GCA_018749465.1. Lineage (NCBI taxonomy): Eukaryota > Metazoa > Chordata > Actinopteri > Cypriniformes > Gobionidae > Paracanthobrama > Paracanthobrama guichenoti. Next base: position 29,602,456 of record CM031959.1, read on the forward strand.
TCAAAGTCCGGACCTCAGCCCCATCGAGCACATTTGGGGCGAGTTGGAAAATAAACTGGAGAGATCTATTGTGCATTCAAAGGAAAGCTTTTGGCTTCAGTTGCAGAAGGCATGGGATAACATTAGTGTTGAAGTTCTCAGAGGAAATATATCGACACTATGCCAGACAGATGTGCTGCTGGAATTGCTGCAAAAGGTGGACACACCAAATATTAAAGTTAGAAGTGGATAAAAGCAGTACGACTCACTTAATCTGATATTTGATGGTCAGAGCAGCCATCTGCATGTTTCATGAACATTATGAAATGAAATCATGTTTTGGAGGCAAAAAAAGGTCAATATTTTCAGATCTGTCAGGTGTTCTAATAATTTTGGCCACCACTGTATATATAAATACACACACATACATGTATATATTTAAGAAAAATGTGTTATATTTGTTATATGTAAACATTACAGATTTTGATTCAACAAAACAAAGTTTATATATTAAAACATAATGTGACAATGTCATTTTTTTATTAAATAATTTCCAGGTTAAAGGTACTCCATCTATTATTATTTTCTCTTTCTAATTGGAACTTGATGCAAACAAAGCAAAAAAAGTTGTTATTAATAACAAATGTATGATAAATCAGGCATACGTATGTGTACAAAACAGCTTCATATCATGTTAAAAACAGACCCAAAACAGGAATTATTTTACAAAACTGCCTAATACAACAGTCTGCAATGTATATTCATGGTCATACCACCTAGCTTAGTGTCAATTTGTTGCTATATGAATATAAAAACATGCACATTTTATACATTACAGAAAACACACACAAATAATCACACGGGATTTACAATATGATATTTATATTCACTTGTAATTCACACTTTTTAAATGCATTGGATGGTCTGGACTCACCAGTTCTACTTTTTTTCCAAAGTTGCTGGACTAATAAAGGGCGCATCCAAATGTATACATTTCATATATGTTTCAGTGGTCACACTAAAAGGTTTAGTATTAATATTTGTTTTTATTTCTCACATAATGCATTGATCAATTCAGAAAAATCAAACATGACATGTTGAGATCTCCTTTCTTAAACAGACAAAACTTCATCGCTGCATCACATATAAACAACACGCCCCAGTAAAAATGAACAACAATGTAGAAGCAGCATGCATGTCTGTTTCATGGAAACTAATGCATCCAACTGAGTCGTTCTGACAGCTAGGTCTTCGATTTTCATGGGTTATATACGTTATGACTCAACAAAAACAAACACAGAGCACTGCGACATACACAGAGCATGCAATGCTCCCATGATACACTGGGGCCACAGAGGATGCATGCATTAGCCACTGAAAACATTGCTCGGGCAAAGCCCATCGGCCATGCCACGTACATTTTCCAAAAAGCAATGCATTTCAGGTCAAATGATGTTCATAACACAAAGCAACAGGATTAGAAGTCAATGAGTTTAATCTCCATGAATCTTTTGATCATTTCATGCTTCTGGTAATGAAAGCTTACATCATGTGAACACAGTATGAGAGAAGAAAAAGTCTGTTTCAGCAAACTTTTTGGTGCTGTGCTTGGATGCAGACATCAAACATTTCTCGCTCCTTTCATACTGACTGCTTAGTTTGGAGGAAACTTCTGGCTTTGTTCTAAATTGATTGGATTAGATGGAGAACCTTGTGAACTCCTCCATCAAGATGCTGCTCTCATAGCAGCTAATTTTAGATGGATCCCCTTGGCTTTCTTCTTTCCCTTCCTGTTTATCGCTCTCTCTCTCTCTCGCTCGCTCTCCCGTATGAAGGCCAAAGGAAGTATCAAGGTGACTTTTATTTTAAGCAAGCAGGCATCACTTCAGTAAACCAGATATGCTAAAAAAGAGCTCTTCAAATGTTCTATTCACATATGATTAAGCAAAAAAAATCTCACTTGGGATCAAACTATCTAGACGAAACTCATGAAACCTGTTCATGACCATTAAGTCTTTTAGTTCATTCTCATTACCAGTATAATGTACATTATTGTAGTATTTGTTGTACCATGTTTAATTTATTCTGACTGTTTAAAACAAGAAAGTCATTAGAGTACAGAAAGTCATAGGATTTACAAAAAATAAAAAAATTAAATAATAAAAAAATTAAATAAAATCATGTTGCAGTGGGCCTGAAATGAAATCAAATAAATGCTGAAATGAACTAAAAATAAATAAATAAAAAATACTCATTATGTTAAAGGGGTGGTTGATTATGATTTCACTTTCTTAACTTTAGTTAGTGTGTAATGTTGCTGTTTGAGCATAAACAAAATCTGCAAAGTTACAACGCTCAAAGTTCGAAGCAATGGGAGATATTTTCTTTTACAGAAATCGCTTTTTAAAAGGACTACAACAAACGGCTGGTAGGGACTACACAAGCTTCCTCCCGGGTTAGTGACATCACTAACCCTGAAATTTACATAAACCCCGCCCCCAAGAACATGCACCAAAGGGGGTGAGGCTATGATGAGAATTTATAGATGATCATGACAGAATATGCTAATCAATGACTTGAAGACAGCTACATATCACAGTATGTAGCTATGTGGTCTACATAGACTCCACATCAAGCGATTCATCAACTAACCATTCAGGAACATCTTGTTGCATTCTACATGTTGTCTCTCCATCATTGTCCGACTCCGGTTTGAAAATAAAATGCTGAACAGTTTCATTGCCTTGTAATCAGAGCTGCTAACTGGAGTTCTTGAAGCTCCGCCCCATGAGCAGCTTTTCCTCACCCTCAAAAAGTGACAATTTTAACATGCTATAAAAAAATTCTCTGTGGGGCTTATTTTAGACTTATTTTACATCTTGTAAAAGGGGCAATCAATCACCAGTGAATTTGAAGGGAATAGGACACAATGTAAAAACCACACATGTGAAAAATAAAAATATTTGCTAAAAATTGAAGCCTGTTTTTACCATGAAGTCTGCTTGCATTAAGCACACCAACCATTGTCATTACAAAAAAATAAAGAATAAAAATTAAAAATCTTAGCAAAATGTCCATCTGAGACACGATAGTGGTGCTAAAAACAATAATAAAAATAAACAAAATAATAATTTTCCATTTGATTAATGATAATAATGAATAAATATTAAAAAAAAAAAAAAATTGTATACTGTACAAATGATAATTCATTTTTCTTTTTGCTTTTTGAGGTGAAATATGATTATGTTAGTGTCGATGTCCTACATGTTTTCATGATATTCACACATTCATCCTGTATTCAAGTATCACATTTTTTTTTCAAAAACCTCATCTTGACTCTAAACTTACAGCGCACTGTATAAACATCATCTAGTAACGCTTGACAACAGCGTCTCTTGAGCCCTGATGAGATCCTTTGCCCCTGTTAGAGCACAAGGTGAGCACATATTCATGCCTTGGCACGTGCTAATTGTTTGTACGCTGTAGAGTTAGGTGAACAAACCTCCCTGCGGGGACCTTCCCTGATCCCATTTGCATCTCTAAAAGGAACGAGGAGGCATGAGTCAAGAAGGGCCGGCGAGGTTTGTCAGGCGGTGAGGCGAGGCGAGGCGAGCGCTGTTTAGCCCAAGGTCATTGCTACTTGAGCAATCTCTAATGCGTCCACATAGAAAAGCTCAACAGCATGCAATCCAATTACACCCAGCTAGCCGTTTTTCTGCTGTGTATTATATAAAATTGAATGCAAATATAAACAAATTGGCAGCCTTCATGCACAGCAAGGATCAATGAGGGAAAAGTGGTTTGATATTGGGCGGCTATGGAATGCTAATGGAGATAATCCTTCAGGAAGGCGGCACAAAAAACGGCCCAGACACTTTGAATGAAGTAATAAACACTGATGTGATAAACCCATAGTGTGTTTGTGTTTGTGCCTGTCTGAACTTTAAATGCCAGTTCCTTTAAAGATGCCATCAAATCAAAACTGGATGGCTTTTAGTCCACGTCTGTTAGCACTGAAGCCATATACTTGCTAGCACACTCCTAGTACAAAATGTTATTATACATACAGTACACATTTACAGTCTTTATCTTCCAGAAAACGAAGCAAAAATATAGACAGCATCTAGACGAGAATAGACTCTTTAGAATATCTAACGCTGTGCTATTAATGATAAAATATCTGTTTAGACATTGATTGATGTTACTGTTGGGTAATGCAGCCTTTTAGAAATTTATATTATTATTATTATTACTATTATTATGACATAAAATACATTATAAATTATGATATTTTTGTCAAAGTTTCAGTACAGAATTAAGAAACAATAACACAGACAATAAACTCAAATACAAATAAATAAACACAATTAAATAAAATAAAACTTAAATAAAAAATTAAATAAATAATGAATTGATTTTGAAGAGTAACAGAAAAAAAGTTTCTTAATTTTCATGAAGATATTGACACAAATTTAAAAGTGTAGAAATAGAATCAGAACAGCTTTTTCATTTTTGGGTGAAACACACTGAAAAAAATATTTGTACTGCTTGTTCAAATTGCTTAATTAAAATGAGCATTACATGATACATTTTGCCCTAACATAATTTGATTGTGTTCATTCCACTTAATTATAAGTCAAATTTAAGTTTACTTCATCTGATTGTGTTGAGATTACATGAATGATTTGTGTTGCATTAACTGAAACTGGGCGTGGCTTGTTGCATATGGCTAAATCAAGACAGAGTAAATGTTATTTTATGTTTTATGTATTTTTGAGCAAGATGAGAAAGGGGGAGACTTGATTGGGTTTAATAGTGTTTAATATTCAATTATGTTGGTATTATTAAAACAATTTAAATTACAGTAGGTTACCATTGTGGAGAAGAGTGGAGCATTTGCTTAGGCTGTGGACTAAAACAACTAATGTCATAATGGCTAGTGCAGTATTATAATTAAGTTGTGTAACATTATAATATATGAAATTAAAGTGGATGAATGAATATATAAAATTAAATGCCTGAATCATGTCAGGAGCCATATAAAATTCACTTTGAGACTACTTGATTGGGTCACTTAAAATGTATTCATCCCATGATGTTGAAGTTACATGAACAAATGATGTTTGCTCAACTTAATTGATTCATGTGGGACTGATGTACACAATTAAATCATGTAAATCCAACACACTTTTTTTTCTCAGTGTAGGCCTACAGGTTAACGTTAATTTAATAAAGGTTACAGCAACAATAGCAAACAATAACAGATTTGAAAAGTAGGCATTCAGGTCTGGCTCCAAAATCATATGCAATTCCCCTTTCCACAATCCAATCAATAACTAAATGGATAAAATCCCGCCCCATATTTTTCCCCTGAAATATCTCTGATAAGTGTGTCCAAAGTTAATGGGTGTTTCTCAAACAGAAGGCTGCGTCCTACGAAGGCTGCAAATCTCAGCTGCCACGTCATCAAACGTCATCTCAATGTGAAGGATGCTTGGAGGGCAGCCTTCGTTTCACATCCTTCATTCGACCTGTTTTGAAGGAAGCATTGGATGTATCCTTCGTGGCCTTAAATCACCCACAATCCTTTGGAAGCATTTAATTTCATGAAAATAAACGGATGGAAAATGAGTCAGTAATGAGCTTGTCTGAGTTTATTTTACAAAATGTAAGAGAAAAATAATGTTTTCGTGATATGAAAGCATAGATGTTGGTCAATGTATTGCATTAATAGAAAGCCAGTTAATATAAAGATTTGTAATACAAAGTATTTTTCCAAAGTTAAGTTTTAATAGTATTTTCAGGGGGGAACATGTGTGACGTAGCCGTGCACACTTACTAGACCGTCTCATTCAAGTGTTTAATTGCTGTAGAGTCTCAGAAGGACTGGACTAGGAAGGACGCAGTCACGGTTTGAGAAACACCCATTGTCTTAAGCCGCGTTTCCACCGCAGGAACTTTCCCCAGGAACTAGGGACTTTGGGGTGGTACTCTGTGTGTTTCGACTGTAGGAACCTAAATAAAATAAATGAAAATCCTGGTAAAAAGTTCCCCCCCCCCAAAATGCGAGGTAGTACTTTTTCAAAGATCAGGAACTTTCGGGGGTGGGACTTGGGCGCTGAATATGCTGATTGGTTGAGTTCACACAACATTTTGATTGGCTGACTCCACGCAACATTTTATTTCAACCTGAAAATCTGTTGCAGTGCATGCAGTAAGAGTATTCAGAGTATAAGAGTATGCAGTATTCGAATCAGCAATGAGGTTTAAAAAATACGTCCGATGGACCGACAACGAAGTTCAGGCTTTATTAAGCTTATCTACGAAGGTTGAAATTCAGCAGGAACTGGAAAGTTGCACGCAGTCCTACTGTACGTCACCGGACAAATCTTCACAATACTTTAGACCGCGAAGGAAACAGCGACAGCAACAGGTCTGGGGTAAAAGTTTTCTTGGACATATTGCTCTGGGTAATTTCGGTGGAAACAGGGCTTTAGATTTTGAGGTTCAGAGGCTAAACTTAAAAAAAAAAATAATAATTTCTTTGATGATTTAAATTGTACAGACCAAATGATCTCGCAAGACTGTTAAGGCGCGTTCACACAAAGGACGATAACTATAATGATAACGATAAAAATATAGTTCTAAAAATCGTCTACACCACAACTATAACGATAATGGCACAGAGAAACAGTATAGTTGGAATCACTTTAAGAATTTTTTTTTTTTCAGCTTATGAACGATAAAAACATTGCTTGAGCATTTAAAGTGGCAGATGACAAAACTGCAGATGCTTAGATTAAGCAGAACGTGTGTGGACGTTAATAAAGATATCTTTATAGTTATCGTTCTTGATGTGGACGGGCCTTTAGTAATCACTGTTACAAACTCTACGGTTCCTACGGTTATATATAAAATATATATATTGTGCATTTGTTGCTCAGTAACAATAACAGACTACCCAGGTATGTTAGAATATGTGTAAATTTAGCAATTAAGAGATGGCAAATCCTACAAAAATGCAGCCTACTAGAAGACAATGACAGGTCTGCGCAGGATATGGTTAAAAACACATGTGGATATCCTCCCCAGCCTCTGTATTGTCTAGTGGTATTAGTATTGTCTCCTTTGTGGAGGTAAAGGGGAAAATGGTACTTCTAATTCCACTGTTGATTATAACTATAATTTTGAGCCAATTTAAGGATGCTGTGACAAGTCCTCAACAGCACAATGCAATCTATATATAGACTCCTACAAGCAAGCCTTAGATGACATACACCCTTTGTAGCTTTAGTATAGTAAAGTAGAACAATTACACTGGTGTCAGATGATCAGTGCTGGTGATGTCTTGCCCAGGGAACTCTGTGCGTCATTATATAATTCACAGACCTCATCTCTGACAGGTCACAGGCATAAAAGATGCTGAAGCCTTGAAAGCACATAAATATGAGCTTCTAGAGAAAACTTCAGGTCCAAACCACAGCCCTTCTCTTATACTTTTGAAAATATCCCATTACCATTGTCATAATAGCCCCAATTCAAAATCTGGCAGCAATCACGTCATTGCAACATTTGCATGCTTAACTGCAATTAGTATTCTTTATTGCATATTATTATCTAGATACTTGACATATAAAATGTCTATGGACTTGTATTAATTAATTTAAATAAATAAATGTAACAAAAATGTATTTTAAATAAATGAAAATTATTCTTATAGCTTAAATAAATAAATATTTATGCACATATACCCGGCGCAGTGTTTTTTGCCAGTTTCAGCCCGACGCATTTTCATTTTCACGTCCAGCGTTGTTTAAATAGCAAATGCACTCTCGCCCATCTGTTCACCCATGGTCTGGGCTGGTCAGAAAACAAGGTGTGTTCAGGCGCATTGTTGGCGCATTGCTATTTTGAGGCAACTGATAATGACTGTGCCATTGACCAACAAAAACCTGGTCTAAAGTCAATAGTGCAGTATTTTTTGTGTTATTTTAAGGGCACGCTAGTAATATGCGCCTATAGGCGGGTGCACAACGCACGTACACTCTGCTTGTTACACACACAGGGATGCACAGCAGCACACAAACATTTTTAAATATTACAAATCAAAGGATTCCTCTCTGAAGAAGCGTTCAATCTTTCCGCTCGCAAATTCCGCCATGATGCAAGCGCAAGCCCAAAACACACCCATGACTCATTAAGACACTAGGTACATCCCTTTTGGATTATGAGCCTGGTGCAGACAAAATTACACTAGCAAAAGTGCACCTGCACCATGCGCTTTAGACCATGCGCTCAGATAATTAAAATAGAGCCCAAAATCTCTATGGACTTTTATTAATGTATTTATTTACTTAAATAAATGTAACTAAATGTATTTTAAATAAATTAAAAAATATATATACATACTTATAGCTTAAATAAATAAGTATCTGGATACTTGACACATAAATGGCAATCGACTTTTTCAAATGTACTTACAATTTAAATGACAGCGATTGAAAGCATGCAATTTAAATAAATAAATATTATATAACAGCTTATATAAATGCTGTTTTTGGGCATTGGTGTAGCTATAAACAATGTTATACATCAAGATGGTTTAAATAAAGCTTTAACAGCATGCAATACATAAAAAAAAAAAAAAAAAAACTGTATGCAAATATTTTGATTGCCATAATTGTGGTACAGGGATCCTGAGTCTATAAATATGCATTTAAATGTCAGTCTGTGTGTAGAGGAGAGCTAGACGTGCATGTACACGTGGCAGTCCTGTCCGTGTGTGTGCTTGGTGTAGCGTTTCATAATAAATGGTGATTTAAGGCCTTCTGTTTGTTTCCTCGTGATAAACTGCTGCCCAAAGCCATGAAAATTACCCTCATCCATCTTGTGGTGCGGCAAAGCGGTGCATCGATGCAAAATGGAGCAGCGTAAAATGACCCACAGTCACCGTGTCTGTGTTAAATATAAAGCCCCGTTCACTTTTTCATTTACTAAAAAACTCATTAAGCACACTACTGACAGACTGCTGTCCACAAGCATCCACCACTCTGCTGTTCAAATCAAAGCAGACAGGTCACAAGCAGATGCAGGGACTAAAAGATATTGCAATGTCAGGTTGGGGTTAAAGGTGTCGCTAAATGTGTATAGATGAGAGCACTTACTCAAAATCTGCGACTGCATCCCCATATAGGTTTGTGCATTTAGTTAAACAGTACTGAACTATTGGGACATACTACCGTCAAAAAAATGCCTCTTGCTACTAAAGACCTCTCTGTCACATCTAGCTAAATGACCTCAAATTCACTATTACTTTCAGTATTATATTGACTATTTAGACATATTTATTTAGCATACAACCTTTTTGCATACTTTGTAAAAAAGAAAAAAAACTATATGAAACAAAATAACGATAAAGTAATGGCACCAGATACGTCAGCAATATACTGCAATTCTACAGCATTACTGTGAAATTACTTACTTAATTAGCTGATGTCTGTAGTTTTCCAATTTACAGTAAAACACTAGCAGCAGAGATGTCAAGCAATGTACTGTAATTCTACAATATTCATACTGTGAATTACTTTACCTTTTACTGTAAGCACATTTCTGTGATTATTTCAATTTACAGTAACATTCTGGTTAGGTGGTTGCCAGTAGATTACTTTAAATGTTCTCTCTTTATTGTAGAATAGCAAAACTGATAATAAAAATAGCTCAATTTAGCTGTTTAGAAAATTATCAAGTTATCAATCTTCAATGCCATAAACAGTAGTTTGTGGGCTACACACATCTGCTGAAAATACTTAAAAAAATATCTGTAAAATAAGCAATAAACACTTTAAAAAGGATATAAAGCTTTTACTTAAAACAGCGGTGTCAACATAAATACTGATATTGAAAAAAAAAAAAAGACCTATTGGGTGAGCCAAGAAATGAGGCAAACAGATTATGAATAGCAAAATAAAAACTGCATAATGTCTGTGGCAATAAACAAAAACAAAAAAATATTGAATTGCAATTCAAAGGCAGCCCCTTACAAAATATATGGACGGATGGATGGATGGATGGATGGATGGATGGATGGATGGATGGATGGATGGATGGATGGATGGATGGATGGATGGATGGATGGATGGACAGACCAACCAACCGACAGATAGATAGATAGAACGATAGATAGAATGATAGATAGATCGACAGACAGATAGACAGATAAATTTGGGATGCAGTATATTCTAATCTTGCACATTATTTAGTATTATGCAAATTATTCAATCTGGGTCTTTCCAAACAGGAATATCTTCAGCATCCTACATGGTCAGAGCTTGGGATAAATGGCCCACACCAACTAAATGAGGTTATTTAACTCTAAATGTGGCTGGATATGCTTTATGGAGGCTTTATAGTAAGTATTTCTACAGGGACCTTGTGCATGCCAGTAGGCACATATAGGGCTCTAGAACAGTGTAAATAATTCACAATAATGGTCTCTGTGTGTCTAAGACAGGCTGCTGTGACTAGATGAAATATTATGGCAAACATAATTAAGCCATCAGTGCACTTTGTGAACTGGGGGTTGTTTGTCGTCTTCTTGTCAGGTCATGTGATTGGAGAGGTGATTGCTTTGTGATGACTTTCCCAAAAAAATACTCACTGACTGACGAGAGATTTGAGCCTAATGTATTGGGTCTAGTCAAGGTTTACTGTTGTTGCTCTCCCTCATGAGTATAAAAGCAACCAAATGCCTAGTGACCATATAAACAGGCAAAAAGAAATAGATCAGCATGTATAAATTATAAAAAACAGAATACATATAATCAATATAAAAATACAACTGACAATATAGAACATATAAATATGATACACAACAAGTGCATTAGATGGGTTATGTGTAAAACGGTTTTTGTAATTAAAAACGGTCAATCATACAGATGTCAGATACTCTGAGGCTGAGCCATACTGTAACAGCTCACACACGTTACTCATTTAGGTGACAAACCAAAAAACAAACAAAAACACTTTGTGCCTTATTTTAACGATCCAAGCGCATGGTTTGAAGCGCATGGCGCAGGTGCACTTAGGGCTTGTCCGAATCCACTTTTGCTAGTTTAACGTCGGGGAAAATGGTCTAAAAGGGTTGTACCTAGTCTCTTAATGAGTCATGGGTGTGTTTTGGGCGTACTGTGCAATAAACCAATCAGAGTCTCACCTCCCATTCCCTTTAAAAGCCAGTTGCGCTTGCACCATGGTGGATTCCCTAATTACATGGCGGAATTTGCGAGTGGAAAGACTGAACGCTTCTCCAGAGAGGAAAAAAATACTGCACTATTGACTTTAGACCAGGTTTTTGTTGGTCAATGGCGCAGTCATTTTCAGTTGCCTCAAAATAGTAACGCGCCAACAATGGGCCTGAACACACCTCGTTTTCAGACCAGCAAACAGACGGGAGTGAGTGTATTTGCTATTTTAACAATGTAACGCTGGACGTGAAAATGATACTTTGGTGTTTGGAATAATCAAGATTTTTCATGTTTTTGAAATAAGCCTCTTCTGCTCACTAAGGCTTCATTTATTTGATCAAAAATACAGCAAAACCAGTAATACTGTGAAATAATAATAATATATTTTAAAATATAATTTATTCCTGTGATGTAAGGCTGAATTTTCAGCATCATTACTCCAGTCTTCAATGTCACGATCCTTTAGAAATCATTCTAATATGCTGATTTTGTGATTAATTATTAACCATTATTATTGGTGATCAGTTATGAATAATGGTTCTTATTATTATCAATGTAGAACTTTTTTTTTTTTGTTTTGCTGCTTATACTGACAAATATTTGTAACACTGTCTTTACTGTCACTTGAATCAATTTATATCTTACTTGCCCCAAATTTCAAATGGTAGTGTATCACGGTTTTCACAAAAATAAGATGCAGCACAACTTTTCAACATTGTTTCTTGAGCAGCAAATCAGCATATCAGAATGATTTCTGAAGGATCATGTAGCACTGAAAATCCTCGCTTTTTGTAGCTTTTTTTGAGGGGGTTGTGGGCTAGGTACTGAAAGATTGCTTGTTCGATCCTGGACTATCACCATTGTGCCCATAGCAAGAGATTTAACCCCGAAATTGTCCATGTAATAGGTTTTTGTAATAGATTATGGCTTGAAAATCACTGAAACAAAATCCGTACCAGCCCTAATTGCATGGCAATAAATAAACATACATAAATAAAGATTATTATATTCTGACTCTAAAATGAATTTGTAGGGTGTTATATTTCACATTAAGTTAAGCAGCGAACCGTATCTTCTCACTATTCCAAGAACAGTAGATCAATCAAATCAGGGAGTGATATATTAGTTAGACAAGGCAGGCTTACACATGTGGGTTGATTTAATTAAACTGGTTTACCACAGTCTATAAACAGAATTAGCACATAAATGCTTCATTTATCTTTCAGAAAAAGAACATATGCAAACCCATTTTACAACATACAGTTTTAGATTATCTCCAGAGAGAGGTACTAACCTGATCAGTTACAATGCAGTTAAATATGAAAAAGTGTGTTTAAAGATCATACATAGTTTCATAAAGCACATTAAATACCAGAATAGCATCAAAACCTCATGACTGCATGTAGAACAATATTTGAAGTGAGGCACAGTTGCAGTATACTAACTAAAATGTAAACTAAAATACTAACTAAATTTTTGAGTGGTGGTTGCTGGCTGGTTGCCAGGGCGTTGCTATGCAGTAGCTAAGGTGTCCTGGTGATTTCTAGGTTGAATAATATCCCTGATATTCTAGTCAGTTTTGTAAGGGTTTTTGTTTGTTTGTTTTATCATACGCCATTAAAAATTGTAATTCTGAACTGAACAGCATATTACGTTAAAAAAATAATTTGTGCATATGCAATGCAAAATTAAATGAAAATCCAGCTACTCACGTGTTAGATGGCCTCTTTATGGAATGAAAATGTCTACCTATCCATTATAGTCAGTGCATTAGATTTGCAAACACTAAATAATTCATGATGAATATTTCAGTGTAAGACAATGAGACAAGCCAATGCTATCAGCTCACAAATTGGCATCACAAATTAAACAAGCACAGGTCAATACCAGAGTATCTCAGAGGCATTCAACAACTAAAGCAAGATATTTATTTGAGCATGGGTCAATATTAGCATTATAGCTCAAGTAAACAAATGGCAGACAAAGAGATTAAATAAGTTCTAACAAAGTAACATGATGCATGCCAAAATAACACATGCCACACAATAGGGCTGAGGGGAAAAATCGATTCACATCTTTTATCTTCTACCGATTTGAATCAATTCACAAATGTCAAAAAACAAACCTTTATTCAAAAGGTTTGTTATAACATGATGTTGTCAGAACAAATAAGACGGCAGTCAACTGCGAGAGTAGTGCTGCACTGGACCGTTTGGAACTTTTACACAGTTGCCAGTTTTTTATTAGTCCCCGGGTTGAAGCTATTTTTAATAATAATGATAATGATAATTTGTTACATTTATATAGCACTGTTCTCTGTACTCAAAGAGCTTTACATATGGAAGAGGGAATCTCCTCAACCACCACCAATGTGCTGCACCCATCTGGATGATGTGACGGCAGCCATATTGCGCCAGAATGCCCACCACACACCAGCTGATGGAGAGGAGACAGAGTGATGACGTCAATCAGTATATGGGGATGATAAGGAGGTCATGATGATGGACAGAGGTCAATGGGCAAATTTGGCCAGGATGCCAGGGTTATACCCCTACTCTTTTTTTTTTTGAGGGATTTTCTATGACCACAGAGAGTAAGCCGGATCATTTCCATAATGACCAACGCAACCTACAAAGAGCAGCACAAATTATCGTCTGATTTAAGACGTGCTTTTTTGGGGGCGGCAAATAATGGCGCAAACACCAGTGAATTGACAAGCGCAAACCTTAGTAAATTAGCCTGACAAGCCAGACCCACATGAAGATGTTGGGTCTGGGAGCTCACCGTTGGCAGGGCTCAATCCGAGGGGCGGGATAAACGGTTGTCTTTCAAATTCCCTCTGCACGCAATAGGACAGCGCTACAACCAACCACAGCAACGAAGAAGGTGAAGCCAAGCTAGTTGATAGATTAAACTTTCTCCGTATCCAGTCGGCAAAACTCCGAACACATCTTCCTTTCTTAAGAATGACTTCAGTGCCGTTCTTTGTTCTTTTCTCAAAGAAAAGTTTAACAAGTCTCCCAGAGTCGCGGCCAAAGCCGATTCGAAAGACCGCTGTTTGCCAGCTTCTCTGTTTTTAAGTAGCACACGCTACTCTGCAGTCATTATGTTAAGCCCGCCCACCGACTCTATACACGATGTGATTGGCCTGACCAGAGTTTGGTTTTTCCAGCTCGCAGGTCTACCGAGAGTTGCTAGACTACACTCGCGGCAAATTAGATTTGCTGCCGCTAGGGTGCATCTAGATTTCTAGGCTATTAGTAAATCACCTTGAGTGATTCATTTAAATACTCTCCTCCCATAAATTTTGCGTCTGAAAGGGAAACACTAACAAATACATATGCAATAAGGTCAGCCACAAAAATAACTCCGTCAATGCCTTTTCAGTGCTAATGTCTTTAGTAAATCCTGACAGGAGTTTTGAAAGCAAAAAGAGGGTTTGCGCTGACACAAGCTGTTAGTAAATTATTTTAAAAGTATTTTCCTGGCCAGGCAGTGTAGTTCAACATAAAATATTTAGATTTATATGAACAGTGTAAACAATATAGAAAATGGTGTTAAGGTGGGCTACCTGGAACTCTACAATTTGTAAATGCTAATAAAAAATAGAAACAAAACTCAAAATGCAAAGCACAATAACTAATTAACTAATAAATGACTAGAATGAAAGAGTGAATGAATGAACCAATCACATGCAAGTCTGACAAACACTGGCACAAACTTGCATTGCAATTTTCTATTTCTATAGAGGCTATAATCACTTCGCTTTGATCCACCCGGCTCTATTCATGTTACATGTTCAAAACCTGCATACGTTCATCTTGGAAAATGAACTGTGAATGTGGCCCTTTCTTTTTTTTCCTACCTAGTAACAGGTAAACGTGGCATGAATAAGTGAAATGAAGTAGATCAGGCCTTTCTAACCCCCCACAGTCAGACAGATGGATTGCGTTGCCCGGCAACAGCCATCAAAGCCAGCATCGCCACCTCTCTGACTCGCATCCCATCAAAAGGAATATTCCGCTGACTTATCCACCTCGTTTCCCCTCTGTCCTATGCATGCTCTCTTATAAACGAACAGAAGTGCGTGAATATTTGTCAAAGAAATGCATGTCTGAAATCGCAAGTGTCTATGATCATAAATAAAGCTTTGAAAGTTGTCAAAGAGTTTCTTCTAACTGGATGTTATAACCTTGCTTCTACCTCCCTTCAGCCTGTGATCCATGCTAGGATGACATGTTCTAGCCTCGTCCTTCTGATGGAGGGATTCGAAGAGCTTTGAACTCCATACTGAAGGTCACCCTTTGTATATATGCGTGCGTTTTCTTCAACGTGATCTATCATATCAAGCAGCCATACTCTTGAGCAATGGTGATATATCGCCCATTGTTCACAGAACTACACTAATATAACAATGATCGATGCTCAAAAATAGTTTGCCTTCACAGATTCACTGCATGCGTAAACAGTAATCAATAGGCCGTCTCACAAGGACAAAACTGCTGGTATTTAAGATGAATGTGACTGAGAACAGGTTGTGGATGTGGGTTTCCTTGAGTTCTCCAGAGCACTGTCTTCTGTTCAGATAGACCACCCATGTAACATTTCTGGACCGTCTGATGCATTGTGGACTCGTTGATTTGAGTTTTCTCAAAACGCCAAGCACAAATCTGATTTGCTGGCTTTATTAAAATCCAATTCCAAAATGCAAAAAAGGCTGCAAATTCCATATGGATTTGGTTGTACCAAGAAATATGGAAAAACAGACTCTGCAGACTTTTGACTTTTTTTTTTTTTTTTTGCTGATTTGGGGAAAAAAATATAAATATGGAACATACAGTACTGTGCAAAAGTCGGCTAGCTAGTATTTTTACACACAAAAAGTGGGTTTAAGCCAGTTATTTATATCTTTTTCTGTAGTGTGTCAGTAGGAAATATCAGTTTACATTTATAAATTAATTGCCATTAATTTTAATAATCCAGTGAGATTTTTGTATGCATAAAGAGTCTGACAATAGTCTCTATGCTCCACATGGAGATCTGATCTCATCTTCATTGAGTCTGTCGGTGATTACATGAAGAAACATAAAAAACTGAGATGGACTAAATCCAGAAGAACTGTGGCAACGTCTCCAAGACACTTGAAGAAACCTTCCTGCAGAACTACAGGAACAGGTGTAGGAATAGATGCAGGTGACAAAAGCCATTTTAAACGCAAAGGGTGCTCACCCCAAATATCGATTTGATTTAGTTAATAGAAGTTAATTCATAAATAAAAGCTATTTATGTTATTATTTTTAACAGCATTCTCACTTTAAAGCATTCTGACAAGTGCCTAAACTTTTCACAGTACTGTAGTTTTGCAGGAAGGTTTCCTCGAGTGTCTGGGAGACGTTGCCTCAGTTCTTCTGGATTTAGTCTGTCTCCGTTTTTTCTGTTTCTTCATGTGATCACAGACAGTCTCCATGATGGTGAGATCAGATCATACCGGCTGCTGTCAGACTTCTTGTGCATAAAAAAAAATTAAAATAAATCTCACTGGATTATTACAATTAATTGCAAAATTAATGTTTGGAAATGTAAACTGATATATTTCCTACTGACACACTACAGTAAAAGATATAAATAACTGGCTTAAAAAAATTTTTTGTGTGAAAATACCAACGTGCCTAAGACTTTTGCACAGTACTGTATGTATACTACTGTCCAAAAGTTTAAAGGCTTTAAAGGATTAGTTCACTTCAAAATGAAAATGTACTCACCCCCATCTCATCCAAGATGTTCATGTCTTTCTTGCTTCAGTCAAAAAGAAATTAAGTTTTGTGAGGAAAACATTCCAGGATTTTTCTCCATATAATGTATTTCAGTGGTCATTTTCAAGAAAAAATAAACATTTATACTTTTTAATCACGAATGCTCGACTTCGGTGTTGTGTTTCTTCACGAAGTATGACATCATCATGTCGGAAAGGTCACGGTCATGACGTACATGGAAGTACCGACCCAGTGCCGAAAAACTCCATCTCATGTTCTCCTTCAACTTCAAAATCGTCCAACATTGTTGTTTTATGTTTATTTTTGTAAAGGGCATTTGATTTAGTCTTTGCAGGTTCGTTTTAACACTGGGACGGTACTTCCACGTACGTCACGGCCGTGACCTTTCCGACATAATGACACCGAAGTCGAGCATTCATGGTTAAAAGTATAAAGTTTATTTTTTCTTGAAAATTACCGATCATGTCACTAGATAAGACCCTATTCCTCAGCTGGGATCGTGCAGAGCCCTTTGAAGCCCTTTGAAACTGCATTGATTTGGACCTTCAACCCATTGGTTGCCACTGAAATGCATTATATGGAGAAAAATCCTGGAATGTTTTCCTAAAAATCTTTTATTTCTTTTCGACTGAAGATAGAAAGACATGAACATCTTGGATGAGATGAGGGTGAGTAAAATATCAGGAAACTTTAATTTTGAAATGAACTAATCCTTTAAGATTTTTTGGTTTCACTTTATTTTGATGGTCCCTTTAACACATTCTGTTGACTATAAGTAACGTTGCAACTACATGTCCAACTCTCATTAGAGTGTTAGTAGAGTATTAGTAGACTGGTAGGGTTAGGGTTAGAATAAGATGAGAGTTAGTTGATATGTAGTTGAAAATGTACTTATAGTCAACAGAATGTTCAAAGGGACCATCAAAATAAAGTGAAACCAATTTAAAAAAATTTTTTTTTTTAAATGTCTTGTTTTCAAGCATTTTGTTCAATCAAAAATAGCTAAAAACTGAATAATTATTACACTTTGAAATAACAATTTTAATATATTTTAAAATGTCATTTAATTTTGTGATTGCAAATCTGAATTACTCCATTCTTCAGTCACTGATTTGATATCAGTGTTGGAAATAGTTGTGCTGCTTAATTTTTTTTGGAACCTATGACAGGATTCATTGATAAAAAGAAGTATCATAGGTTCCATTTCCAAGATGGCGCCACCGTGTTCAGTTGCCGTTCAGGTCGCTCTGCGAAGACTGCGCTTTTATTTATTATTTTACTTTCTTTTGCTCTCAGTTTTTACAAATTTATCATCTGCATTGATCTGCTATGACAGCAAAACACTTTTGGACATCGGTTACCGCTACACTGGACTGTTTCAGGACACTTTCACCAATCCTCTGTGGCCATCTGAGAGTCTTCGGAACGCCGAGTTGAACAATGGCCAGAGTCGACGGCGAAGTATCAAGAAACACAGCGGGAAACACGCGGGGATCCGGAACAGACTGAGAAAAAGGGCATTCAGCCCACCTCTCCCGAGCATTCTGCTCGCAAATGTCCAATCCTTGGAGAATAAGATGGACGATCTTAGAGCCAGGATAAGTTTTCAACGGGACATGAGAGACTAACATCTATTGTTTGTCTGAAACATGGCTCACGCCTGCGGTCCCGGACACAGCTGTGACGCCGTCTGAGAACTTCTCTGTTTTTCGGATGGACAGAATAGCTGAGGCCGGTAAATCCGAAGGCGGTGGAGTATGTTTCATGATCAACAAGAAATGGTGCGACCCCAGGAACATCACCATTCTTTCGTGATTCTGCTCGCCTCATCTGGAACATTTAACAATCATTTGCCGCCCATTCTATCTGCCGAGGGAGTTTTCCTCGGCCATTGCCACCGCCGTTTACATTCCACCACAGGCAGACACAGGGCTGGCTTTATCTGGCCTTCATGATGTTACCAGCGGCGTCATAAACAAACACCCCGATGCTGCTTTCATTGTCACGGGCGATTTTAACAAGTAAACCTAAAGAAAGTCTTGCCAAACTTTCACCAGCATGTCTCACGAGGAGCAAACACACTGGATCATTGCTACTCTCCGTTTAAGAACGCCTATAAAGCTCGGTCACTACCAGCTTTTGGCAAATCGGATCATGCCGCCATTTTCCTCACACCTGAATACAGACAAAGGCTCGTTCAGGAACCCCCGGTGAGGCGGGAAGTTAAACGCTGGTCACCCCATTCAGAGACCACGCTACAGGCAGCTCTGGATGACGTCGATTGGGACATGTTCTGGGCGAGTTCATCTGACGTCAGCGAGTTCACGGATGTGGCGCTTTGCTTCATCAACACGCTTACAGAGCAAGCCACACAAACAATAACAATAATGTCCTTCTCAAATCAGAAACCGTGGGTGGACAATTCAATCCGCGCTGCAGTGAACACACGCACTACCGCATACAACGTTGGTCTCCTATCGGGGAATATGACTGACTACAAATCATCCTGCTATGCTCTCCGACGTGCAGTTAAAGCCGCAAAGCTCCGTTATAAGGATCGAGTGGAGTCTCATTTCCAACTCAACGACTCCCGGCGCATGTGGCAGGGACTGAGGACCATCAGTGCTTTTGGATCTAAATCCTCTGCAGAGGTGAGAGCTGATCCGTTGCTTGTGAACGAGTTAAACTCTTTCTATGCTCGCTTTGTTTGTAATCGCTGCAGCGCGACTCCGCCAAGTGACGCGTCAGAGGGAATTACTCTGAGCAGCAACAACCACGTGATCTCTGTCTCGGAGGATGAAGTTTGAATGGCACTCAAGTGTGTGGACGTCAGGAAAGCTGCCGGGCCGGATGGTATTTCAGGTCGTGTTCTGCGGTCCTGTGCTGATCAGCTCGCCAGGTTGTTTACATCCATCTTTAATGAGTCCCTCGCTACATCTGTGGTCCCCACCTCCTTCAAAAAATCCACTATCATCCCAGTCCCTAAGAACAGTAAACCCTCTTGCCTAAATGACTATCGTCCAGTGGCTCTCACGTCTATAGTCATGAAGGTCTTTGAGAGACTCATTAAAAACACCATTTGCTACTTCATTCCTGACACTTTGGACCCTCTTCAGTTTGCCTATCGTCCCAATAGATCGACTGAAGATGCCATCTCTCATGTCCTCCACTCCTCCCTCACTCACATCGACAGCAAAAGTGGCAACTACGTAAGGCTGCTATTTATTGACTATAGCTCAGCCTTTAACACCATAGTTCCCATTAAGCTAACCACCAAAGTCCTGGATCTCAGCCTGAATTCTTCTCTCTGCCACTGGATTGAGGACTTCCTCACTGGCAGGCCTCAGGTGGTGAGAATAGGCCAGTTCACCTCCACCTCCATCACCCTGAGTGTGGGAGCTCCACAGGGCTGTGTCCTGAGTCCCCTGCTCTACTCTCTCTACACGCATGACTGTTTGTCCACACACAGCTCCACCTCTATCATCAAATTTGCTGATGATGACTGTTGTTCTGGGCCTCATTTCCAACAACAATGAGACGGCATACTTGGACGAGGTGGAGCAACTAACATCATGGTACCAGGACAACTGTCTCTCTCTGAATGTTGGCAAGACCAAAGAACTGATTGTGGACTTCAGGAAGAGACAGCAACGGACATACTCCCCTCTCATGATCAGCGGGTCACCAGTAGAGAGAGTGAGCAGCTTCAAGTACCTGGGTGTAAACATCTCCGAGGACCTGACCTGGACTGCACACATTCAGACGCAGGTGAAAAAAGCCAGGCAAAGACTGTACCACCTGCGCCAGCTGAGGAAATTCAGGGTTTCACCAGCTATCCTGGAAACTTTCTATTTAGGGGCGATAGGAAGTGTATTAACTCAGTGCATCACAGCGTGGTATGGGAACAGCACCAGTCATGACTGCAAAGCCCTGCAAAGAGTCGTGCGCTTATCCGAGCGCATCTCAGGGTCAGCTCTCCCATCTCTGCAGGACGTCTACACCAAACTCTGCAAAGGTAGAGCTACTAAAATCAACAAGGACTCTAATCACCCTGCAAACCCTCATTTCACGCTGCTGCCATCTGGTAAGTGCTTCCGAAAAGCCTGATGGCCAAAACTGAGAGACTCAGGAGGAGCTTCTTCCCCCAGGCCATCAGACTCCTGAACTCAGTCACCTAACATCACGTGACCATCGATATACTGACATTGCACTGCACTTTCTGTTCTCGTTGTTACTGTGTAACAACCTGTTATAAACCTGTTTTCACATTCTACTTCTTTGTACATTTCTGTTAACCGCATATTTATAAGTCTACAGTTTACTCACTGCACAGTTTATTTCACTTATTTTATTCCACTTCTTTATTTAAAAAAATTTTCTACTTGATTTATTTATAATTCTACAGATATATATACACTCACCTAAAGGATTATTAGGAACACCATACTAATACTGTGTTTGACCCCCTTTCGCCTTCAGAACTGCCTTAATTCTACGTGGCATTGATTCAACAAGGTGCTGAAAGCATTCTTTAGAAATGTTGGCCCATATTGATAGGATAGATTTGTGGGATGCACATCCAGGGCACGAAGCACCGGTTCCACCACATCCCAAAGATGCTCTATTGGGTTGAGATCTGGTGACTGTGGGGGCCATTTTAGTACAGTGAACTCATTGTCATGTTCAAGAAACCAATTTGAAATGATTCGAGCTTTGTGACATGGTGCATTATCCTGCTGGAAGTAGCTGTCAGAGAATGGGTACATGGAGGTCATAAAGGGATGGACATGGTCAGAAACCATGCTCAGGTAGGCCGTGGGATTTAAACGATGCCCAATTGGCACTAAGGGGCCTAAAGTGTGCCAAGAAAACATCCCCCACACCATTACACCACCACCACCACCAGCCTGCACAGTGGTAACAAGGCATGATGGATCTATGTTCTCATTCTGTTCACGCCAAACGCTGACTCTACCATCTGAATGTCTCAACAGAAATCGAGACTCATCAGACCAGGCAACATTTTTCCAGTCTTCAACTGTCCAATTTTGGTGAGCTTGTGCAAATTGTAGCCTCTTTTTCCTATTTGTAGTGGAGATGAGTGGTACCCGGTGGGGTCTTCTGCTGTTGTAGCCCATCCGCCTCAAGGTTGTGCGTGTTGTGGCTTCACAAATGCTTTGCTGCATACCTCGGTTGTAACGAGTGGTTATTTCAGTCAAAGTTGCTCTTCTATCAGCTTGAATCAGTCGGCCCATTCTCCTCTGACCTCCTCTAATAAATCAGCATATTACATTTACATTTGGCAGACGCTTTTATCCAAAGCGACTTACATTGCATTCAAGGTACACATTTTTACATTTTGTCAGTTTTTGTTTTCCCTGGGAATCGAACCCATGTCCTTGGCGTTGCTAGCACCACACTCTTATTGCTTGAGCTACAGGAAAGCTTAATTTTTCTCATATTAGAATGATTTCTAGGATCATGTGACACCGAAGACTGGAGTAAATGATTGCATCACAAAAATAAATTATATTTTAAAGTATATTCAAATAGAAAATCATTATTTTAAATTGTAATAATATTTCACAATATTACTGTTTTTTTTTTTTGTTTTTTGTTTTTTGTTTTTTTTATTAAATAAATGCAGCCTCGGTGAGCATAAGCGACTTCTTTCAAAAACATTAAAAATAGTAATGTTTCCAAAATTTTGACCAGTACTACACACACACACACAGCTTCAAGTGTCTTCTTCAATGACAGCTTCCAACCACACATTGAGTTGGAAAAAAAGTATGTCTGTTACTTCAGTCCTGTAAACTTTACGCCCCTCTGTGCTGATCTATTCTTCGACTTTGACCTTTAAGTTCAGCCCCAGAGGAGCAAAACACACAGTATAATAAATGCCGTCTATCAACTATTGGGCAGCAGAGCAAAGAAAAATCACAGCAGACAAGACTGAAAACCTGGATCAAAAATATAGACTGAGTCAAATGTCACCACAGCAATTAATCAAGCAGTTCATTTGCATTTCATCATTAACAGAGTCAAGGTTCTGACAACTACTTCTCAAAGCTGATTAGAATATTCGATTTTATTGGCTGTTTGTCTCTTTCCGAGAATGACTTTTGTTTTTCTTCTGTGCGCAAGAATTAACTAGCCTAACTAATCAATATTAATGTCTTAGTTTTTTCCACTTATGAAATAAAGTTGTGTGAAGCAGGCCTCACAGAGGAGCTAAAACACATGTGAAACATTTGATTCCAGTTCATGAAAAGCCATTAAAACACCTAAAACGACACTAAATGAAATAACTCTTCTCTGATTTTTAAAAAAAAAAAAAAAAAAAAAAAAAAAAAGTATAATCACCTGAACCATACTTCACTGGAAGTTATGTTTGGCACCAATGGAGCCGTTTTACTGAGCCAAATGACAGTGCTTCTAATGGCATATTTGTGTTTTCCATTCTCGTAAGAAAGTCCCTCAGAGGGGCAGTCAGAAGCAGCCAAAAATAAGAACGTATGAAGAGGAAAATATCTTTATGTTTGGGTGAAATCACACACACAGTAAACGGGATGGCTCCCTGCTGAGTGTGGATAATGACAGAGGTCTGCTTTTCCATTCTGCTCAATAATGACCACATTTTTCACAGAGGACAAACTTTGAAAATGGTCCATCAGAGTTATCCTTTGAGTTTTGCGAAGCATACAAACACACACATACACGTTTTCATGTTTTATGAGGACTTTCCATAGACATAATGATTTTATACTGTACAAACTGTATATTCTATCCCTTGACCCTAACCTTACCCATCACAGAACACTTTCTGCATTTTTACATTTTCAAACAACATCATTTGGTTTGATTAATAAGCTTCCTCATGGGGACCAGAAAATGTCCCCACACGGACAAGGATTTCGGATATTGCCATCTTCGTGACAATTTTGTCCTCATAACGTAGGGTTTACCTGGACCGTACACCCTTGAATATGTGGTTTACAGGGACTCTCTATAGGCTTAATGGTTTTTATACTGTACAAACTGTATATTCTATCCCCTTACACTAACCCTACCCCTAAACCTACCCATCACACAAAACCTTCTGCATTTTTTGAATGTCAAAAAAATATATTTTTTAAGCCATTTGGTTTACAAGGACACAGGATATAACCTTGGGTATACCTGAACCACACACACACACACACACACACACACGTTGGATTTTCATGTTTTATGGAGACATTCCATAGAATTAATGATTTTTATAGTTTGTTCAAAACTTGACATCACTGTCTGATTAAATATATTATCAGTGAAAGTTAAAGTATTGTCAAGCGAATCCCAATTTTATAGGAGGTTACCATCACTCTCAGAAAAAAGGTACATTGCTGTCACTGGGACAGTACCCTAAGATACAAAACTGAAAAGGTACTAATATGTACCTTTAAAAGGTACTAATACGCACTCTTAAAGTACTGATATGTACCTTTAAGTTACTAATATGCACTCTTAAAGTACTGATATGTACCTTTTAAGGTACTAATATATACCATTAAGGGGTGAGTAAGGTACAAAGATGTACCTTTTCACTTTTGTACCTTAGGGTACCGCCCCAGTGACAGCACTGTACCTTTTTTTTTCTGAGAGTGATGGTAACCTCCTATAAAATTGGGATTTGGCTTGACAATACTTTAACTTTCACTGATAATATATTTAATCTTCAGACGAAAGTTAAATCTAGACTCTGCTTCTTATACCGAAATAGATTTGGGTTTACTACATCAGCCAAGAAATATCTTGTTGAAACCACTGTTTTATCTTTATTCATTTATGGCGATGTGGTGTATAGAAATGCATGCAAACGTGACCTAGCTATTCGAATGATTACTAATTCTCCATATAGAAAGAATCATTGTGAATTGTATTCTATTTTTAATTGGATATCATTATATTAAATGAGAATTGCACTGGTATATCTTTATTTATAAGGTCTAGGATTATCCCCCACACCTTCAAGATATGCTGCAACATCATTAGAATGTACAATACAACTAGATCGTCTAATTATATTATTTAGAATATTCCCAGAAAATATTCCCTGGTTAAATAAAGGTTAAATGAAAATAAATATAACACATACTGTAAATGCATGATTTTTTCTGCTATAGCTCCATATAATGTTGTCTAATAGATTTAGTCAATATATATGAACAGTTTTCATTGGATTCATCTCAGGCTGGTTTGTACTGGTTTGATGCTGGTTTAGATTATTTTAGCTGTTTGTCCAATACGGTCTTTCTGATGAAGTACATTTTCTTGGTTAAGCTAGTTAAGATAGATAAGCTTTCCAAAACACAACATATGATGGTGACCAGCAATGCCTTCCATATGTTCTTTAGACATATTGAAGGAGCAACAAGAGACCCGTCCCATAACTGCAAGTTTTGAGCTGAGGTGGTCCACATAACAACTGAGCGTCATGTGACTCTGAGCACAGCTTAATCTGCTGACATCAGCGTTCTAGTCTCACATTCATACTTCTCCAGATGAACCTCATCTTGCCACACACACTCCTAGTCAGTATTACAAGCATGTTTTCAATATAAATCCCATTATTTTGAGGGACCAGATAATGGAAAACATGACTGCCCTTGCTCTGCAGTAATAAAAAAATTCAATGAAGAAGGGTTGTGCAAAACTCAGAACAATAAAAAAAAAAAAACCTGGCATATATATATGAAAAAACTATTTTCAAATAATATGTTTATTTAGCAAGGATGCTGATTTAATAAAACAATCTATTTCAAATAAATGCTGTTCTTTTGAACTTTCCATTCATTAAATGAAAAAATGCATGGTTTCCTAAAAACATTGAAAATAATAATAAATGTTTCTTGAGCATCAATTCATCATATTAGAATGATTTCTGAAGGATCATGTGACAACTGAAGACTGGAGGAATGAAAAATTATTCTAAATTTCTAATATTTAAACATTATTTTAAATTATAATAATAAATAATAAAAATATATAAAATATACATACTAATTTCTATAGGTGGCATTTTTAATCACATAATGTTTCAGAAAATATTTCAAATAATTTTACATTTTAAATGTAGATCAAATTCTTCCGTTTTGTTTTCCCTCCTGCATGTTGCATAACGGAAAAATGATAATGAAAAACTAAATGACAATAATGAAACCTTGACCAACTTTAGGTCAAGACTTTAGGGACTTTCACATGTTGTTTTATTCAGTGACACCATTTCTGAATAGCAAATGTCAGACAGTAAAAGAGTGCACTAGGGCCATTTACAGAATATTACCTCTCATAATTCATACATAAAGCCTTGATAGGTTGACGAGAGATATTGTACAATGGAGCTGGTGACTTTGTAAGCTTGTGAAGGACGGGGGTGCTCGGTTGTTGTAGAACATCTTCTTTCTGCTTGATGAAGCACATATATACCAGCTGCACAGAAAAGAAGAGTTTCACCTACATAGTGTGAAATTATGCAAATAAGCAGGAAAGGCCTGTGTCTGTCATAGATAAATGTGTGCCTCAGTGTTAAGTAGGTAAAAAAAAGGGGAACATTTTGAATCACATACTGAATGCACTATTTAGTTTGGAGGACAGGGGTGACGTGAAGGGGGTCTTGGGAGAAATGCTGTCTTTCACCCAGCTCTTCAGTCTACACTTACACACTTCTGATGTGCATTTAAATGTGTATTGAAGTCATTTTACCAGAGTACTTGTATCAGTTCACTTTGCTGCCACACAGCATGTCATTGATGGAACTGAAACCGTCTGTTTATGAAAGAAATATGAGCTGGTGTTGCCGCAGGGTCTATAATCTATACAGTATGTCAAAACTGGGCTACGAAATCAAATCATTAAAACAACCTTCAAATTGTCTTTCATATTCCACAGAAGAAATAAAGCTCTATGCATTTGGAATCATCAAGAATGAGTGAACGATGATAAAAATTTTCATTTTGGAGTGAACTACCCCTTTAAATCTGCATTGAGTTACAAGGTGGGAATGTTCTCCAAGGATTGGCTCTGAGCTGGATGAAAGAATATTCTAGAAAACATAAGTAGAAGCATTACAAACAGCTTCTGAGGATATGCAACCTCTCCACTAAACTATACCAGATAACTGGAAAAATGTTTTTACCTAAGAGATGAAATAGAAATGTAAAATCTAGATACAGCCCTCAAAAAAAAAAAAAAAAAAAGCCTCAAAATGCATAGGATGTGAGATGAGCAATAAAAACACTTAACATTGCATGAATCAATACCAACAAAACATGCACAAAGCAGCAACAAAAATAAAATAATACAAATGTATTTTGCAATTTAGTTTTATATACTGTTTTAAAAGGCATACTACAGCAAATGTCATTAATTCTGTGGAATGTGAAAGGAGAATTTCTGAAGAACTTTTATGCAGATTTTTCCCAACATCAATTCCTCTGTGAACATGTCTCTCAAGCTCCAAAAAACAATGGGGCATGTTGTCACATTATACAGGATAAGCTGTCACAATGAAACTTGCCAGTATACATAAAATTATAGGCTAAATTTAAAAGCAAAACAACTATAAAACAAAAAAAAAAGTCATTGAATAGTATGTTTTTGTGTGTGTGTATATATATATATATATATATATATATATATACACACACACACACACACACACACACACACACATATTTATTTCCATCAAGAGGTGCATCAGTTTTTGGTCAAGATCTTGTATTGATGATGCAAGAGTCCAGCACTCTATAGTCTCCTCCAGCACATCCCAAAGACTTTAGAAAAGTCTCAGAGAACAAAGAACTCAGAGGTGAAAATGATTATTCATGATCCCTCACAACCATTCTTTCACAATTTGAGCCTGATACATCTTGACATTGGGATCCTGGAATATGACCACGATGTGTCTTCCTACATGGGTGTTTAAGAAACTCCATCAATGAGGGTTAGAAGAACTGTTGCCAAACATATAACTTGCTAGAAACATAACAATCACTGCAGTAATGATCCAATCGTTGACTCTGAAGCATTAAGCACAGCAATTTATTATTATTTTTTTTCTTTTGGGCCAGGCAGTATACATACATTGATCAGGCATAACATTATGACCGGTGAAGTGAATAACACTGATTATCTCTTCATCACGGCACCTGATAGCACGTGGAGAGCGAAGGCTGGCCCGTGTGGTCCGATCAAACAGACGAGCTACTGTAACTCAAATTGCTCAAGAAGTTAATGCTGGTTCTGATAGAAAGGTGTCAGAATACACAGTTCATCGCAATTTGTTGCGTATGGGGCTGCATATCCGCAGACCAGTCAGAGTGCCCATGCTGACCCCTGTCCACTGCCAAAAGCGCCAACAGTGACCATCAGAACTGGACTATGGAGCAATGGAAGAAGGTGGTGATTGTTGAATATAGTCATTATTTTTGTTTGTTTTTGCACATAAAAAGTATTCTCGTCACTTCATAACGTTAATGTTGAACCACTGTAGTACATGGACTACTTTAACAATGCCTTTACTAGCTTTCTGGGCCTTGAAAGTTGCAATGATTTTGATTTCTATGTGTGGTTCAGAAACCTCTCAGATTTCATCAAAAATATCTTATTTGTGCTCCAAAGATGAACGTAGGTATTACGGGTTTGGAACGACACGAGGGTGAGTAACTAATGACAGCATTTGAAGTTGAAGTTGAAGTTTATTCGTCATTACACATGTACAAGTACAGTATAATGAAATGAAGTTTGGAGCAAGCCTCCGGGCCGCAGCCGATTATTCAGGCGCCGCCCTACGCTCTCCAGAAATACAAGAATGCAATTTAGCAAGCATTACATAGCAAACACAACAAAACATAAACATAAACATAAACATGACACAGTACACGTGGTCACGTGATGGGATTTTTTGTATGGAGTGGGAGAGGAGATAGATAAACAGGCAGACGGTTGGAGGGGGTGGGATCGGGTAGGTTGTGTATGGTGCGAGTGAGTCTGAGATTGTGTTGTGTGAGAATGTTAGCTATAACTTCAGATGTTTTCGAGTTCAGTTCTATGGTTTGTCCTTGAAGGGAGATAAGGCAGTGCACAGGGAAGATAGCAGACAGCTGCCCGGCTGACCTCCCAACCGAGAGATAGGGACCAAGTGAGGTTCGTTGGGCTAGTTGATTAGGTCAGGCAAATACAATTTATTATTTTTAATCCATTTGATGATCTTCGGTAATTTGTCCGGATCATAATCAATCAATCAGATCTGGTCCTCAGCATTCGCGTCCGGTCTGTGCAGTTTCCCTAGACATTACGTCCAGCCTCATGGCCAGACCGGTTACAGTCCGTAAAGTTCACCGATCTGACCCCGATAGAGCCCACTCTACCCTGCGTATCCGCAGTCCGGACTGCGTTATTACGGTTCAGTTCCTCAATTCCTATCACTTTCTGATCTAATTCCTTCAAACGGTCACACATAACCCGAAGCATTCTTTAATTTCCACAGACAGCGGCTGGGTGAATTTGCTTGCAGCTGTCTTACCAATCTTCCGATAGGTCAGGGCAATCCCAAAGCCAAAGAATAGGAACCCCGCCATCAATAATCCAATCATGTATAAATCTTCCGCATCCTCCACGGACAGAGCCTCCAGGCACAGGACTTGCCAGTTGTTCCATGCGTCCCTCACGTACCCTGCGGCAAAGGTCCCGTCCGGGCAGGTGGGTTCTCCCGGGGCACCCTTCCTTAGTGAGAAAATCTTGTCGATTGCGCTGATTGACCAGTTAATCAATTCCATTTCAGTATTTTCAAGAGTCCAGCAGAGCAGCAGTCAGAGAAGAGAAGAGACGAAACACTAGACAAAACAAAACAGCGCGAGAGCCAGCAGGGAACAGAGAGAAAAACACGTCTGCACGGATAGAAGGACAGAAAGGAAAGATTTCCTTCATTTTCATTTTTGGGTGAACTAACACTTAAAGGAAGGTCTCTCACTACTGAATGTGATCACGACAAACATTATGTAAAGCCCAGTAACAGGATTACATCCTGTGATTACCCGTCAATCTAAACCAGGAACATGCCTACAGGAACAGGACACACTCTGTTGTACAAGGACGTGTTCAGCCCGGGGCTGGGTTTACTCAATGTCGTCTATCAGTCAGACCTGTATTTGGTGGAGGCTGGTGCAGTGTGACCCCCTCATTGGCTTTCTGTGACAGTGACTCTGAACTCATAGCTGAGGGGGGCTTTTCTATCAACAGCACAAGCAATCTCTGGAAGATCTAACAGGGATGAAATTCCATCAGAAGTGTGGGCTTCTTCCCAAGCTAAAAATGTTCTCTCTAGCAGTTATTGATTCATAGAGCTGCAGTAAGCTCTGGATATTAATGTTGACCCCTGGAGCAGTGAGGTCACAGCCACTACTTTGTAATTGAAGGGGTGAATCCAGCCAGTTAAAACTGGAAGACTTCACTAAACAGAGATCTCTAGGAAGATTCAAGATTCAAGAGTTTTATTTGTCACATACACAGTTATATCCAGAATATACAACCGGCAGTGAAATGTAAACAGGTCCGCTCCATGGACAGTGCAAATTCACAGTTAAAAATACAAGGAGGAAATTATAGTAGAAATATAATAAAAAGTATATATATGTAGATATATGTAAAAAAAAAATATATATATATATATATATATATATATATATATATATATATATATATATATATATATATATATATATATATATATATATATATATATATAATAAAGAAGTGGAATAAAATAAGTGAAGTAAACTGTGCAGTGAGTAAACTGTAGACTTATAAATATGTGGTTAACAAATGTACAAAGAAGTATAATGTGAAAAAGGTTTATAACAGGTTGTTACACAGTAACAACGAGAACAGAAAGTGCAGTGCAATGTCAGTATATCGATGGTCACGTGATGTTAGGTGACTGAGTTCAGGAGTCTGATGGCCTGGGGAAGAAGCTCCTCCTGAGTCTCTCAGTTTTGGCCATCAGGCTTGGAAGCGCTACCAGATGGCAGCAGCGTGAAATGAGGGTTTGCAGGGTGATTAGAGTCCTTGATGATCTTAGTAGCTCTACCTTTGCAGTGTTTGGTGTAGACGTCCTGCAGAGACGGGAGAGCTGACCCTGAGATACGCTCGGATAAGTGCACGACTCTTTGCAGGGCTTTGCAGTCATGACTGGTGCTGTTCCCATACCACGCTGTGATGCACTGAGTTAATACACTTTCTATCGCCCCTTAATAGAAAGTTTTCAGGATAGCTGGTGAAACCCTGAATTTCCTCAGCTGGCGCAGGTGGTACAGTCTTTGCCTGGCTTTTTTCACCTGCGTCTGAATGTGTGCAGTCCAGGTCAGGTCCTCGGAGATGTTTACACCCAGGTACTTGAAGCTGCTCACTCTCTCTACTGGTGACCCGCTGATCATGAAGGGGGAGTATGTCCGTTGCTGTCTCTTCCTGAAGTCCACAATCAGTTCTTTGGTCTTGCCAACATTCAGAGAGAGACAGTTGTCCTGGCACCATGATGTTAGATGCTCCACCTCGTCCAAGTATGCCGTCTCATTGTTGTTGGAAATGAGCCCCAGGACAACAGTATCATCAGCAAATTTGATGATAGAGGTGGAGCTGTGTGTGGACAAATAGTCATGTGTGTAGAGAGAGTAGAGCAGGGGACTCAGGACACAGCCCTGTGGAGCTCACACACTCAGGGTGATGGAGGTGGAGGTGAACTGGCCTACTCTCACCACCTGCGGCTTTGCGGCTTTAACTGCGCGTCGCAGAGCATAGCAGGACGATCTGTATTCAGTCATGTTCCCCGATAGGAGACCGGCGTTGTAAGCGGCAGTGCGTGTGTTCACTGCAGCGCGGATTGAATTATCCAATAATATCCAAGTTCTAGAACAACATATGCTCCCATCCAGACGTCGTCTCTTTCAGGGAAGACCTTGCATTTTCCAACATGACAATGCCAGACCACATACTGCATCAATTACAACATCATGGCTGCGCAGAAGAAGGATCCGGGTACTGAAATGGCCAGCCTGCAGTCCAGATCTTTCACCCATAGAAAACATTTGGCGCATCATAAAGAGGAAGATGCCACAAAGAAGACCTAAGACAGTTGTGCAACTAGAAGCCTGTATTAGACAAGAATGGGACGACATTCCTATTCCTAAACTTGAGCAACTTGTCTCCTCAGTCCCCAGACGTTTGCAGACTGTTACAAAAAGAAGAGGGGATGCCACACAGTGGGAAACATGGCCTTGTCCCAACTTTTTTGAGATGTGTTGATGCCATGAAATTTAAAATCAACTTATTTTCCCCTTAAAATGATGCATTTTCTCAGTTTAAACATTTGATATGTCATCTATGTTGTATTCTGAATAAAATATTGAAATTTGAAACTTCCACATCATTGCGTTCTGTTTTTATCCAAAATTTGTACAGTGTGCCAACTTTTTTGGAATCGGGTTTGTATAATATATATTGGCAATATACAAAAATGTATACATAAGTATGCATGTTTTTAAATGTGGTAATAAGGAGAAACACATACGAACACACACACACAGTATACACTACCTTCCAAAAGTTTGAGATCAGTAAGATTTTTATTTTTAAAGTAATTTAATACTTTAATTTAATTTAATTAATACTTCTTTCAGCAAGGACACTTTAAATTAATCAAAAGTAATGTTGCAAAAGATTTCTATTTAAAATAAATGCGGTTCTTTTGAACTTTCTATTCAGCAAAGAAACCTGAGGAAAAATGGTTTCATGGTTTCCACAACAATATTACGCAAAACTGTTTTCAACATTAACAATAAATGTTTTTGAGCAGAAAATCAGCATATTAGAATAATTTCTGAAGGATAATGTGACACTGAAGACTAGAATAATCGCTGTCAAAAACACAGCTTTGCCATATATTTGAAAATACATTAAAATAGAAAACAATCATTTTAAATTGTAATAATATTTCACAATATTACTGTTTTAATGCATTTAAATAAATCAAATAAATGCATTCTTGGTGAGCATAAGAGACTTTCCAAAAAAAAAAAAAAAAAAATCTTACAGACCCAAAACTTTTGAATAGTAGTGTATAATATATAATAAGGTTAATTATCTCCATTAACCTTCATGAGAGGAGAATAGATAAGTAGAGAAATAGATCTGAACTCACGTCGCCAACTTGAACACTTAAACTCACAAAACCACAGTAG
Organism: Paracanthobrama guichenoti; assembly: GCA_018749465.1. Lineage (NCBI taxonomy): Eukaryota > Metazoa > Chordata > Actinopteri > Cypriniformes > Gobionidae > Paracanthobrama > Paracanthobrama guichenoti. The sequence goes on from CM031959.1 coordinate 29,635,729, forward strand.
AAACTTCAACGAACAGAACTTTTTGACCAGTGACAGATCCATCACAATCAATTACTTTTAGGTCTAAAAATAAGGATTCGTTTTTTAAAAGGAATACAGCATTGTTTTGTGCATTCTTTTATTTATTCATGGAATAATTGTGTTTGTCTCCTGAAGCTCTCATACAGTGTAATTCCTGTATTATTCCACAGATCTGGAGCATTATAGTGAATCTTTGCCACCGCTGTCACACAGGAGCACTGAATAGAAACCGCTTCATTGTCAATGCTGTCAGTAAAGGGATCGTACACAAGTGTGACAGAAAACCACCATGGCAAGTGAGAAGATGCTGACATTAATTGCGCCGGTACGTGCAGGAAAAAAACATGTTTAAATTTCCATACTGTCATACTTATAGTGCGCAGCGTGTAAGCTGGCAACTTTGAATAGATTATCTTACTCTGTAAAGCTCCAAATCAAAGGCTGTCTAGGTTTTAGACATTTCCACAGTCTCGTCAAGTTGCATAAGTCCACTTCTCCCCAAATAATTCACAATATGAAAAAAAAATAAATAATAATAATAATAATAATAATAATAATTCTATCCACACCCTGCCTCCCTCTTTTCATAAAAAATGCTGTCAGGTCCAAATAATTATCAGCCCTGTTTGGCCCTTATTACCAGGTCAACTTGCACACTTGAACAAAGACACATCTAACAATAACTAGTAATATATATATATATATATATATATATATATATATATATATATATATATATATATATATATATATATATATATATATATATATATATATATATACACATACAATAATGACTACCCATTGCAATAGACATCTATTCATAACCAATACATCCAGTCTTGATGTCTATTGCACTGGGTAGTCATTACTGTATTTATATTACTAGTAATTAATAATACATTTTAGATCATTTGATAATGCTTTCAGGTATCAATACAAGTCTAGTACAACACATTTTTTATTTAACAAAATTCTGCAGATTTTACCCCAAAAACACGGTAGACATGAATTCCAATTGGAAGTGAGCATCCCTATGCCCTACTTACTCTGAAGGGCAGAGCTCTTGAAGTAGGGACTTTGGAGGGAGCAGGGCACTTCATGTGTATCATAATGAAGCCGTTTGCAGCGTACATTTATAAGTTTTTAAAATATGCTTTATATATGTGTGTGTGTGTGTGTGTGTGTGTGTGTGTGTGTGTGTGTGTGTGTGTGTGTGTGTGTGTGTGTGTGTGTGTGTGTGTGTGTGTGTGTGTAATATGTTCTCAATAATTGTATCTCTACTTTATAAGTCAAGCATTAAACACAATTTTTACTTATAAAACTATTTTAAACTTAATATGCAATGTATGAAAATGTGTGTAATATGTGTAGTCAATAATTGTATCCCTTAAAACTCATCTTTGATAACCAAAATGACATATTCAAATGTTTTTTCCTGTGAAAAAAAAATTCTTCATGCCTTAAAATAGCGTGAATGTAACTCTACAACCTTGCCTCATTTAGTATACGCGAAGCCATGAATATGCAAATTTGCCCCGCCTCCACTCACTCACACCAGCTCAGAATACCTGATCCACTCGGTCATAAATACTGTTTTAATTCTGCCATATATGTTTGAAAGTGGAAGAGTGAATTATACAGGCTCATCTAAAAGTCAATGTATCAGAGAGGTAATGCGTTTTATGTATGCTCTCTACAACGTCGGACACATAATTAATATGATTAGCCTTTTGCTTGACTATGTTATCAAACAGCTTACAATGTGTTGCTAATGTAACACAAACCATGTTTTCCATCAGCATCCTTAGAAACACTTAGAACTTCAGTGGAGGAAAGCATATAGTTCATCATAACATTGTAACATACATCATATACATAATTCACCCGCTATATTGCTAAATGTACAAGATTTTTCATATCAACAGAAAAATATACCGGGATAACCTGGCTTCTCTTGAGACTCCCCTGCTTCAGAGCATAGTTAATGATATGCTAAAGCCCGCCCACACGTTGACCTGATTGGAGAAGATTGGAGTCAGAAATACGATTTCAAACCGTATTTTTGTTGACTTACTAATTTGCACATGGTTTGTCTTAAAGCATATTAAAAACCACATAGACGTATAAACCACATTGATTTTTCCCCACAGGGGGTCTTTAAAATGAATTGCAAGGACTTGTCACCCTGGGACTATAAGCAATAAAATTATTTCCTTGAAGTGACCATTTCATGTTCCCTTCACTAATAGGAAGGGCCCTTCGTGAAGGGATTCAGTTGTTAACTTTCATTTGTAATGCCCCTACAAATGCCGTCCCCTTCCTTTTTTTATACCCTTCAAGGGTACAAAAACGCTGTTTGAAATTTGCCTATATACACTCACCTAAATGATTATTAGGAACACCATACTAATACTGTGTTTGACCCCTTTTCGCCTTCAGAACTGCCTTAATTCTACGTGGCATTGATTCAACAAGGTGCTGAAAGCATTCTTTAGAAATGTTGGCCCATATTGATAGGATAGCATCTTGCAGTTGATGGAGATTTGTGGGATGCACATCCAGGGCACGAAGCTCCCGTTCCACCACATCCCAAAGATGCTCTATTGGGTTGAGATCTGGTGACTGTGGGGGCCATTTTAGTACAGTGAACTCATTGTCATGTTCAAGAAACCAATTTGAAATGATTCGAGCTTTGTGACATGGTGCATTATCCTGCTGGAAGTAGCCATCAGAGAATGGGTACATGGTGGTCATAAAGGGATGGACATGGTCAGAAACAATGCTCAGGTAGGCCGTGGCATTTAAACGATGCCCAGTTGGCACTAAGGGGCCTAAAGTGTGCCAAGAAAACATCCCCCACACCATTACACCACCACCACCAGCCTGCACAGTGGTAACAAGGCATGATGGATCAATGTTCTCATTCTGTTTACGCCAAATTCTGACTCTACCATCTGAATGTCTCAACAGAAATCGAGACTCATCAGACCAGGCAACATTTTTCCAGTCTTCAACTGTCCAATTTTGGTGAGCTTGTGCAAATTGTAGCCTCTTTTTCCTATTTGTAGTGGAGATGAGTGGTACCCGGTAGGGTCTTCTGCTGTTGTAGCCCATCCGCCTCAAGGTTGTGCGTGTTGTGGCTTCACAAATGCTTTGCTGCATACCTCGGTTGTAACGAGTGGTTATTTCAGTCAAAGTTGCTCTTCTATCAGCTTGAATAAGTCGGCCCATTCTCCTCCTGACCTCTAGCATCAACAACGCATTTTCGCCCACAGGACTGCCGCATACTGGATGTTTTTCCCTTTTCACACCATTCTTTGTAAACCCTAGAAATGGTTCTGCGTGAAAATCCCAGTAACTGAGATAGATAACTGTGTAACCCAGTAACTGTGAAATACTCAGACCGGCCCGTCTGGCACCAACAACCATGCCATGCTCAAAATTGCTTAAATCACCTTTCTTTCCCATTCTGACATTCAGTTTGGAGTTCAGGAGATTGTCTTGACCAGGACCACACCCCTAAATGCATTGAAGCAACTGCCATGTGATTGGTTGATTAGATAACTGCATTAATGAGAAATTGAACAGGTGTTCCTAATAATCCTTTAGGTGAGTGTATAACACTCACCGGCCACTTTATTAGGTACACCTGTTCAACTGCACGTTAATGCAAATATCTAATCAGCCAATCACATGGCAGCAACTCAATGCATTTAGGCACATAGACATAGACTGTGTTATTATTAGGCTGCTGTCACTTTAAGATCTACCGAACATGACGCGGATCTGACACGCTGTCATGCATAATTTCTTGCTAGAAATCAAAAATGTACATTTACACACAAACTAACCACCAGCCACCACTTTCAGATGTCATATTTATTTATTTAGCTCAACTGTCACAGAATGGAAAGCACAGGATAGTGGGATATCAAAGGCAGCTAAGGATACATCTATGCTGCCTTTAAAAATCAATCCGATAAAAGTATCTCAGGAGACAGGCAGTGAAGCTAACATTGAATTCAGACATGCCTTGATGCCTTCCTAACTTGCAAGGCAGCGTTTTTAAGCTTTCAGATGCAGCCATGGTCAAGATGACCGAGCTCTCTTTTAAACACCATATTATCTGAGAACAAAAGCTGAACAATAGTAATGTAAGTGATGAGAGAGAGATATTACCTGCCTTTGATTAGCACTGCCATTTAAATGAGGCACAAAGGAAAGGCCTTTAAATTCAAATTCATCCCCCCTAATGGACCAATTAATGACGATTAACACCTATGAAACAGATCTGTGAAATATTAATGCGTTATGCTGAAACGCCCAGGTTTGAAGCTAATAGCAGCTGCAGATAATTTAACCCTCATCTTTAATGCCCTCTCTTCAAGGGCAGGAATGAGGGAGTGTTGTTATGAACTAAAGGCGGGTGAGAGAGCAGTTTATCGCTGTCCAAACTAATGTTTAATGATGAGGGCGGTCTCCATAACAGAGTCTCTCCTGTTATAATGGACACCAAAGGTTCAGTCTGAAGTGATGTGTGTTCTCTATTGTAACTATGAGAGGCTCATTCAAATGAGTCAGAACTATACATTTTATTTTTACTTTTAGTGTAATAAAAGTAAAAACACTTAGTTCATCTGATAATTTGTGCATAACGTCTTTGCATTGTGCAGAATATCTCATTGTATGAAAACAATTTATTTACTAACAAATGTGCCCACATTTACATCTTAGTCTAGACCCTGAAGACAGAAACGTTGATGCATTAATTAACTTCTAATTTACTGCAACTATGAGACAGAGATCGAGCAGGCGAGCAAGCGAGAGACAATCCTTCTCCTCCAAAAGGACGAGTCCTGTCCGCTCTTCCTCTCCTGGAGGCTGTGCAGTGTTATCTGCTGTAGAGATGACAGCACTCAATGCTGATTGGACATGGAGTCAGACCTAGCTCATCCCGCTCTCATAATAAGAGAGGAGAGTCTGAGACTGACGGTACTAACCAACCTGCCTCATAAACATCATCATTATGTGCTTTCTGTCTGTTTGTCTGTCTGTATGTCACACTGCAGTGCTCAGAATCAGCTCAGAATAGGAGTCCTACCTGTACCATTCTGTTTTTTATTGCTAGGTTTGAAAATAACTAGAGGTGCACTGATATATCGGTCAGGGTAATTAATTGTACAATATTCAGCGTTATATTGTGTTCTATCCAGGCACATTTATAGCGTTAAACAGTTTTTATATTTACAAATATTTTTAAAAAAAGTATCTAAACGTGCAAAAAAATTAAAGATATGCTGTAGATGTTAAAGAGATATGCTGTGTGGATGGATCAATGGATGGAAGGATAGATGGACAATGGACAGACAGACGAATGGACGGACGGACAGACAGATAGATAAAAAAGATAAGCTAAAAGATATGAAAGGATATGATGTAGATGTTAATGAGATAAGTCTATCCTGGATGGAAGGATAGACAGATGGACGGACGGACGGACAGAGAGATAGACAGACAGACAGACAGACAGACAGACAGACAGACAGACAGACAGACAGACAGACAGACAGATAGATAGATAGATAGATAGATAGATAGATAGATAGATAGATAGATAGATAGATAGATAGATAGATAGACAGACAGACAGACAGACAGACAGACAGACAGACAGACAGACAGATAGACAGATAGATAGATAGATAGATAGATAGATAGATAGATAGATAGATAGATAGATAGATAGATAGATAGATAGATAGATAGATAGACGGACGGACGGACGGACGGACGGACGGACGGACGACAGACAGACGGACAGATAGATAGATAGACGGACGGACGGATAGATAGAGATAGATAGATAGATAGACAGACAGACAGACGGATAGATAGATAGATAGATAGATAGATAGATAGATAGATAGATAGATAGATAGAGATAGATAGATAGATAGATAGATAGATAGATAGATAGATAGATAGATAGATAGATAGACAGACAGACAGAGCTATAGATAGACAGACAGACAGACAGACAGACAGACAGAGATATAGATAGATAGATAGACAGACAGACAGACAGACGGACAGAGATATAGACAGACAGACAGACAGAGATATAGACAGACAGACAGACAGACAGACAGACAGACAGACGGAGAGATAAATAGATAGACAGACAGAGACAGACAGACAGACAGACAGACAGACAGACGGACGGACGGAGAGATAAATAGATAGACAGACAGACAGACGGACAGAGATATAGATAGACAGACAGACAGACAGACGGACAGAGATATAGATAGATAGACAGACAGACGGACGGACGGACGGACGGACGGACGGACAGACAGACAGACAGACAGATATACAGACAGACGGTAAATAGATGGACAGAGAGATAGACGGACGGACGGACGGACGGACGGACGGACGGACGGACGGACGGACGGACGGACGGACGGACGGACGGACGGACGGACGGACGGACAGACAGACAGACAGATAGATAGATCAAAAAAAACTTTTGCTGCTTTTTAAGACAAAACAGTGTATAGTCAGGTACTTTTGTACGACTTTTAAAAAGACAGGGAACAGACTGTAAAAACATTTATCAGGCATGTATTTATATGCCTAAAATAAAGCTTGGTGTGTGGTACAGATGAATTTAAGAACCACAGGAGGTGAAGAGATGCCAAAACAGTTTATATGTAGTGCAGTCGGAGGTTTAATTTGTCTTCCCTCCCTCTTCTGCCTCCCCTGGTTGAACTGTTCATAAAACACATTGCCGTTGAGACCCCGAGGCATTGCAGCGAAGAGAGAGCGAGCGCGAGAGCAGGACAGAATGTGCAAGAAATATAGCCGAGGGTTTTTGAGAGACAGAGGGAGGGAAAGTGATAAAGAGAGAAAGAGGAAAGCATTACCAAAACTGTTATTGTAGCAGAGGGGCTGTGAGAGACTGACACATCGTCAGCTTGACCTTAAATTATAATCAAGTGCTCATGCATAAACAAGACATTCATCACAGCAGACTTCCAGAAAGCCGTTACGCATTTAACTCTGCTCTTTATTTTTCCCACTGATCTTTAAAAATATTATTATATTTTATTACATCATATTATTATTTACATTTAATTATTTAAAATTAAATGTATTATTATTGTTAGTAGTAGCAGAATTACAATGGTGAGTATTTATATAAATGTATCTAAAACAAATTATGTAATTAATTCAAATAAAATATATGCAAATTCAAGTAAAACATAAGGATGCCGAATGCATACTGGAAAAAGGCTTTAAAAACATGAACGGCAGACGTGTTTTCAAAAAAAAAATGTTTTCTTAATCCATAAGCATCAAGGATTTTGTCTAGCCATAATGATTTGATCATAAAACATGCATCATGTTTACAAAGATCATATTTATAAAGCTACTTTGTACATCCTAAAATCAAAAGGGACCACCAAAGTGTCTTGATATCATGCTTTAGATTTCGAAAATCACCACGGTAAGACAATGATCACTCAAACCAGCATCACCAGCATTACATATGACTGATGTGTTGCATGTTTCAAGATCTGATTACACATACGGCCTGCAGCACTGATGCACCACCCGCCTCACACACAATTGATCAAGATGTCAAAACCACTCCAATTTAGGCTCTACTTTTGTATGCACATCAGTGAAAAAAAAACTATTCACTGACAGCAAATGTAACCAAATCTCATGTCCATTTTTCATACTGATCATAATAATTCTGCAATGCCCAAATTTCATCCTTCCCTTGGGTCATTTTGACCCCGAAACGGATGCAGTGTCTGTGGCGTCACCCGTAGTTTTCCAAAGAGCATTTTAGAAGCCAGCCGTTGCCATCTTGGCAGCGCGTCATCGCATTTCACTCCCGGATAACTGAAAATGGGTAAAGAGGCGGGACGTGGGTGGAGCTGAGGTGCCTGGTTGCTGAAACCACGCCTACCAAGCTCGGTGGCAATCCAACTGTCACTCAAGTGGCTACCCCATTAATTATGCAGAATTTTAAGGATTAATATAATTTAAACAGAAAAAAATTCACCCCCTCACAGTTGTCATGAAGGGCAAAATTAGCTATATAGACCAAAATCAATTTTTGTACCAGGCTGTAAACATGTTTTTTTTCTTTTTTTTCTGCTGTAAAGTTGGGCATTTTAACATGGGGCTCAATGAGATTCTGCTCCCTTCTGGAGCCGGTCTAGCAGCCAGTCGATGAATTGTAGTTTAAGCCACTTTCGTGTTGGTTTCAAGATAGAATGCGGGAGGTTGTCACTTGCCCGAAACTCAATTAGTTTTTTGGTTTTTGTTTATTAAAAATTGAGTGTTCATCGGAGTGGTCCAAGACCCTAAGACTTTTGTCATACCTGAACCACGAATACACAAAAATAAATTGAGTTTTATGGTTGAAATTTAAAAAAGTAACAAATCCTTCCCTCGTGGGTCAATTTGACCCCCAATTTGTTCTTAAAAAGTTCAATGGAATTCGAAATGCTACCTAATGCTATGAAACCTAAAAATGCTCAAAATTCTAACTAAAAATGCTAAAACTGATTTTATCATGTCTATATGTGTGTATCTAAATGCATACTGAAGGGAAATGACCCCGTTAAAGTTTGTTTGTCCGAGTGGAACAGCTCATTTGCCGTATATATAAGGCCCACTAGATGGCCCAAGAGTCATAAAATATCGTTATATATTTTTTTTTTCAACAAGAGGCTGGCAAAGACACCCAAAGTAAGATATTTTGAGCTGAATTAAAAGGGTTATAACGTGGAATTGTTATTGAGTTGATGAATTTAAGTTGAAAGAATGTGAAGAATGTGCTTAAATTATTTATTTAGTATTAATTGATAAAAACTAGTAATTTAAAGGTAAATTAATTAATTAATTGAAAAATTCCCTACAAATTGCATTAAAAATGTTAGAGCTTCAGGTCATTTGACCCGCGAGGGAAGGATTTATTACAAAGTGCGAGGGAGTTAAATAACTGATTATAATTTGCTTTTTTCTCTTAATTTTTTAATTTAAACATCATTTTAATATTAGACATTTATCGGACATCACATGCAAAACCTTCAGTGAAAACACAAGCAGGCCGAGGCATGTTGCTACATTATGGGCTGTTTGACTGCAATGCCAGCAAAATTAAATTAATAACATGCAAAAAATGTCTGATCCCCATCTGATGATATGCTTTATGCATTATACATTACGAGGGGCATCTGCGGTTCTCTGGTACTGCCAAAAGAACAATCCCTTTGTGTTTCTGGGGTATTTAGCAATTCAATTCCACGTTCAAGTGAAATTTGAATTAATTAGCCATGGACTAAACAAACTGAAGGACATTTTAAGGTGATCAATGAGGTGAACTAATGAAGACCCAAAGCAAAAGCTAAATGACCCTCTTCAAATGCACAAAAAAACCCCTTACTGATCCAACCAAAGCCCCAGGGAAGAAACGGTGACCATGTCCTTGCTCTTTCGTCAGCTCTCTGCTCTAATTTGCTCCCTCTCGGCTCAGCTACATGTGTACTAGCGCATCACGGCTTAGTGAAAGAGCGCACCGCCCCTGCATCATTAAAGCAACACTGGCCCACGCCAGCGCTAACCTGAATACACATACGCATCCCTCCGACACTGGTCAGAAGAGTCAATTAATTTCTCAGAGCCCAGAGTGTAATAGCGCTGTGTTTGAGGTCTCTGTGGGTTAAAAGATGGATCTCTCATTTCCGGAACCCTTGACTCCATAGATCTGAAAGTGCTGATGTATGCTAGTGAGAGTTACGCATGGATACGGGTTTGAGATTAGATCAATACACAACACTTAAGTGGGTTTTCCTGTTAGAAAATGAAGGAAATCAGTCCTGGCCTTCAAGAAACAGTCCCTGTTCTGAGACCTGGATATCAGTAGAGAGCAACAGTATTTTTGAATCCATATAGCCCATAGGCATTCCCAAAAACATTATTCAGTAAGGAGATCTAAGCCTTTAAACAAGCAAACCAGATGAATTACGATACTCTATTCCAAGCAAAAAGTGCTCTATCCATCCATCCATCCATCCATCCATCCATCCATCCATCCATCCATCCATCCATCCATCCATCCACCCATCCATCCATCCATCTATCTGGTAACCAAACAGTTAACGGTAGCCATTGACTTCCATAGCATTTTTTCCTACTATGGAAGTCAATGGCTACCATCAACTGCTTGATTACCAACATTCTTTAAAATATCTTCTTTTGTGTTCAGTAGAAGAAAGAAATTCATACAGGTTTGGAAGAACTTGAGGATGAGTAAGTGATGATAACATTTTCATTTACAACAACCCACTGAATAGATGACTTTTAAAATACACAAATTCCATAAAAAAATAAATAAATAAAAAAAATTGCCTCTTGTTCAGTTTAATTAATTAAAATAAGTTAAAGCAACATTATTTTTCATACCATTCTGTCACATACATATATATATATATATATATATATATATATATATATATATATATATATATATATATATATATTATTTTTTTTTTTTTTTTTTTGTTTTTTTTTTTTTTTTTTTTTTGTCAATTTAATTTTGAGTTCAATCAACCTAACATATTCAAAACTGAAGTTCACTTAATTCATTTGTGTTAAAACTACATTAATCATTTTTGTTAACTGGGCAATGTATCTGTAGTTCCCAGCATGCATTGCAAGGGACTGCATTAGTAAATTTAGGGATTAAAGTGTTATTTTATGTGTTTTTTTCAGTAAAGGGAAAGATGTTGTTAGTTTATGTTAGTGTTTAATGTTCAGTTATGTTGGACATTTAGAGGACTTTCTGTAATGTTTTTACCATTGTGCAGAAGAGTGCCGCTTGTGTTTAGGCTATGTACACAGTGAGCTACGCTAATGTCAGGAGTGACACTTATTTGTTCATTATATACATTGTGTATAATGATTAATGAAAGTAGTTATAAGAGATTTTCCAATTAAATGTTTTAATTTAAGTTTGACAAGCAAAAGAAAAGTCATTTTATAAATGTTTCAATTTCATTTAAACTGTACTTCATCAAATTGAGTTAGACCAACTAAATTACATTTCATTGCATGAATTCATTTTTTTAATTGGGGTGACATATATTTATTAGATGGAAATTCTGTCCTCAGTTAAATTGAGTTTGTCCAATGAGGGTTTTTTTTTTTTTTTTTTTTTTTTTTTGGTGTCAGCAAGATTAGTTAATGCTTTCGAGAGCAGGCTCTTATGCTCACCAAGGCTGCATTTATTTGATACAAACAATAAAAAAAAAAAAATAATAATAATAAGTTGAATTTTCAGCATCATTACCCCAGTCTTCAGTCACATGATCCTTCAGAAATCATTCTGATGTGCTGATTTAATATCAATGTTGGAAACAGTTGTGCTACTTAATATTTTCTGTGGAAACCATGATCCATTTTTCAGGATTGTTTGATGAATAGAAAGTTCAAAAGAACAGCATTTATAAGAAACATAAATCTTTAAAATTTTAAACATCTTTACTGTTACTTTTGATAACTTGGATGCATATTTTGAAATAAACGTTTGTTTGTTTTTTAAAAAGAAAAAAATGACTGACCCCAAACTTTTGAACTTTGATATGTAGTTTTTAATCTTGATTATCTAAAAAGTAAAATTATCATCATTAAAACTGGTAATAACGTAATATACAAATTTGAGAGACTTTTATTATGTCATTCACTAGTTTTACAAGAATGGATGGCCATCTGCTGCTAGCCTTTTGACTGGAACAAAGAAAAGGGAACACATTTCTAGTGCTGGTCTCGCTTCCAGTCAAATATCGTTTCCAGTTTAAAGTAGTATTGTTAGTTTCTAAAGGCCTCTATGGTTTGGCTCCTCCATATATTTCTGATCTCCTTTCACTTAATCATATATCCAGACACCTCTGATCAACCAGTAGTCTACGGTGTATTGTTCCCAACACGTCTCTGAAAGGAGACCATGCCTTTTCAGTGGCTTCTCCACGGCTCTGGAATAATCTGCACCTTTACATTAAATCTGCATCAGCATATGATGATTTTAAATACCTTATTAAAACTCATCTATTTATTACTGCATATAGTCATAGGTGCAGTTGTATACTTTGTGCATTGCATGCGATTATGTTTTGTTTGCTTAACTTTGTACAGAACTTTGGCCAACAGCAGGAATTCTGCAATCGAACAATTTGTTTTAGAATGAATTCAATCACAAGAAACATATAACATCACTTAACAACCTCAGCGCTCATTGTAAGTCTTTCTTGAAAGATGTGGCCTACTGTAAAAACTAACTTCTATGTGGAGAATACACTCTAAAAAATGCTGGGTTAAAACAACCCAAGTTGGGTTTAAAATGGACTAACCCAGCGATTGGATTGTTTTAACCCAGCAATTTGGTTGTTTTGATGGGTTAAAACAACCCATTTACTCGGTTAAAACAACCCAATCGCTGGGTTAGTCCCTTTTCAACCCAACTTGGGTTGTTTTTAACCCAGCATTTTTTAGAGTGTACAAATGGGTATTTTATTTACGCAACACGACTGTTGCATTCATTGATCGGTAAGGCAATCTGTAAAATCTACAAGCATCAAACAAATTTAAATGTAACAATGAAGGAGTGAGATCTGCAAATTCTACAGGACCAATTCAACTACTGGCATAGTCAATGAACAGGATGGTTATAGTCTAATATATATATATATATATATTGTAAAAGAATGAATCGTCTTCAAAGCATATCACCAAAAATGTTGAAAAAGTGACCACTCATATCTGCTCTAGTTCTGTGCCTTTCATAAAGTGATCATGAAGCTGTTCCCAGAATTCACTTCCAACAAATTATTTGAATGTCCTGTGTATTTTTAAAGTAATTAGTCCATTTACATGTGTGCTCAAATATGCTGTTCATCAAGGGCAGATCGGCCTCTGTATCTATGGGTACTAATGCAGTTTTCAAAAGCATCTAATCAAAAAAGTGTATTTTCTTCTATAAGCACACTATGGGATCATTTCTAATCTTTTCTTTCCACCACAGGGACCATTATCAAATAACATTCAGACTTTCACTTCAAAAGACTCTCACTTCCTTATTATCTGTCCCTCTATCTGTCAAATCTCCATGGAGACGGTGACACTCGACCAATGAGAAATGAGGGCCTTCTAGTGAAGAGTCATATAATGTTCCCTGGAAGCTATAGTGCCAATAAGAGCCTATTTTACTAACCTGTTCATTATAAATTTCTTTCAACATTCAATGCAATTACCTTTCAGGATACATATTACATTATATTTATAATGTAAAATTAAACGTAATAAAGTAATAACACATAACTGGTGAGCACCACCTATTTTCTTTAAAAATACTTTTTTTAAATGCTAACTTAATTAGCATATAAGATGGATATTTTAAAGAACATGACTTTAATGGTTTATGCTGAGGTGGAAATGAGCTGCTACAACATGCAAGCAAGCAAAGAAAGTAGCGGAGAATGAATGTTCTGTTGCCTTGGCGATCTGAGAATGGAAGCAGAGAGATGTTAGCCAATCACAATGACAAATTGTTGGACGCCGCGGAGAAATGTGGACGTGTGCAGATTTTAAAAGCGTGCTCTGAGACTCGCGGTGTGTGCGAGTGAATTTATGTGAGCACATATATAATGGTGTGAGAACGGGAGAGAGAATTAGGCCTTTCGTTTATACCATCTGATTGCTCTGCATCTCAAATGCACTGGATCTCATCACTCCACAAAAACAATCCCATTTCATGACACTCGGACAAACAATAACCTTAAGTTAATGTTATGTTATTCCAGATTTTCCATATTTTGGCAGCGTTCTTTAAGCCTGAGCCAATGATTGTGGCCACCAACATGCTGGCAAACAAAACAGTCAAGTGTAATTCTGTAAATGCCGTGTTCCCTGCTTCTTTCTCTGTGGGTCTGGGCAGAGCACCAGAAGTCCTCCAAACTCTCAGAACGGCCCTAGATACCATGGCAGAACACTCAATGGCGTGACATCTCTGTTCCAGAGATGTTCGTGTCCGGCCAAAGAGAGCACCGGTGCGTGTGCATCTGAGATGCTGGGAGGGAGGCCAATTTAAGCATGAATCCCATCCAAATGCCCAACCATACACGAATGCCATCGACACACAACAATACACAAGCAGAACAGCTCTACAGAGAGAATGCCACTTGAGATGATCCATATGACACACTCCATATTACACAAGCAAACTTAGCTGAGCTGCCAACCTGGACAACATTTTAAGGCATCATACATCCACTTCAAACTAAAACACTGATTAAAGGGATAGTTCACCCAAAAATGAAAATTAGCCCATGATTTACTCACCCTCAAGTCATCCGAGGCATATATGACATTCTTCTTTCAGACAAATACAATCAGAGTTATATTAAAACATGTCCTGGCTAATCCAGGCTTTATAATGGCAGCCCAAAATTTGAAGCCCAAAAAAGTGCATCCATCTATTTTAAAATTAATCCACACGGCTCCAGGGGGTTAATAAAGGCCTTCTGAAGTGAATCAATGGGTTTGTGTAAGAAAAATATCCATATTTAAAACTTTATAAAATAAAATATCTAGCTTCCGGCGGACCGTCTTACACATTCAACTTATACGTGAAAAAAACTGGCGCAAGTGTTCTGAACTTCTGAACACCTGGCTTAAGCTGGTTTGCTGGTCTTAGGTGGTCTCCCAGGCTGGTTAGGCTGGTCTGTTTGCTGGCTTTAGATGGGTTTTGGGCATTTTTTAGGTAGAGAAACAATCTTATATTAGCGAAGACCAACTTAAACTAGCAAAGCAGTTTAGACTGGATTAAGCAGTTATTCACCCAACATTTTTGTATGAAATGTTTTGTGCTTATTAAAAGTATAAAAGGACAAAACTACAAAAGGTACAAGACTAAGTACTTAATGGCTTTAGTGAGGAAATAACTACAATCCCATGAAGCATTGGAGAAATATAAAACTACTCAATATAAAGTTTATTGCAAATACTGCATATATTCACAAATATTTAAGTATTTTGGGAGTGTAGGGAAATTGATGACATCATTCGCAGTGCTTCATGGGAGTGGACGGAGCTAAAGAACTCTTGGCGCGTTCTGCTTGTTTCGACTGTCTGATTGGTGGAATTTTTGTACAGCATTATGGGTAATGTAGTTTTTCACCACGATTCTGCTGTTAAACATGATTATTTAAAAAAAACATTAAGTTGAAATAATGTGGGCTGATGCCTTCAACAGAAGCAAATACCATTAATTAACAATAAAAACCTCATAGCTCACAGTAGGGCTGTCTTTAAGAGTTTATAAGTTATCATTAAAAATCTATTTTTCCTATAGAGAAAATGAATGCCGTTTTTATTTCAGGAACCCGACTGCAGAAATCCTGATTGTGTGAATTCCTATTGAAATTCCTTGTTTTTGCACTTGGAAATTTGCAGAATACTGGTAAATGTGACTGCACCTTTAGTCATACATTTGTTACATTTATATAGTACTTTTTTAGGCACTCAAAGCACTTTACATGGTGGGGGGGGTCTGTCTCCTCAACACAGCAGCCATATTACGCCAGACGCCCACCAGACACCAGCTTATTGGTGAAGAGGAGACAGGGTGATGAAGCCAATCAGTATATGGGGAGGATTAGGAGGCCATGATGGACAAAGGCCAATGGGCATATTACACCCCTACTCTTTTTCGAAAGACATCCTGGGATTTTTAATGACCACAGAGAGTCAGGACCTCGGTTTAACGTCTCATCCGAAGGACGGTGCTTGTCCCCATCACTATACTGGGGTGTTAGGACCCACACAGACCACAGGGTGAGCACCCCCTGCTGGCCTCACTAACACCTCTTCCAGCAGCAACCTAGTTTTCCCAGGAGTACTGACCAAGCTCAGCCCTGTTTAGCTTCAGTGGGAAACTAGTCTTGGGCTACAGGGTGATATGGCTGCTATTTATCTGCTAGTTATGCTAGTTATATGCCTATATACACAAGACAACAAACTCACTAGATTTAAAACAGAACTACAGTGCTATTGTCCAATAAAATAACTTTTATTTTTAATTCAAGAGTCAAGATTCAAGAGTTTTATTTGTCACATACACAGTTATATACAGAATATACAACCGGCAGTGAAATGTAAACAGGTCCGCTCCATGGACAGTGCAAATTCACAGTTTAAAAACAGAAAAGGAGGAAATTATATAGAAATAGGATAAAAAAAGTACTATATATATATATATACATATATATATACATATATATATATATATATATATATATATACATATATATATATATATATATATATATATATATATATATATATATATATATATATATATATATATACATATATATATATATATATATGTATATATATATATATATATATATATATATATATATATATATATATACATATATATATATATATATACATATACATATATATATATATATATATATATATATATATATATATATATATATATATATATATATATATATATATATATATATATATATATATATATATATATATATATATATATATATATATATATATATATATATATATATATATATATATATATATATATATATATATATATATATATATATATATATATATATATATATATATATATATATAATAATATATATATAATAAAAAATCAAGTCAAAGAAGAAAAAGTAAAAAAATAAGAATAAAGAAGTGGAATAAAATAAGTGAAGTAAACTGTGCAGTGAGTAAACTGTAGACTTATAAATATGTGGTTAACAAATGTATAAAGAGTATAATGTGCAAACAGGTTTATAACAGGTTGTTACACGGTAACAACGAGAACAGAAAGTGCAGTGCAATGTCAGTATGTATATCCTGAAGTGAAGTCACGTGGCGTTAAGTGACTGAGTTCAGGAGTCTGATGGCCTGGGGAAGAAGCTCCTCCTGAGTCTCTCAGTTTTGGCCATCAGGCTTGAAGCGCTACCAGATGGCAGCAGCGTGAAATGAGGGTTTGCAGGGTGATTAGAGTCCTTGATGATCTTAGTAGCTCTACCTTTGCAGTGTTTGGTGTAGGCGTCCTGCAGAGGCGGGAGAGCTGACCCTGAGATACGCTCGGATAAGCGCACGACTCTTTGCAGGGCTTTGCGGTCATGACTGGTGCTGTTCCCATACCACGCTGTGATGCACTTAATACACTTTCTATCGCCCCTAAATAGAAAGTTTTCAGGATAGCTGGTGAAACCCTGAATTTCCTCAGCTGGCGCAGGTGGTACAGTCTTTGCCTGGCTTTTTTCACCTGTGTCTGAATGTGAGCAGTCCAGGTCAGGTCCTCGGAGATCTTTACACCCAGGTACTTGAAGCTGCTCACTCTCTCTACTGGTGACCCGCTGATCATGAGGGGGGAGTATGTCCGTTGCTGTCTCTTCCTGAAGTCCACAATCAGTTCTTTGGTCTTGCCAACATTCAGAGAGAGACAGTTGTCCTGGCACCATGATGTTAGATGCTCCACCTCGTCCAAGTATGCCGTCTCATTGTTGTTGGAAATGAGCCCCAGGACAACAGTATCATCAGCAAATTTGATGATAGAGGTGGAGCTGTGTGTGGACAAACAGTCATGTGCGTAGAGAGAGTAGAGCAGGGGACTCAGGACACAGCCCTGTGGAGCTCCCACACTCAGGGTGATGGAGGTGGAGGTGAATTGGCCTACTCTCACCACCTGAGTCCAATCCAGTGGCAGAGAGAAGGACTCAGGCCGAGATCCAGGAGTTTGGAGGTTAGCTTGATGGGAACTATGGTGTTAAAGGCTGAGCTATAGTCAATAAATAGCAGCCTTACGTAGTTCCCACTTTTGCTGTCGATGTGAGTGAGGGAGGAGTGGAGGACATGAGAGATGGCATCTTCAGTCGATCTATTGGGACGATAGGCAAACTGAAGAGGGTCCAAAGTGTCAGGAATGAAGGAGCAAATGGTGTTTTTAATGAGTCTCTCAAAGACCTTCATGACTATAGATGTGAGAGCCACTGGTCGATAGTCATTTAGGCAAGAGGGTTTACTGTTCTTAGGGACAGGGATGATAGTGGATTTTTTGAAGGAGGTGGGGACCACAGATGTAGCGAGGGACTCATTAAAGATAGATGTAAACAACCCATATTTTAATCATAACTAGACTGTTAATATCTCCTGAAATAACCCAGACAGCCTTCAACTAAAAGTGAACTCAAAAAACGAGAAGTGTGCTATTAAAGTGTGCGTCTGGCTATATATTCAAATCAAGATGTTCGTTAAAATGTTAAGATGTTCGTCTCCTGGGTTTTTACTGGTTAGAGATGTTGGTGGTGGCCCAAAGGCAACTCCGGCACAGCGAGGATTTCAAGACGCCCTCAAAGCATCTCAAGAGCCCTCAGCAGGAGTGCCGGAACAACAGGATGGAAAAGGTGCGGAGGATAACAGCCTCGGCATTATCTCAGGATGAAGGAACTCCAGAATTAGCCTGTTATTGCCCCTGGAAGAGGACAAGATGCAATGAGAACGAGAGCAAGCTCATAAGAAAAACAGAAGCCTGTGTGTGCGATTAAGACAGGAAGATCCCCAGAGCTCCTGGCCCAGTTCTATTTAAACTGTAGCTCTGCAAACAGATGCTGTCAGGAGTTTTTTGGACATTTGGGGCTAATGATTTATTGCTGCCTGGTTCGGTTCTTAATATTCACATACAGAGTTGTCTTTTGGGAGAACTTCTGATGAGACAAGCTATTCTGCTAAATCTAGTGATTACTCCATCTGTCTTATCACAATTAACAATGTGTCTCGAGTGTCATTCAGACACAGGTGAAAAAAGCCAGGCAAAGACTGTACCACCTGCGCCAGCTGAGGAAATTCAGGCTTTCACCAGCTATCCTGAAAACTTTCTATTTAGGGGCGATAGAAAGTGTTTTAACTCAGTGCATCACAGCGTGGTATGGGAACAGCACCAGTCATGACCGCAAAGCCCTGCAAAGAGTCGTGCGCTTATCCGAGCGTATCTCAGGGTCAGCTCTCCCGTCTCTGCAGGGCGTCTACACCAAACGCTGCAAAGGTAGAGCTACCAAGATCATCAAGGACTCTAATCACCCTGCAAACCCTCATTTCACGCTGCTACCATCTGGTAAGCGCTTCGGCCTGATGGCCAAAACTGAGAGACTCAGGAGGAGCTTCTTCCCCAGGCCATCAGACTCCTGAACTCAGTCACTTAACATCACGTGACTTCACGTCCAGGATAAACATCGATATACTGACATTGCACTGCACTTTCTGTTCTCGTTGTTACTGTGTAACAACCTGTCATAAACCTGTTTGCACATTATACTCTTTATACATTTGTTAACCACATATTTATAAGTCTACAGTTTACTCACTGCAAAGTCTACTTCAATTATTTTATTCCACTTTATCCTTATTTGTTACCTTTTTTTTTCTCTTGACTTGATTATTTATAATTCTACAGATATGGACATATATATATATATATATATATATATATATATATATATATATATAGATAGTATATATTTTTATATCTTTTTCTATATTATTTCTATTATAATTTCTTCCTTGTGTTTTTAACTGTGAATTTGCACTGTCCATGGAGCGGACCTGTTTACATTTCACTGCCGGTTGTATATTCTGTATATAACTGTGTGTGTGACAAATAAAACTCTTGAATCTTGAATCTTGAATCAATGCCGGTCCAAAATCTTCATTAGAAGAAGCATCAGTGATACTGCTATTTACCGCATTCCTCTCAAGTGCTTAGATTTCCTTTGCACATACATATAATCAAAATGAACACAACCAAAACAAACTTTGTTGCATCATTTTCCTGTTTTCACTGTAAAGCTGCTTTGAAACAATCTGTATTGTAAAAGAGCTATATAAAAAATAAACATGACATGTCAAGCTTAAACACGTGCAAATGCAAATGAAATTAGAGAGAGGGAATGATTATTTGTGAATAATGACTTAAAATTCCTTCTGTAACTCATCATGCAAAGCAAAATTAAATGGTACTTTTAAATTTCTTTCATATCTTTTGTGATGGCCACTGAGCAGCATGACCATTCTTCAAAACATGAAGAATTCTAACAAACCATTAGTTTGGAATAATATGAGGGTGAGTAAGTACCAAAAATATTTTTGGATTAAAGGGATAGTTCACCCAAAAATGAAAATTACCCCATTATAAAAGTAATCCACACAGCTCTGCGGGCTTAATAAAGGCCTTCTGAAGCGAAGTGATGCGTTTGTGTAAGAAAAATACCCATATTTAAAACTTACTCCAGACTGCTTTCCGTATTCATCTTACGAAGAAAGTGTAACGCCTCTCACAGTTCAAAACGCTTACACTACGCCCGTCATCATACGTCGTGCCAGTTAAGCTTTTTTCTTAAGTTGAATACGGAAGGTGGTCTGGCAGAAGCTAGATATTTTACTTTATAAAGTTTTAAATATGGATATTTTTCTTATCACTTCTTCGCATCACTTCGCTTCACAATGCCTTTATTAACCCCTGGAGCCATGTGGAGTATGTTTAAAATGGATGGATGCACTTTTTTGGGCTTCCATTTTGAGCTGCCATTCACTGCCATATAAAGCCTGGATTAGCCAGGACATGTTTAACATAACTCCAAATGTATTCATCTGAAAGAAGAATGTCATATACACCTAGGATGGCTTGAGGGTGAGTAAATCATGGGGCAATTTTCATTTTTGGGTGAACTATCGCTACTATTTAACTATCCCTTCAAAACACAACAAGACAAACACATCTTGTCTTGTAAAACATCTTGGAGAACTCCTAAGCATATGTCTGATGAAGTGATTCTGGCACATTACTGCAATGTATAAGCTCACTGTTTGTTCTGGATGGTACCATGACCGGTTTGGTTTCCCTAGCACCTGTGAACCACATCCACTTGGAATGCTCTGGGTCTGCAAAAGAGCTCAGTTTGCCTTGAGAAAAACCCTTGAAAAAGTGTTCCTTGTTAGTTATTTTGCACAGCCGTTAAACAGCCACAGTGAAAAGTCTTCACAAAGTCTTCAAAAACCAGTGTTAAATTTTAAAAATGAAATCTGCAATATCTGCACCACAAGTGCCACAAAATGGAACAAACAAACAAATAAATCAGTAAATACTACTGAGTCAATGTTGCTGGTTTGGGTTGGACGAATACATCACCTTTAACTTAAAGGCACAATATGAAAGATTTTTGGATTCAAATAACCAAAAACCACTAGAACAATGCAATGTTTTGTTGACTTGTGTACTCACATTATCCCAAATGTTTCCAACAGTGTTTAAATCCATAGAAATCAGCAATTGTACGGAATGTGTCCTTGTATCGCCTGTCAATGACGTCATATCCACGTTTCCCTCAATTTCCAGTTTTACTCTTGTAGAAATCATGGAAACACCAAAGACACTTTAATATATTATGTGTTTTATTAGACAGGTGGGCAACTGTTTGGATACATTCATCAACAGAAAACTAATCATTGTTATATAGCTCAACACCATTAGTCTTTATGTTTGATTTGCTTGTTTTCTTGATTTCACCATGTTTTTACCATGCCTCATAGGCAGTTTTATCAATTGGTTAACATAGCATAATCAGAGAAAACTTTCTTCATCATACAATATATTTTAAAATTAATCATGTCATTTAGCAACACAAGTCATCCAGTTTTTATTAATATGATATTCTAATATAGATCTAGATTACTGCAAAGTGCTAAAAGTCTCTCATACCAGCCAGAGCAAACTTTTAACACACTCAAATGTATTTAGTATGATTATTTTTGTTTTAACCATGTAAAACAGCACTGCGTTACCCCACATACCCAACGAAAAGAGGGGAAGCTGCCGACTACAGTGTATAATAAAAGCTCCGCTGGTCTCAAAACCGGTGTGTATCGCAGGTGTCTTTCATTAGCATTTGCTTCAGCGGCCTCGTTCAAATGTAATACATTAGTTCATCCATAAACGTGATTTTTGCCCGAGTCTGTTGGATTCCTTTCCATTGGCTGTGGAGGTGAAGATGACAAGTCCCATGATTCACGCTTAAATGGCATCATCAAGCCATGCCTTTGTTTCGAATAAGGAACTCTAGCGGTGAAAATTACATATCGTGCCTTTAAATGGCTCATTTAATTTTAGACAAAGCAGTGGAAAGTAAAATTCCCAGAATGCACTTTGTTAGTAGGTGAAAAAAAGGAGTGTTGCACCATTTGCACCATGTTTTCAAACTCTACTGACCCAATAATATACAGTATATGACATATAGGAACATCATGTAGGCCAACAAAGAGAAAGGTCCAAAGTACCTTAATAAGCATAGTTTCAGTCTCAAAAGTGACCAAAACAGGTATATTTCATATACAAGATTATTTGCGCCGTCTCTTGCTCTCTCTCCAAGTCCATTAAGAAGGAGACCTGCCATAAATTGTGCAAGAGGAAGACCTTTGAGAAAACTCAAAGAAGCATCTTACTCAATATCACCCATAAACACATAATTAGTACAAGCAATTAGAGAAAATCTTCATGAAATATTGACTGGAATCAAAGGTTATTGAATTTCTGCCATGACTACTGTACACGTTAGAGGAGAAACTTGACAGAAAACATGCCTGACCTTTATCAAGACCAACCTGGGAAAAACAGATGGCAGAAACTAATAGAAAAAGCCATATATTTGGTACAACAGAGCTGTTCAGTTTGTAGCCCTAAAAACTGGACGCGAATGGCATTTTTGAGCCTTGTGTTCCCGCTGGAATTTCGAATGGGATTTTAGAATAGCGGTTTAGAATTTTGCCTTAAAATAAGGTTTCATGTTTTGTTCTACAGCATAAATTATGCTGAAACGTAACAGCCTACAAATTGAAACAGCCTACAAAAATGGCCTGAAGCGACTAAAACGGCCTGAAACAACCTACAAATTATGCCATGACTGAAGAGCTCTATACGAGGACAGCAAAGATCTGCTCCTTATCTAAACTCTACAGTTCTGGAAAATTCCATTTGGAGAGGAATATTTCCTGAGCAAGATGTGGAAACTTCTATATTTTTAAAATGAGTAATCAGCTTTGTAGATAAATCCATAAGGAACATTGCAAGGTTCCATTATTTACAACAGAGAGTTTTACCAGTGCAGGTTTAGTGGTGGTCCACTGCTGGAGACATGAAGATCCAACTTGTTGAGTTACATAATAGATCACCGAGTAAAATTAAGCCAAAAGCTGCTTTCCCAGTTGTGGGAGTTTAACATTATTCAGTTTCCTGTTCAAGAATTCTGCCGGTGGTCTGACAGGAGGGTTTAGTCTTGTACTGGAAATTGTTCAAGAAATATATCATAGAACATAAATTTACCAAGTTCAAAGACTCTCCTAAGTCTAGCAACTAGCTTGGGGTTTTAATGAAGCTCAAAACTGAACCAGAAATAGTCATATGCAACAAACTTTGTCTGAACAGTGCGTTCTGATGAAATGATTCCAAATGTGTCCACCATCACACTGAACGTCTCAGATATTCCATAGATATGCCTCTTTTTGATAAATGTGACCCTTGACCACAAAACCAGTCATAAGGGTCTTTTATTTCATTGATTTATACATCAGCTGAATAAATTAAGCTTTCCATTGATGTATGGTTTGTTAGGATAGGACAATATACAACTATTTGAAAATCTGGAATCTGAGGGTGCAAAAAATCTAAATATTGAGAAAATCCAATATTAAAGTTGTCCAAATGAAGTCCTTAGCCATGCATATTACTAATAATAATAAATTTTTGATATATTTATGGTAGGAAATTCACAAATTATCTTCATGGAACATGATCTTTACATGATATCCTAATGATTTTTGGTCATTAAAAAAGAAACATCTATACTTTTGACCCATACAATGTATTGGTGGTTATCACCCGTGCGACTTATGACTGGTTTGGTGGTCCAGAGTCACAAATAATGCCAAGCAGATCAAATATAATATTCAAATTATTATGAATATACTGAAAATACTTATATTTGTTTCATTGATTCTTGCAATGTACAAAAAAACAAAAAAACAATTCATCAACATCTTTATTTAAAACATTGGTAACACTTTATTTTACAGTGTCAGTTACCTATGTTACATGTAGTTACTATAGTAATAACAGGAAATGATGCATAATTACATGCAACTAACCATAGACCAAACCAACCCCTAACCCAAACACTATAGACCTATTTTTGTGTTTGCAAACAGCGATGATGTTTTTTTCATGGGCAGAGCCACGGAATAAAAGAATAAAAAAAAAAAAAGAAGTAATTTCGAGTTTATATCTCACAATTCTTAGAAGGATAAACAGAATTGTGAGATATACAAGTTATCCTGTCTTTTTCCTCAGAATTGCGGGATATAAACTCACAATTGCAAGTTATAAAGTCCGAACTGGGAGATATAAACACGCAAATGCAAGAAAAAGAATCAAGAATTGTGAGATAAAAATTTGATTGGCTATGTTTAAAAGTTATCTGTAAAATGTTATAGGTTTAAATATCATTTCATGCTGTAACTGTACACGCATGTCTCCTATGAACTGCATATGTAAATATTATGTAGACTTACTGTTTACATCAAATTCATGCTTTAATAGTAGACTTATCATTGCCGGTTTCATCAGTCCAGTCTGTGACTTGCAACATAAACGTCTGTGTTTAGCTTCAAAGGGCATCTTCACAGACGGAATTCTATAAAAATGAAGACATTTTTACATACAGAATCTGACATTTTTTCAACAACAAAAAAATTCCGCCCATTTTCCTCCACTTGTTACCGCTATTTTTTGCACGCAGTTGCAAGTGACATAACTGTGACGTCTGCTCCAAATTGGTCTGTAGTAATTATATGTAGCTACTTAAAGGAACACGCCACTATTTTTTAAAATAGGCTCATTTTCCACCTCCCCCAGAGTTAAACAGTTCATTTTTACCGTTTTCAAATCCATTCAGCCAATAACCGGCTCTGGCGGTAGCCCAGCTTAGCATAGATCATTGAATCTGATTAGACCTCACTCAAAAAAATGACCAAAGAGTTTTGATATTTTTCCTATTTAAAACTTGACTCTTCTGTAGTTACATTGTGTACTAAGACCAACGGAAAACGAAAAGGCCGATATGGCTAGGAACTATACTCTCATTCCTGCGTAATAATTAAGGAACTTTGCTGCCATACCATGGGTGCAGCAGGCGCAATGATATTATGCAGTGCCTGAAAATAGTCCCCAGCTAGGTAATTTCCAACATGACCGGCACTAAGTTTGTGTAGTTGCAGAGTTGCAGCCGGCAAATTAGGTAGTGGATTTACCTGTGCGATTAGCCATGGTTTTTGTAAATAAAATATCACAGTAAATATCTTCTGAATCGTCTCTCACAAACGTCCTTGTACAAGCAGGTTGGTTATGTTGGAAGTTAGCCTATTTTTAAGCGCTGCATAATATCATTGCGCCGCTGCATCCATGGTATGGCAGCAAAGTTCCTTGATTATTACGCAGGAACCAGAGTATAGTTCCTAGCCATATCGGTCTAGAAAATCACAACTTTTCATTTTCCGTTTGTCTTAGTACACGATGTAACCAGAAGTTTTAAATAGGAACGATATCAAAACTCTTTGGTAATTTTTTGAGAAAGATGCTAATGGTCTAATAAGAATCAATTAATTATGCTAAGCTATGCTAAAAGTGCTACCGCCAGACCTGGAGATCGGCTGAATGGATTTGAAAACAGTAGGGGAGTTGGAAAATTTTCAAAAATGTTCACTACTTTCAAAAATAGTGGTGTGTTCCTTTAATATTACTTAGTAATTAAGTGTATAATTACAGTGTAACAAAGACACCTTAAAATAAAGTGTAACCAAAACATTGTTTTAAGTCAAAAATATATTTTCAGATTTCCTTAAAAAGAAATTATAGATAGATAGATAGATAGATAGATAGATAGATAGATAGATAGATAGATAGATAGATAGATAGATAGATAGATAGATAGATAGATAGATAGATAGATAGATAGATAGATAGATAGATAGATAGATAGATAGATAGATAGATAGATAGATAGATTAGATCACTATCAAAATGCCTATCTATTTTTATAACAATAAAGGATGTTTACATGAGAAATGCTAAGCAGGTCTAACAATAAGCTTATTCTAAAATGCTACAAACAACATCGTATGACCGAAAATCACATTAGATCGCAAATCGAAAGTTATTACAAACATGGTGGTTTACACTGTGTTCTGAGTAAAAGTGTAGTATTAATCTCATAATCTAATTTTCATGCTGTAGCTATAAATCACATGTTGACCAGATACGATTATATTTAATGATGTATGTTGTCAAGAATTCACAAGGTCAAAAAAAAAAAAATTTTTAGAAAGATTTTTGATAATAGATGGCTATAATTCCACAACATCAGCATCAAAGAGATAAAGAAGGTGGAACCATGTAATGCCATAATTTACATTTGACAACTGAGCTCGTCATAATTTTTCCTGATAAAATCTATGTCAATATTTCCAGCCACTGAATGCAAGCTTTTCCATATTCCAAGCTAGCTTGCTGCACGCTCAAGTCGAGAAGATTACGAAAATGAATCTTATTAGCAATTATATATTATATTTATATTTATATATATTTATGCATTTGGCAGATGCTTTTATCCAAAGCGACTTACATTGCATTCAAGGTACTCATTTTTACATTTTGTCAGTTCTTGCTTTCCCTGGGAATCGAACCCATGTCCTTGGCGTTGCTAGCGCCACGCTCTTATTGTTTGAGCTACAGGAAAGCTACTATTAGTTACAGTAGTTACTGCAAAAAGTGATATTACAGCAACATTTAATAAATTACGTCCAAACACTGCAGTATATAAACTAAAGTCTTCAGATCTTGGAAGTTATGAGCATCTGATCGTTTTCATATCTTTCAATTAAATACTGAAATTCTCCACAGGCCAATATTACAGGAGATGCATCTGCCAAAATATAAAATAGCTTCAAAATGTTGCTCTCAACGGATGGTTGTTTGAATAATAAATAGGTCCAAAGAGGACAAGATACAACAGCCTTTGGTAAACCACAACAAACTTTGGTATACACAAACACAAATACACTATACTGCCAAAAGTTTTTGGACGCCTGTCTTTACATGCACATGGGGATGACATCCCATTCTTAACCCATAGGGTTTAATATGGAGTTGGCCGACCCTTTGCAGCTATAACAGCTTCAACTCTTCTGGGAGTTGCACAAGGTTTAGGAGTGCGTTTATGGGAATTTTTTACCATTCTTCTACAGGCCAAATTCTGCAGCAGGATGGTGCTCCATCGCATACTTCCATCTCCACATCAAAGTTCCTCAAGGCGAAGAAGATCAAGATGCTCCAGGATTGGCCAGCCCAGTCACCAGACATGAACATCATTGAGCATATGTGGGGTAGGATGAAAGAGGAAGCATGGAAGACGAAACCAAAAAATATTGATGAACTCTGGGAGGCATGCAAGACTGCTTTCTTTGCTATTCCTGATGACTTCATCAATAAATTGTATGATTCCTTGCCAAACCGCATTGATGCAGTCCTTCAAGCTCATGGAAGTCATACTATAGATCCAAGATTTTAAATTTGGATCTCACAGCACCACTACTTAATTTGCTGACATATTTTTGTATTTGCAGTAAATTTGTTCAATTTCTGTATAGGCGACAAAACTTTTGTCTTGCCAAAATTTGACCTTTCTGTCTTGATTAAATGATAAATCTTTTTTCAGTGAAATTAATATATTTCAGTGCATTAAACATCATTTGGGAGGGTTTTAGCTTTTCATATGAGCTATTTCTAACACCAATTCATTAATTAAAAGTCAGGTTAATAGCAGGTGTTTCTACAAAATAGATAAGCGACAAGACTTTTGTCAGGGACTGTAGAAGCGCCTTTGTGAGGTCCAGCACTGATAACCGGCACCGTTCTAATTCATCCCAAAGGTGTTCTATTGGGTTGAGGTCAGGACTCTGTGCAGGCCAGTCAAGTTCCTCCACACCAAACTCGCTCATCCTTGTCTTTATGAACCTTGCTTTGTGCACTCATGCGCAGTCATGTTGGAACCGGAAGGGGCCATCCCCAAACTGTTCCCATAAAGTTGGGTGCATGAAATTGTCCAAAATGTCTTGGTATGCTGAAGCATTAAGAGTTCCTTTCACTGGAACTAGGAGGGTCAAGCCCAACCCCTGAAAAACAACCCTACACCATAATCCCCCCTCCACCAAACTTTACACTTGGCACAATGCAGTCAAGTAAGTACCATTCTCCTGGCAACCACCAAACCCAGACTTGTCCATCTGATAGCCAGACAGAGAAGTGTGTTTCGTCACTCCAGAGAACACGTCTCCACTGCTATAGAGTCCAGTGGCGGTATGCTTTACACCACTGCATCTGACGCTTTGCATTGCACTTGGTGATGTAAGGCTTGGATGCAGCTGCTCGGCCATGGAAACCCATTCACACTGTTCTTGAGCTAATCTGAAGGTCTGTAGCTATTGACTCTGCAGAAAGCCTGTGCAGTGCACCTCACCATGTGCTGACCCCGCTCTGTGATTTTACGTGACCTACCACTTCATGTCTGAGCTACTGTTGTTCCCAATTGCTTTCACTTTGCTATAATACCACTAACAGTTGACCGTGGAATATTTAGTTATGAGGAAATTTCATGAATGGAATTATTGCACAGGTGGCAACCTATAACACTATCACGCTTGAATTCACTGAGCTCCTGAGAGCGACCCATTCTTTTACAAATGTTTGTAGAAGCGCCTGCATGCCTAGGTACTTGATTTAATACACCTTTGGCCATGGAAGTGATTGGAACACATGAATTCAATGATTTGGGGGGGTGTCCCAATACTTTTGGCAAAATAGTGTATATACAGTATACAGAAATGAAATGTTTGAATCAATGAAATCTAACAGTCCATGGAAGCACTTTGTATAAATTTAGCTATTTTTAATGAATAGATGTGGCATTTTCATACTCATCATGAATATATTACCACTGCACAGTAATTACAATTAAATGCAGAGAAAGAAAGGTTGATTATCACAGCTAAAACTAATTTCCATGAAAGATGCAGTCTGGGAAAATTTTACAAACTGCAGGGAAAGAGAGAGCGAGTAAATTGCCCCTTCATTTCAGCAGACATGAACTACACAAATGCTCAGTTAATTAAACAAATAGGGGCTTATAGCATCCTTATAAAAATGCTGCAACACTGCGAGAACAATGGCGTTAAAGTTATTAAGCTAAGCCTGTCGTTAAGCTAATTAACATGTAACCAATGACATTTCTGCTGCAGCCCAGCGGTAGACGGGATTAATTCTCAGCAGTGCTGGGCTGTGAGTAATTCAACCCAATCTAAAACTGATTTGATTATATCTCTAAGTTTCACTTAAAGGTTCAGTGTGTAGTATTTATGAGGATCTATTGACAGAAATGCAGTATAATATACATAACTATGTTTTCAGTGGAGTATAAAAAAACATACTTAAATGTGTTTGTATTACCTTAGAAGCCATTTTTATCTTCATACACCGCAGGTCCCCTTACAGTGAAATCACCATTTTGCAGCGTCATTTTTCTACAGCAGCCCTTAGCAGACAAACTGCTCTACAGAGCGCTATTCACTCCCTGCTCTCTGACGACCAACATTTTTGTCCTGTGTCGGCCCCCGTAGCTTCTCAATGTGCTCCGAAAGGAAGGGGTGAGCATTGAGAGGGGGGGTGCAATTCACAACCTCACCGCTAGATGCCACTAAAATTCACACACTGCACCTTTAAGTCATATTGAAAGAGAGTATAGTGTCTTTGCATATTAACCTGGGATACAAGAGCATTTTTGCATAAAATAATAAAAATACACATTTCTTTTTATAAATATCTATATATCTATATAACAGAACATGTACTAGATGGTGTCTATGGATATGTAGTATCATGTATTTAGTACCAAAGTTAATGAGCCGCACATTGTACTCAAATGTGAATAATAAAACATAGAAGGCAAACAAATAAATCTACCCTACTGTAACCTATGAACAACAATGGATGAGACCTTTAACAGGTGCTGAAAATGTGTGTGTGTGTGTGTGTGTGTGTGTGTGTGTGTGTGTGTGTGTGTGTGTGTGTGAGTGAGTGAGTGAGTGAGTGAGTGAGAGAGAGAGAGAGAGAGAGAGAGAGAGAGAGTGTGAGAGAGTGTGAGAGAGTGTGAGAGAGAGAGAGAGCGAGAGAGAGCGAGATTGTGTGTGTGTGTGTGAGTGTGTGAGAGTGTGAGTGTGAGTGTGAGTGAGAGAGAGAGAGAGAGAGAGAGAGAGAGAGAGAGAGAGAGAGAGAGAGAGAGAGAGAGAGACATTGCCATATAAAGAGCTGGTTTCTATGGTTACAGTCTGGCTGTGGCAGTGGATGCTTATAGGTGCATGTCAGAATTCATAAATAATATTAATACATTACAACCCATATATGCAGAACACTGCATAGTAAAGGTCTGGGAGTTTGTAATCATGTTGTAAACTTTCTTTTCTAATATACACAGGGTTACAGAATTCAGGTTCTACTAGAAAAAAAGTACTGTGGCAGTACCATGGTTCAGTGGTATCAGATGATAATACTATATTGACTATATACCATGGTACAGAATGATAAACAATGTATATAGCATGATTTACCACAATAAATAATTATCAAGTCATACTTAAAACCATGTTATTTGCATGGCATCTTTTTGTACCACGGTATTTTGTAACAAAACACAACAAAAGTTACAAAACAAAACAAAACAAAACACAAGTTACAAAACAAAACACAACAGAACACAAGTTACAAAACAAAACACAACAAGACAAAAACACAATAAAACACAACACAAGTTACAAAACAAATTGAAAAACAACAAAACACAACACAAGTTACAAAATGAAAAACAACAAAACACAACACAAGTTACAAAACAAAACACAACAAAACACAAGTTACAAACAAAAACAACAAAACACAAGTTACAAAACAAAACAGAACAAGTTGCACAACAAAACAAGTTTTAAAACACAACAAAAAAACAACACAACACAAGTTACAAAACGTCTCGGTTACATATGTAACCCTCGTTCCCTGAAGGAGGGAACGGAGACGTACGTCGGAACTGACAGACGAATTGGGGAATCATCTTCAGAGACCAATCTGCTTCGTTTGCGATCGAGAGTCTCCCGCAATCTGCTCGATTGCGTCCTTTGCCAGTAGGACTCCAATCTCTGACCTCAAGACATGGGCGTTGCTGCTCTGCACTGAGGTGAAGAGGACACCCTTGAACTTGGGAGGCCGGCAAGCAAACTGAATCGCGTAGCCGAGTCTGATGGTGTGGATGAGCCAGCAAGACGGCTTGGGGAGCTCTAGCCAGGCCCCCAGAGACCGAGCAAGCGGGATCAACAGCACCATAGACGTAGCCGGGGTGGGGCAGCGAGGTGGAACACTCAGTCCCGACCTGGATGGCCCGGACACCACCTCCCTCCGAGCAGACCCTTCCGTCCCAGGGCTGCCCGTCTCAGGGCCGCTTGCTCTTGCATATCTCGCATATCTGCCAGGTTTAGCCACAGGTGGCGTTCCTGGACCACCAAGGTGGACATCGCCCGACCCAGGGAGCACACAGTGACTTTCGTCGCTCTGAGGACGAGGTCCGTCGCCGCGCGCAGTTCCTGCATAACCCCTGGGTCGGAACTACCCTTGTGCAGTTTTTTTAGCGCTTTGGCCTGGTAGACCTGCAGGAGCGCCATGGCATGCAAAGATGACGCGGCCTCTCCGCAGGCTGTGTAAGCCTAACCCGTCAGTGACAAAACAAAACACAACAAAACACAACACAGGCTACAAAACAAAACAAAAAACAACAAAACACAAGTTACAAAACAAAACAAAAAACAACACAACACAAGTTACAAAACAAAACAAAAAACAACACAAGTTACAAAAAAAACAAAAAACAACACAATACAAGTTACAAAACAAAACAACACAAAACACAACAAAACACAACACAACAAAACAGAACACAACACAAGTTACAAAACAAAAACAACACAACAAGTTACAAAACACAAGTTCAAAACAAAACAACAGAACACAACACAAGTTACAAAACACAACAAAACAAGAGAGAACAGAACAGGTTACAAAACAAAACAAAAAACAACACAACAAGTTACAAAACAAAACAACACAAAACACAACAAAACACAACACAAGTTACAAAACAAAACAACACAAAACACAACAAAACACAACACAAGTTACAGAACAAAACAACACAAAACACAACAAAACACAACACAAGTTACAAAAAAAACAACAGAAGATACAAAACAAAACACAACACAACAAAACAGAACACAACACAAGTTACAAAACAAAACAAAAAACAACACAAGTTACAAAACAAAACAAAAAACAACACAATACAAGTTACAAAACAGAACACAACACAAGTTACAAAACAAAACAAAAAAAAACCTGTTCCCCAAAATATTACAGCAATTTCTGTCCATATAAAGGAAAATTCCAGTCAGTGCATTTCATGCCAGGTCATAAATTCAAGCCTTAAAAACACCTCTGAGATTTTAGCTCCACGCTGCACAATCACGGTTATAAAGCAGCACTGCATCTCCAGAGTGCAACTGCGCCATACAGTTCAATAAATACTGCTCTTTCAGCTCTTATGGGAGATATACATACACACACTCAATCTAAACCTGTGTGAGAGCTAAGATCTATTACATCATTATCATCCCTATTAGGTCTGTTTATTTCTTCCCTGCTGATGTGATTCCCTTCAGACACCTGTAACCACAGAGCAGTGTTACATCACTTCCTCACACGTCGTTTCTCATTCCCAGGATGTACACCACAAACTGAACTTTATGACAAAGGGGTATTTAATAAATCTGCTGCTGTTATTATTGTTAATCAAACAACAAAAGACAAAGATAAGTCACTCGCTGTGCTCCTGTTCGGTATCGCAACTTGACTTGTCTTAAATGTAAACAAGCTATTTGCTATTTTGTGTGAATCACCCTTCAATCTGATGACAAAATGAATGTGTTAAAATAAATGCTGTATGATTAAAAAAAAAAAAAAATGGTTTAATTGATTTTTTTTTATTTTTATCTAATGACAGCCCTAATTTATAACTTTATGCCTATTCTAGTGCTTGCTACACAACGCCCGTATTGAAATTGCTCAAAACTTCTGGTTAAGGATTGTTCCAAAACCTAAGCATTGAACTTGTAAATAAATAATTTCAGATTTAGGTGCTATCTTTTTCTAAGAAACTTAAGATTACATTTGAAAATCAGCATTCAAAATGTAACCAACAACAATTACAGCATCACAATTTTTTGCATGTACTTTGCGATTGGTTTTCTTCTGAATTTTGGTTGACTTTGTTCAGGGTTAATTTTGTATTATTTATATACAATTAATGCATTTATTCATATTTTGAATTAGCCCTTATTTTTATATTTTCAGTTTGAATAGTTTTAGTAATTTTGCTATGTGATTTTGCCATTTTTTTATATTTATGATATTTTTTTACATATTTTTATTAACCTTTATTTTAATTTTAGTTTTAGTTCAATAACTTTAGTACTTCAATCTACACTTATTTATTTCAGTTACTTGCCGTGGCCGTTTTCATCTAATATATACACTATATTGCCAAAAATATTGGGACAACCTTTCAAACCATAGAATTCATGTGCTCCAATCACTTCCAAGATTCAAGATTCAAGATTCAAGAGTTTTATTTGTCACATACACAGTTATATACAGAATATACAACCGGCAGTGAAATGTAAACAGGTCCACTCCATGGACAGTGCAAATTCACAGTTAAAAACACAAGGAGGAAATTATAATAGAAATAAGATAAAAAACGTACTAATATATATATATATATATATATATATATATATATATATATATATATATATATATATATATATATATATATATATATATATATATATATATATATATATCTGTAGAATACAAATTTGTCTTTACAAAATGGCGCCACCGTGTTCAGTCGCCGTTCAGGTCGCTCCGTGAAGACTGTGCTTTTATTTACTATTTTACTTTCTTTTACTCGGGCGATTTTAACAAAGCAAACCTAAAGAAAGTCTTGCCAAACTTTCATCAGCACGTCTCCTGTCCTACACGAGGAGCAAACACGCTGGATCATTGCTACTCTCCGTTCAAGAACGCCTATAAAGTGCGGTCACTTCCAGCGTTTGGCAAATCGGATCATGCCGCCATTTTCCTCACTCCCGAATACAAACAAAAGCTCGTTCAGGAAGCCCCGGTGAGGCGGGAAGTTAAGCGTTGGTCGCCCCACTCAGAGACCGCGCTTCAGGCAGCTCTGGACGATGTGGATTGGGACATGTTCCGTGCGAGTTCAGCCGACGTAAGCGAGTTCACAGAAGTGGCGCTTTGCTTCATCAACACGCTTACAGAGCAAGCCACGCAAACAATAACAATAACGTCAGATAAATCAGAAACCATGGGTGGACTATTCAATCCACGCTGCAGTGAACACACGCACTGCTGCTTACAACGCCGGTCTCCTTTCAGGGAATATGAATGAATACAGATCATCCTGTTATGCTCTCAGACGCGCAGTTAAAGCCGCAAACGAGTCTCATTTCCAACTCAACGACTCCCGGCACATGTGGCAAGGTCTGAGGTCCATCTGCTCCTTTGGATCTAAATCCTCTGCAGAGGGGAGCGCCGACCCGTTGCTCGTGAACGAGTTAAACTCTTTCTACGCTCGCTTTGACTGTAACCGTGGCAATGTGACTCCGCCAAGTGGCGCGTTAGAGGAAATTACTCAGAGCAGCAACAACCACGTGATCTCTGTCTCAGAGGATGAAGTTCGGAGAGCACTCAAGCGTGTGGACGTCAGGAAAGCTGCCGGGCCGGATGGTATTTCAGGTCGTGTTCTGCGGTCCTGTGCTGATCAGCTCGCCGGGTTGTTTACATCTATCTTCAATGAGTCCCTCGCTACATCTGTGGTCCCCACCTCCTTCAAAAAATCCACCATCATCTCTGTCCCCAAGAACAGTAAACCCTCACTTTGGACCCTCTTCAGTTTGCCTATCGTCCCAATAGATCGACTGAAGATGCCATCTCTCATGTCCTCCACTCCTCCCTCACTCACATCGACAGCAAAAGTGGGAACTATGTAAGGCTGCTATTTATTGACTATAGCTCAGCCTTTAACACCATAGTTCCCATCAAGCTAACCTCCAAACTCCTGGATCTTGGCCTGAATCCTTCTCTCTGCCACTGGATTGAGGACTTCCTCACTGGCAGGACTCAGGTGGTGAGAATAGGCCAGTCCACCTCCATCTCCCTGAGTGTGGGAGCTCCACAGGGCTGTGTCCTGAGTCCCCTGCTCTACTCTCTCTACACGCATGACTGTTTGTCCACACACAGCTCCACCTCTATCATCAAATTTGCTGATGATACTGTTGTCCTGGGCCTCATTTTCAACAACAATGAGACGGCATACTTGGACGAGGTGGAGCATCTAACATCATGGTGCCAGGACAACTGTCTCTCTCTGAATGTTGCCCTGCAAAGAGTCGGCGCTTATCCAAGCGTATCTCAGGGTCAGCTCTCCCGTCTCTGCAGGACGTCTACACCAAACGCTGCAAAGGCAGAGCTACTAAGATCATCAAGGACTCTAATCACCCTGCAAACCCTCATTACACGCTGCTGCCATCTGGTAAGCGTTTCCGAAGCCTGATGGCCAAAACTGAGAGACTCAGGAGGAGCTTCTTCCCCCAGGCCATCAGACTCCTGAACTCAGTCACTTAACACCACGTGACTTCACTTCAGGAAAAACATCGATACACTGACATTGCACTGCACTTTCTGTTATGTAGCGCTTAACTTCCTGCCTCACCGGGGCTTCCTGAACGAGCCTTTGTTTGTATTCGGATGTGAGAAAAATGGCGGCATGATCCGATTTGCCAAAAGCTGGAAGTGACCGCGCTTTATAGGCGTTCTTAAACGGAGAGTAGCAATGATCCAGCGTGTTTGCTCCTCGTGTAGGACAGGAGACGTGCTGGTGAAAGTTTGGCAAGACTTTCTTTAGGTTTGCTTTGTTAAAATCGCCCGCGACGATGAAAGCAGCGTCGGGGTGTTTGTTTATGACGCCACTGGCAACATCATGAAGGCCAGATAAAGCCAGCCCTGTGTCTGCCTGTGGTGGAATGTAAACAGCGGTCGCGACGACCGCAGAAAACTCCCTCGGCAGATAGAATGGGCGGCAAATGATTGTTAAATGTTCCAGATGAGGCGAACAGGACCGCGAGAGAATGGTGATGTTCCTGGGGTCGCACCATTTCTTGTTGACCATGAAGCATACTCCACCGCCTTTGGATTTACCGGCCTCGGCTGTTCTGTCCATCCGAAAAACAGAGAAGTTCTCCGACGGCATCACAGCTGTGTCCGGGACCGCGGGCGTGAGCCATGTTTCGGACAAACAAAAGATGTTACAGTCTCTCATGTCCCGTTGAAAACTGATCCTGGCTCTGAGATCGTCCAAGGATTGAACATTTGCTAGAAGAATGCTCGGGAGAGGAGGGCTGAATGCCCTTTTCCTCAGTCTGTTGCGTATCCCAGCGCGTTTCCCACGGTGTTTCTTGATTCTTCGCTGTCGGCTCTGTCCATTGTTCAACTCAGCGTTCCGAAGAATCTCAGATGGCCAAAGAGGATCGGCGAAAGTGTCTTGAAACAGCCCAGTGTAGAGGTAACCAATGTCCAAAAGAGTTTTGCTGTCATAGCAGATCAATGCAGTTGATAAGTTTGTAAAAATTGAGAGTAAAAGAAAGTAAAATAGTAAATAAAAGCACAGTCTTCACGGAGCGACCTGAACGGCGACCGAACCCAGCGGCGCCATTTTGTCAGGCCATGACCTGACAAACCAATGTCCAAATGACCAAATGTCCATGACCAAATGTCTATAAAATCAAGCACCTAAGCATGCAGACGCTTCTACAAACATTTGTGAAAGAATGGGTCGCTCTCAAGAACAGCAATTGGGAACAACAGCAACTCAGCCACATAAAATCACAGAGCAGGGTCAGCACATACTAAGGAGCACAGTGTACAGAAGTCACCAACTTTCTGCAGAGTCAATAGCTACAGACCTCCAAACTTTGCGTGGCCTTCAGATTAGCTCAAGAACAGTGCATAGAGAGCTTCATGGAATGGGTTTCCATGCCCGAGCAGCTGCATCCAAGCCTTACATCACCAAGTGCAATGCAAAGAGTCAGATGCAGAGGTGTAAACCGCACCGCCACTGGACTCTAGAGCAGTGGAGACGTGTTCTCTGGAGTGATGAAACACACTTCTCTGTCTGACAATCCGATGGACGAGTCTGGGTTTGGCGGTTGCCAGGAGAACGGTACTTGATTGACTGCATTGTGCCACGTGTAAAGTTTGTTGGAGGGGGGATTATGGTGTGGGGTTGCTTTTCAGGGGTTGGGCTTGGCCCCTTAGTTCCAGTGAAAGGAACACTTAACGCTTCAGAATACTAATTTCACGCTCCCAACTTTATGGGAACAATTTGGGGATGGCCCCTTCCTGTTCCAACATGACTGTGCACCAGTGCACAAAGCAAGGTCCATAAAGACATGGATGACCTCAGTAGTCCTGACCTCAACCCGATAGAACACCTTTGGGATGAATTAGAGCAGAGACTGTGAACCAGGCCTTCTCGTCCAACATCAGTGCCTGACCTCACAAATGCGCTTCTAGAAGAATGGTCAATAAATCTCATAAACACACTCCTAAACCTTGTGGAAAGACTTCCCAGAAGAGTTGAAGCTGTTATAACTGCAAAGGGTGGGCCAACTCCATATTAATCCCTATGCATGTGTGCATGTAAAGGCAGGTGTCCCAAAACTTTTGGCAATATTTTTATATTATATATATATATATATATATATATATATATATATATATATATATATATATATATATATATATATATATATATATATATATAAATATAAATATAGTGTATATTATATTTTATTCCAGCTTTCAGTAAAAAACTTGTGCACTACAATACAGATTTCCTCCTATTCCAGGATTAAACTGTAAACCAGGATCTTCAATAGTCTTTGATCTATACAGAGACAAATTTCTATGGTGGGCTTGTGCTTTGCTTTTAAACCATTATGACAAGGTCAGGGCAGACAGGGTTAAACCTATTAATGGGATGGTAAATTAAGAGATTAATTCAGAAAATGCACAGAAAAGAACAGAAAGAGGAAATTGCGGCCTTATAGGACAAAAGCAGTTCATTAAAAAGAAAATTACATGACTTATGGTTAAAATTACTTTGATGGAGCAATTACATGCTGCTGTTGTATGAGCAACTGGCATAAAAAAACCCTGAATGCACCAATTATGAAAAAGTTGCATGTAATTATGAATATGCACAAACCTGTCTGGTGAATTAAATAAATGAAATGTTGTCCAGTATGCAATATAACTGCTACGGTATATAGCTTCTGAGGGACAAGTTTTTTAGTCTGCAAGTTTAATCACTTACAGAAGTAACAACACATCTTTACACAAGATCTAAAGTTCATTCACAGCCGTAGCACAGGGTAACATTCAAATCACTAAAATACAAAAACATTCTGATAATGAATCTGATAATGAAGAGTCTGTCTGAAGCCTTTACAAAGAGGCAAAAAATATGACTAAAACAGTGCTGTCCCTACAAGTTACTGTACATATAGACATCATACACTGTATTTAAAACGTAATTATGCATCGCTGCCGTGATCAGACAACTGTCTCAGTAGGGTTAAGGTAGTGAGCAGGGCTGGATCTGACAGCACCAGCAGGCCAGTGTTCACCTCCTCCTCAGACACACAGCTGGCATCTGTCATGAGCACCACGGACAGATCACTGACACAACCAAACACAGACCCTAGACATGGGAAACTACAATCTGAGGATAAACATTTCATACACAACCACATAAACACGGAGTGCTTCGTAACAGCTCATTATGGACGAAGAACCAGGCCGGAGGACATATTAAAATAAAAGCCTAATCTAAAATGTTTTATAGCATGTCAACACTTGAGTATTTCAATATCTATTACACCTTGTGGAATATTGACACAACAAAATTTTCAAACAGACGAAAAAAAAAAATTTCTGCGGTTTCATTAAATATTTGCTGTTCCTATTGTACTGGTTTGTATGTCTAAGCTGTGCTGTCTACTGTGGGAACTGGAACTCTGTAGCAGTTAATTAAGACTGAAAACCAAAGACAAAAAAAAACTCAAATAAGAAAGGAAGAATGTGTTGAGAGAAAATGAGAAGGTGAAGTGTGTATTTTTTTCTTTCTGATGTATAGTGTGTAAATATATATTTATATTAAAATGTAATTTATTCCTGTGACGTCAAAGCTGAATTTCCAACATCATTACTCCAGTCTTCAGTGTCACGATCCTTCAGAAATCATTCTACGATGCTCATTTGATGCTCAAGAAACATTTTTTATAATTTTCAATGTTGAAAATAGTGCTGCTTATTTTTTCAAGATTCTTTGATTAATAGAATGTTCAAAAGAACCGCACTTAAAATAATAATAATAATAATAATAATAATAATAATAATCTGTAACATTATAAATGTCTTCACTTTTGATGAATTTATTAATTTCTTTAAAAAAAGTATTGCTGATCTGAAACTTTTGAATGGTGGTGTATTTATAGAGTTAAAAATGTTTGAAGGGTACTGTAGTTACATTTGACAGACAGAAGAACGGACAGAATCTTGGATGACACTAATGATGGATGGATGGATGGATGGATGAAATACTCTAAAAAGTATAAAATGGATGGATGGATGGATGGATGGATGGATGGATGGATGGATGGATGGATGGATGGATGGATGGATGGATGGATGGATGGATGGATGGATGGATGGATGGATGGATGGATGGATGGATGGATGGATGGATGGATGGATGGATGGATGGATGGATGGATGGATGGATGGATGGATGGATGGATGGATGGTGTTCAGACTCAACACCGGCTACATACACTCACCTAAAGGATTATTAGGAACACCATACTAATACTGTGTTTGACCCCCTTTCGCCTTCAGAACTGCCTTAATTCTACGTGGTATTGATTCAACAAGGTGCTGAAAGCATTCTTTAGAAATGTTGGCCCATATTGATAGGATAGCATCTTGCAGTTGATGGAGATTTGTGGGATGCACATCCAGGGCACGAAGCTCCTGTTCCACCACATCCCAAAGATGCTCTATTGGGTTGAGATCTGGTGACTGTGGGGGCCATTTTAGTGCAGTGAACTCAATGTCATGTTCAAGAAACCAATTTGAAATGATTCGAGCTTTGTGACATGGTGCATTATCCTGCTGGAAGTAGCCATCAGAGAATGGGTACATGGTGGTCATAAAGGGATGGACATGGTCAGAAACAATGCTCAGGTAGGCTGTGGCATTTAAACAATGCCCAATTGGCACTAAGGGGCCTAAAGTGTGCCAAGAAAACATCCCCCACATCATTACACCACCACCAGCAGCCTGCACAGTGGTAACAAGGCATGATGGATCCATGTTCTCATTCTGTTTATGCCAAATTCTGACTCTACCATCTGAATGTCTCAACAGAAATCGAGACTCATCAGACCAGGCAACATTTTTCCAGTCTTCAACTGTCCAATTTTGGTGAGCTTGTGCAAATTGTAGCCTCTTTTTCCTATTTGTAGTGGAGATGAGTGGTACCCGGTGGGGTCTTCTGCTGTTGTAGCCCATCCGCCTCAAGGTTGTGCGTGTTGTGGCTTCACAAATGCTTTGCTGCATACCTCGGTTGTAACGAGTGGTTATTTCAGTCAAAGTTGCTCTTCTATTAGCTTGAATCAGTCGGCCTATTCTCCTCTGGCCTCTAGCATCAACAAGGCATTTTCGCCCACAGGACTGCCGCATACTGGATGTTTTTCCCTTTTCACACCATTCTTTGTAAACCCTAGAAATGGTTGTGCGTGAAAATCCCAGTAACTGAGCAGATTGTGAAATACTCAGACCGGCCCGTCTGGCACCAACAACCATGGCACGCTCGAAATTGCTTAAATCACCTTTCTTTCCCATTCTGACATTCAGTTTGGAGTTCAGGAGATTGTCTTGACCAGGACCACACCCCTAAATGCATTGAAGCAACTGCCATGTGATTGGTTGATTAGATAATTGCATTAATGAGAAATTCAAGAGGTGTTCCTAATAATCCTTTAGGTGAGTGTAACTTGCCCAATTTAAGAATAATAGGCTAATGAACTTTCACTTTAGAATTAGTGTTTACTGTTGTTGCACGTTGATTAACCGGTGGGATGGATGGATGGATGGATGGATGGATGGATGGATGGATGGATGGATGGATGGATGGATGGATGGATGGATGGATGGATGGATGGATGGATGGATGGATGGATGGATGGATGGATGGATGGATGGATGGATGGATGGATGGATGGATGGATGGATGGATGGATGGATGGATGCTAAAAACACATTCATGCAGTCTAAAACAAAAAGCAGAACGAGACCACAATAACCGACCACTATTAATGTCACTCAGTCAGACTGACACTGAAAAACCCATTTACACACCGAATACCCACTTACTGTACACTAGTTCAGACATTCAGAAGTTTAAAGGAAATGCCGTCTAAAGTAACAGAAACATAGTAATAAAATTCACACTCTGCTCTCACTTCAGCACATTACAGTAATGGCTTGTTACAAAGAAAAAAACGTCATATGATAATTAATTGCAAACTCAGAATGCTGCCAAAAAAGCTCACTCTCTCAGTCTGAAGCATCAAATTCAAGCAAACAAAGCAAGGCGACCATAAATCACTAATTATCTTATTATGGTTAGAGTCAAGGGTGAGAGAGAGAAGGAAACGTGGTGTGAAACAGCTACGCAGTGACAGAAGCACTGTGGGGGTCCACACAGACGAAATGTGTGTGAGATACTGTGTTTAGGATGATGGGAAGCGAGTCATCTGTGTCATCTGTGCGCGTGTCATTGGTGGGCAAGGACAAGAGATATTTAAAGGGGTGATTACAGAACTGAGGTATAAGTGCAATGAAGATCTCACTTTAATTTATTAGGAGCCAGTTGGGAGGCAGGAAAACGCAAGATACATGTGTGCGTATGATCACTCGGTCCTGACTCTGAACTTTAATTGGAATCGTCTGGCTATCTCAGCGGAGAGCGGAGACAATCAACACCTCAAGTGAAGATTAAATTAAATGTTACTGGTGGTCTTTAGAGAGAATAAACATGAAGATATCCATTTGCGTTTACATATCAAATAAGATTTTTTTCTTAATGAGTCAATACTCCAATCATAATTGGCAAACTGATCTTACAAACTGATCGATAACAAACCAATTCAAGTCTATCAGATTTTAACTTCCATTTTTGATTTGTGGAAAACTCATATTTGTGTCCAGATGTTGAACAGATTGAGAGAACATGCCCTGAAGACCATGCAGGTACCACCAGTCCCCTTAGAGTGACATTGGAGTACACAGGACTAGACAGCCCATCCATTAGTGTTTGCTTTCCTTTGAGCAGCGCACGGCACACATTCATCAATACTCTCCCTGTGCTCTCAGGGACAAAGAGAGGTGAACAGCATCCACCCATGATACTGAACACTTTACAATGAGGTTCACTTCTAAAGTATAAGAATAAAATAAAAGAAGTTAATGCATTAGGTATGATGAATTAACAATGAGCAACCATTTTTGTAATCATAAATGTTCATTTATACACTACCGTTCAATAGTTTTGGGTCAGCGCTTTTCTTTTTTAATTCAGCAAGGATGCATTCAATTGATCGCAAGTGACATTCGATCACAAAAGACATTTAGAATGTTACAAATATAGAAATGCTGTTCTTTTCAACTTTCTATTCATCAAAAATACACATTTGGGAGTCGCTCAAGCTGTCGCATCCGTCTTTTCATATTTATTGCAATATAGTACGTAACACAAATGCAATAGCATGTCATAAAAGCAAGATGAACACATAAGTTATAACCATAACTAAACTAAACTATACCTGTTCTATCTTCATGCAGCATCTTACAACAGTTCCCAGACGATTTGCAATTTATAGATTGTCATGAAAGAACATGCTAATCGATGACTTGAAGATAGTTAACCACATCAGCTACAATCATCAACTAACCATTCAGCAACGTCCTGTTGCATTCTACATGTTGTCACTTCTTAGTGAGTCTCTCCATCATTGTCCAACTCTGGTTTGAAGTCTGAACAGTTTCAGGCCTTTTCAGTGCATGTCCGCGGAGCTGCTAACACAAGCTCTTGAAGATCTGCCCTCTTCAAGAAAGGGGGAGCAGCAGCTCATTTACATTTAAAGGGACAACACACAAAAACAGCGCGTTTTTGCTCATCCTCAAAATGTGACGATTTTAGCATGTTATAAAATAATGATCTGGAGTATTTTGAGCTAAAACTTCACATACACACTCAGGGGACATCAGAGACTTGTTTTACATTGTGTAAAAAGGGGCATAAAAGGACCCCTTTAAGGCATTTAAAAGGCAAGGCCATAGTGACTAAAAAACAGGCACAATAAGTCCAGGCACATTTATTCAGAAAGAAAGGCAGCATTTCCAAAGGTGCGGGAAGCCGGTCTTGCATGTGAAAGAATGTTTGTCTCTCTCCATTTCTATCTTTCCCTGCAGTGGGAAGGTGGTGATTGTTGAAGATGGCTGTTTGTGGATGCAGCACAATACCTCTGTGGTGTGTATTGCAGGGTTACGGTCCGGTCAGGATGAGGAATTAAGTGGGCGTCTCAGAGAGGTGATACAGCTGTAGTGTCTGCTGCAGGAGGACACAATTAAACTCTGCCATAGCTCAATAACGGCCACTTATTGCTCCATATCAGCAGCATACAACAACTGATTGAGTACCGGGCAGAAAAGGAAACTGTAAATGTAACTCAGAATGGCTCAAGAACTATATTAGGGAAAGCTATTTTTGGATATGATTGTCAATCTTTGCCCTTTTGTTAATGTGATATGATGTTGTTGATATAAACAGAACTGCACCAATGTGCATAGAAATTAAAATAGATGCACTTCTTGGCCACAATTTGGTAACTATTTGAAATAAATTACGAGACCCATAATCTAAGATTAAATTTCAGGAACAGATGGACATATGGTGAATATCCCATATTAAACCATGAAATCCAAATTGACGATTTTTTTTTTTATTTTATGGAACATTGCACTATTTATTATAAATTATTTATCTGTGCACACAATATTTTTTAATTCATGTGCCCTCATAATCTTTAATCAAAACAACTTTCCCTCCCTTTTACAATGACATCTCTTCACTGATGATGTGTTTAGTGGCGAGAGGATGGGGCAGC
Source organism: Paracanthobrama guichenoti (assembly GCA_018749465.1). Taxonomy (NCBI): domain Eukaryota; kingdom Metazoa; phylum Chordata; class Actinopteri; order Cypriniformes; family Gobionidae; genus Paracanthobrama; species Paracanthobrama guichenoti. The sequence continues at coordinate 29,680,504 of CM031959.1, forward strand.
CTGCCACTCACATGAGATCAACTAATAGCAAAGCACAACCATCAGCGATCCAATCAATTGCCCATGGACAAGTCCCGCCCTACATTTTTTCTTGTTTGCAAAGCCGTTTCACTCGGATATACATCACAACAGGGAAGAATAACTATTGAAACTACCATTTTATGGCAACTCTTAAAAAGGGTTTCGTATTACCAGGCATGTGTCAGCCTCCTTCAAAGGCACTGATGCGCGCGCACACACGCACACACACACACACACACACACACACACACACACACACACACACACACACACACACACACACACACACACACACACACACACAAGCACACACACACAAGCACACACACGCACAGAATAGTAATGGGCCATTTTACTGGCTCTCCTTCCAATAACCCACATCCTCCTCTAGTCTGCAGCCCATCACACACACACACACACACACACACACACACACACACACACACACACACACATTTGTTTTTCTATCATGATGGGGACTTTCCATTGACTTCTACTGTTTCACGCTGAAATAATGTTATTTTCTTTTCCCATAAACCTACTGTTAACCTTCACACAAACCTTTTAGCATTTAAACATTTAATTAAGACATTAAGTCCATTAAGCCGTTTTCCTCATGGGGACTGTTGGCTGGTACAAATGTGAGTAATTTCAGGTTTTACTATCCTTGCGGTGCCCACAAACACACAAGCGCTTCATTCAAACCTACAATCACACTATTCACTGAACAATTCCCGAACAAACGCTCACAAAGAATGAACACGTGAAGACTAAACATATGCAGACGCTGACATGTACACTTTACAAGTCAAAGCGAGAGGCTTTACAACTCTATTCAATGTGTCCAGTGGAGCAGGACCCTCAGTTTCCTAGTGATAGCCAGAGGGCACAAATGCAGTTATGTTTGTTCATTCAAGGCCAAGAGTTCCAACATACAAAACAAATGGTATACTCAGTTGTTTATGAGTAAACTGTACATATAAGAGCACACTGCCCCCTGTTGGTTCAATCTGTGTGATTCACAGCCTTAAATCAAAGTCAAAGTCAAAGTCACCTTTATTGTCAATTCTGCCATACATACAGTACATACATACAGAGAATTGAAATTCTATGACTCTCAGACCCTAGGTGCCTAACAACAACAACAAAAAAAAAAAAAGAAAACAAAAAAAAGTTTAACAGTAACAACAACAGAAGAAAGATTAAAAAAAGATGGATAATGTGAATTATAGAGGTAAAGTGGCGATGGCAAATAGTGCAAACAATGGTGACAATAGTGCAATTTCAGATTTTTAAGTCAGTGCAGGTATAAAATAAAATTATAAGAGTGTGTGCAACAAAAAAAAAAAAAAGTCTGTAAGAGGGGAGACCAATTCCTCAGAGAGACAATATATGAGGTAGATGAAGGGCGGAGAACGGGGGTGATTCCCAGATCAGGTGCGTGGGGCAGAAGAGGGAGGGTCGGCAGAGTCGGGAGGGAGTTCAATGCCCTGACAGCTTGGGGAATGAAGCTGTCCTTCAGTCTGCTGGTCCTTGCTTGGAGACTGCGAAGCCTCCTCCCTGATGGCTGCAGACTGAAGAGGCTGTGCGATGGGTGGGTGGGGTCTCTCGCAATGATGAGGGCTTTGCGGAGAGGCGGGAGTTATAAATGTCCTGGAGGGGTGGGAGAGAGACACCAACGATCTTCTCAGCTGCTCTCACTATGCGCTGAAGTGCTTTACGGCAGGATGCGTTGCAGGCACCGTACCACACAGTGATGCAGCTGATCAGAATGCTCTCGATGGTGCCTCTGTAGAAGGTGCGCATGATGGGGGCTGGGGCTCCGGCTCTTCTCAGCTTGCGGAGAAAGTAGAGTCGCTGCTGTGCTTTCTTGGTCAGTGCTGTGGTGTTGGCGGTCCAGGAGAGGTCCTCTGTGATATGTACACCCAGAAATTTGGTGCTCCTCACCCTTTCCACGGTCACACCGTTGATGGTCAGAGGAGCGTGCTGGGTGTGCATTCTCCTGAAGTCAACAACAATCTCCTTCGTCTTCTCCACGTTCAGAGAGAGAGATTGTTGTCGCCACACCACCTGGCCAGGCGGCTCACCTCGCTCCTGAAGTTTGCCTCATCATCGTTGCTAATGAGACCAACTACGGTCGTGTCGTCCGCAAACTTGATGAAGAGATTGCTGTTGTGTATGGGTGTGCAGTCATGTGTCAGCAGAGTGAAAAGGAGGGGGCTCTCACACACACATCCTGAGGGGCTCCAGTGTTCATGATGATGGAGCTGGATGAGTTACTGCCGACCCGAACTGCCTGAGGTCTTTCCGTCAGGAAGTCCAGCAACCAGTTGCACATTGATGTGCTGAGTCCCTGCTGTGACAGTTTTTGAGTGAGCTGTAGAGGGATGATTGTATTGAATGCTGAACTAAAGTCTATGAACAGCATTCTGACGTAAGTGTCTTTATTTTCCAGGTGAGTGAGTACTGAATGGACGGTAGTGGCGATGGCGTCATCGGTCGAGCATTTAGACCGATATGCAAATTGGTAGGGGTCCACGGAGGGGGGGAGGACAGACTTAATGTGGTGCATGACTAGCCGCTCAAAGCACTTCATAAGGATGGGGGTAAGTGCGACTGGACGGTAGTCGTTGAAGCAGGATGGAGATGATTTCTTAGGGACTGGAATGATGGTGGTTGCTTTGAAGCATGTGGGGACGACAGCTTGACTCAGTGAGATGTTGAAGATGTCTGTGAAGACATCAGTGAGTTCCTCTGCACAGTCTCTCAATACACGTCCAGGAATGTTGTCAGGACCTGGAGCTTTGCGTGCGTTGACCCTGCTGAGGGATCTTCTCACGCTGTCCCTGGGCAGTGACAACATCAGGTCGTCGGGAGGAGGTGGTGACTTCTGTGCAGTGGTGCTGTTGTGAGCTTCAAAGCGAGTGTTCAGCTCATTCAGCAGGGGGGTGGAGCTGTCACATGTCCGTGCAGGGGGCTTATAATCTGTGATGGTCTGAATACCCTGCCACAGGCTCCTTGTGTCTCTGCTGTCGCTGAAACGATGGGCTATCCTCCTGGAGTACTGTCTCTTAGCCTTCCTGATGCCGCGTGACAGGTTGGCCCTTGCTGTCCTCAGGCCCACCTCATCTCCAGCTCTGAAGGCAGCGCGTTACGGCGTCTTCAGAAGTCTGTAGACATTTCCTGTCAGCCACGGTTTTTGGTTGGGCCAGACGGTGATGGTCTTTGTGACTGTTACATCCTCCATGCACTTGGTGATATAAGAAGTAACAGTCTCTGAGTACTCCTGATGTCTGTGGTGTTGTGGTAGGTTGCAGCCTGTTTAAACATGTCCCAGTCAGTGGTGTCGAAGCAGTCTTGAAGAGCCTCTGATGACCCTTCAGGCCAGACTTGAATCTGCTTCTGGACTGGTTTGGTGGCTTTCACAAGTGGTCTGTATGCTGGCATTAACGTAACAGTGATGTGATCTGAAGCACCAAGGTGGGGGAGGGGAAGGGCTTTGTAAGCTCCTCTCTGTGTAGTGTACACAAAGTCCAGAGTGTTTTTACCACGTGTTGGGAAGTCAATGTGTTGATGAATTTTTGGAAGCACACTCTTTAAGTCTGCATGGTTGAAATCTCCAGCCAAGATGAGAAAAGCATCTGGGTGGGCTGTCTGCTGATCACTGATGTGTTTATAAAGATTATTTAGTGCCTCACTGCTGTTGTTGTTGGAACTTGGGGGGATGTATACAGCAACAAGTATAATAGCTGAATATTCCCGCGGTAGATAAAACGGCCGACATTTAATAATCATAAACTCCACCAGGGGTGAGCAGTGTTTGCAGACCACAACAGCATCGCGGCACCACGCATCATTGGTGTAAACACAGAGTCCACCGCCGCGGGTCTTACCTCCCTCGACGGGCACTCTGTCCGCCCGATGGTATGTGCGCTGATCGAGCTGAATGGCGCGGTCCGGAGCGCTGTTGTTGAGCCATGTTTCCGTGAACACAAAAACACAACAGTCTCTTACAGTCTTCCGAGTAGAGCAAAGAAGACAAAGATCATCAAGTTTATTGTCCAACGAGCGTACGTTAGCGAGAATGATGGTGGGGATAGCTGGCTTGTGTGGTTTAGCCGCTAGCCTGACACGGATACCTCCGCGCTTCCCCCTCTTCTGTTTCCTCTCACCCCGTTTGTGGCGCCTCCACTGTGGGAGAGGTGCAGTAGTGGGGGACGGTGATGGGGTAGGCCCCCGGAGAAGGCCATGATCCCGCAGATCTTGAGCGAGCACCGATCTTGGATTGAAGACTGTAGTTTTTCCAACCTCGAGCAGAAACTCACGTCTGTAGCTGAGCTTGCAGATGAACGGACGCGACAAGGACGTACAAAAACACTGTGATTTACACGACGAAAAACACAAAAACACTGGTCCGTCGGGAGAGAGAGAAGCCGCAGCGTGTGCACGCGCCACCATCTTAAAGGAGTTGAGATAAGAACTCCTTTAAGTCCAAAATGTTGATTTTAATGTAAATCAGCAGTCAGTTAAGTAGCCACAGGTTCACCAAGGCTGCATTGATCAAAATACAATTTAATGTAACGGTTTTCTAATGCTATGTCAAAACTGCAATAAGGGAAATGAGTTGTGGGTGATCATGGGAACAGTAGTAAATCTCTTCATTGTCCATTGTCTGAGGATAAAATGCAAAGTGACCTTCATATTCCCAGCAAAATTATCACTAAACATTTGGGATACTCATGGTTTAACCTCAGTCTGCAAACTCAGAGCTGTATATAAACATCTGTCATGTGATAATAAAGATTTCCATGTTTTATGTCTTTATGTTCTGCAAGGCTAACCTAGCGGGAAATAAACTGAGCCATTCGTTTGTTACTGTCAGAGAATGTATAACAGATGGATTTTTATCATGTGTTGGGTCATTTGACCAACTTAAAGTGCCTGAAGTGAAATGACAGTCAAGTCAGACTGAGATAAAGCCATCATACATCCAGACAATACCCTGAGGACACTGGGTCATTGGTGGGCACTACTAAAGGAACTGAGTAATGATGGGGTTCTCTTATTAAGTGCCAGGGACAGACCACCCAGAGCCCTGTCGGAGTGACCTCTCACCTCTGCTCCTTTAAAGTCAGAATTGAAACATATGTTCAATGACAATGTCTGCAGAGCGCTGACAGAGGAAAGATGTCATCTAACAAATCATCTTTCCTTTGCCATGTGACTCTCAGGGTAAAACTGAGGGGGAAAGATGAAAATTTTTCAAAATCTGCTGCCTTGAGGACTGGAACTGCTGAGAAGAATGTTGAATAAAGCATGACTTATTGTAGTTTAATGGACAAATCTTATCTAAGACAGTATGAGCAAGTCTCATCTTAAACGGATATTAAAATACGAGACGAGACGAGACGAGACGAGACGAGACGAGACGGTCCAAAATGTCTTGGTATACTGAAACATTAAGAGTTACTTTCACTGGAACTAAGGGGCCAAGCCCAACCCCTGAAAAACAACCACACACCATAATCCCCCCTCCACCAAACTTTACACTTGTCACAATGCAGTCAGACAAGTACCGTTCTCCTGGCAACCACCAAACCCAGAATCGTTCATCAGATTGCCAGAGAAGTGTGATTGATCACTCCAGAGAACACATCTCCACTGCTCTAGAGTCCAGTGGCGGCGTGCTTTACATGACTGCATCAGATGCTCTGCATTGCACTTGGTGATGTAAGGCTTGGATGCAGCGAGTCAGCCATGGAAACCCATTCCATGAAGCTCTCTATGCACTGTTCTTGAGCTAATCTGAAGGCCACGCAAAGTTTGGAGGTCTGTAGCTATTGGCTACAGAAAGTTGGCGACTTCTGCACACTGTGCACCTCAGCATGCGCTGACCCCGCTCTGTGATTTTATGTGGCCTACCACTTTGTGATTGAGTTACTGTTGTTCCCAATTGCTTCCACTTTGTTATAATACCACTAACAGCTGACCATGAAATATTTAGAAGTGAGGAAATTTCACGAATGGACTTATTGCACAGGTGTAAACCTATCACGGTACCACGCTTGAATTCACTGAGCTCCTGAGAGCGACCCATTCTTTCTCAAATGTTTGTAGAAGTGTCTGCATGCTTGATTTTATACACTTTTGGCCACGGAAGTGATTGGAACACATGAATTCAATGAATTGGAGGGGTGTCCCAATATTTTTGGCGATATTGTGTACTTTAATTCTAAGGCACATTTTCTATTGAATTATAATTCAAAAATAATTTCCTTATGATGTATACAGGCTTTATAGATTTTTAGATTTATGATGTTAACAGGCTTTATACAACTGTCTCTAGTAATCTTGGTAATTATAACTACTAACAAAACTGGATGTTGATCCTTCAGCTCATGGACCTGTTTGGCTGCTGGTGATGTTGTGAAGTGTACATACAGCACTGAAAAAGCTGCCCTATTTAGGGTCTATCATGCACAGATGGACCTCTGCTTTCCCTGTGATTTGGTGCCTCAGACAACTCAACACAACAGGCCATTCTAATATACAGACAAATAAAACAAAACAGAGGACATGTAAAATATTAATGATGCTCAAAATAACAGCTGTGAATGAAGGGCAAACAAGGCAGTGCTGAGTAGCAGATGACATCACATCTGTTGTAAAAGAAAACCAGAAATTTACATGCACATGCAAATGTCATCTCCTAGGGGTGGGACGAGATCTCGTGAGACTAAACTGTGACAGGATTTCTTGTCTCGCATCATATTGTCATGACCTGGTCATGACGGAGTGTGAGGGTGAAGTTAAGATAGAATATGCCAATGCTACGTTAACATTTACGCCTCCACTCCAGTTTTGCTTTTGACAGAAAAAATTAATTCAGGTGGATAACAGTCGCTTCAATTTCATCAGCTCATCTAGAACGAGCTGTTCAAGTCGTACATACATAATGCAAAAATTTGGTTTCTATTTGCACTTTGAATATTGAGTACTTTGATTATGGTTATTGTTTGCACTTAATATCTATGATCAATTTGTGGGAAGGAGTTCAGTTGAGGTCATGTGCAGTTCTAAGGTCTAGAGAGACAATCCTGCAGGAAAGAAGCCAGTCAGTTGAGTTTTTGGCAAAACCTTCACAGCGCTTGAGTATTGTTGTCTTTTACTGCATATGATAATTCATAGTCAGAAAGTAGAACTGAAATGCCATTCATTACAAGATGATGAGTTAAAACATTTCAAATGCACCTGCAAACTATTTTTCTAGTAATGCATTTCATCATTGAGGATTTCTTAAAAGTACTATGTAAAAATCTTGTCTCGTCTCGTTCTCATGAACCCAATCTTGTGTCTCGTCTCATGAGATAAATGTCTCGTCACACCCCTATCATCTCCACATTGTTATGGTGTTATGGTTGAAAAGATGTCCTGAGCATTTCTTAATGTGTTGCAAGGGTGTTTTGGGTGTCATAAGAGCCCATTATTTATAATATTCTGTTTTAAACATGTCACAAGTCTAGTTTATGAATTTTAGTCCAAATTTTCTAAAGAGGCACGATCACTTTATATGATGAGCAGATTTTAGGCTTTTATTCACATATAAACATTCATCAACTCACACATCAGTTGTGGTAAACGGAAGTTCAAGCATGTTAGCACGTTTGAGCTTCCTCAAGAACCAATGAGGTTCATTCTTGTGTGTTACACAGCATGTTTGAGCTTCCACAAGAACCAGTGAGATTCATTCTCATGTGTTATGCAGCACGTTTGAGCTTCCTCAAGAACCAATGAGGTTCATTCTTGTGTGTTACACAGCATGTTTGAGCTTCCACAAGAACCAGTGAGATTCATTCTCATGTGTTATGCAGCACGTTTGAGCTTCCTCAAGAACCAATGAGGTTCATTCTCGTGTGTTACGCAGCACGTTTGAGCTTCCTCAAGAACCAATGAAGTCCATTCTCATGTCACGCAGCACGATTGAGCTTCCTCTAGAACCAATGAGGTTCATTCTCATGTGTTACGCAGCACATTTGAGCTTCCTCTAGAACCAATGAGGTTCATTCTCATGTGTTACGCAGCACATTTGAGCTTCCTCTAGAACCAATGAGGTTCATTCTCATGTGTTTTATGCAGCATGTTTGAGCTTCATCAAGAACCAATGAGGTTCATTCTCATGTCACACAGCACGTTTGAGTTTCCTCAAGAACCAATGAGGTTCATTCTCGTGTTACGCAGCACGTTTGAGCTTCTGCAAGAACCAGTGATGTTCATTCTCATGTTAGGCAGCACGTTTGAGCTTCCGCAAGAACCAGTGAGGTTCATTCTCGAACAAACCTCTGTGCATCAAGCAGGTTCAGTTGAGCTTCTGTTTATGTTCACTGATCAAGGCTTAAATGTGAAAAAAATTCAATCAGCTAAATTCAATCTGTTCATCATATAAGCAATCAAATCTCTTCAGAAAATTTGGACCAAACCACTCGATTCATATTGATTCGTTTTACACTCTCTTTATTAACTTTTTGAAGTGTCAGTGTCAGTTGAGTAGACTGCCAATGGAGGGACAGAAATCACTCAGATTTCATCAAAAAAGATCTTCATTTGTGTTCTGAAGATGAACGAAAGTTTGGAACGACATGAGGGTGAGTAATTAATGACAAAATGTTTATTTTATGGGTAAACTATCCCTTTCAGTCTGCATAATAATAAAAAGTATTATTTTATTATTATACAGCACCATATTGTTCATTTGTGCATTTGTTCAAATTGCTAACCTTAAGTATGAGCATCCATCACTAATAAAAATAACAAAATTGAAACAAAAAGGACTGTAGTTGTTAACAGATTGCTGTGATGCCCATTGAGAGGAAAAATTTGCAGAACACACATTCTTAAAAAATATTTCAAAACCCACGAGTCAGTAAATCAGAACTGTTCAGTTTGACTACAAAAGACTTGCTTCACAAAAAAATGCCACCAGTTCCCTTCTGAGTTCATAACACACATATGCAAAAATTAATAGAAGAGAATACTGTATTCACCAAAGCCCTGGACAATAACACTAGCATTCTCTGCAACATTAATTAAAGCAGCGAATTTACGATCACTTCAGTTCAGGAATGTGAATGACAGCCCCTCAGGATCTAGATTTTAATCTAAATTCACATGTTCCAACACGTCCCTCAACTCAGTTTTATTATTGTAATTGGAGATTTTGACTCCTACCTACTCTAGTTCTTGGGTAATTCCTACTAAACATGAATAAATAAATAAATCACACTGCCAACAAACATCCCAAATTCCCCTGAGGAACTTCCACTGCATGTAAGGGATACATTTTGAATATTATAAGAGAATTAGTTTCAGCAATTAGTTTCAGCAAATGGCACAGAATATCTGTCTGATTTGAAATGGAAATCATTTGTGGACCACGGATGCTTGTTTTCACGCTGGTTAATTGATTAGGCGATGGGCAGAGTGCTAGTTTAATGTGGCTGAAGATGTTTGTAATGCTGAAGACGAAGCGTCGGGCCAAGAGCCGACTCTCACGAGCAGAGTTAATGCAGAACAGGGAGATTTATCAGCAATCAGGGTCAAGACAAGCACACTTCTTCCACTGTTTTCTCAATTGTTTTCCACCCACACCCAAAAAATATTCATCCAGGACTTAAAAGCATCTCAATAATGAAGAGTGAAAGAGTGATAATGCGTGAGAGAGAAATATAGTTATGACAAAAGCCCACCATCCTTGTTACAGATCCCCAAACATGACTCCAAAAAGGTAATGTGTGTAAGCTGTTCAACAATAAAATACTCAGTTTCATTCTCTAAATATTACTGGTGATGATCACAAAATCCATGGTTCGAATCATATCACAGTTTTTGAGTCACGGATCGGACAATTTTTCAGATCAGAAAAATGGATATATATTCTGGTACAGAAATGTAATAAGTGTAAAATAACACTATAGTCAGGGCTCCAGACTAACTTTTCCACTGGTTGCACTGATGCTACCAACTTGATGATTTGCACATGATTTGGTCGCACCTTTTTTTTTTTGTGCTACAACATGGGATTAATTAAATGCATGCCGGTGAATAGTTGTCTTAATCTGCATATCATAGTTTTTCATGATGTAAAGAGACTGATAGTGACATGAGACCTCATGTTGGCAAAATGTTTTAATCTTTTAACTATCAAATGAAAACCATATATAAAAAAACACCATCTGTGTTTGATTATATTTTTACTGTCTGCTGTACAATTGTATATTTTAAAATATCGACAACGGCCTATACTTTTTTTTTTTTTTTTTTTTTTGTACTATAAGCGGGACTTTTATTTTGACAGCTGCGCTGAGAACACCTGAGAACAGCAGCTCCTGATCACGCAGCGCTCACATTCTCTGTCTTCATTAGTTCAAAGTCTCTGTTTAACAACAGTCATATCTAATATACAGAGTGCGTGACCATGCACTCGCACAAATGCGACCATGTCAAATTTTAACTTGCATATTCTCAAAAAAATGGTCTCAGTCTGGAGCCCTGATAGTGTTCCCTGCATAAATTAAATATTAATCTTTGTTAAAGCTTTTGTTGTTTGATTAACAATGACACAGACAGCAGCAGGTATTTATAGGCTGCTGTCACTTTAAGAGCTAATACACGGATCCAATATACAACACATCCAATTTCTTTCTCAACGGTTTACGTCACTTAAGACATAACCAACTGTTTACTCAAATACTTGCTGAGATGGGCATTTTGACAATTTTGTGTCCATTCAAGTGCAAGGAAATATAAGGAGGAATCAATTCAGGTGTTTGCTCTATGTGCACGGTGACAGTGCATACAGACTGTACACACAAGTGCCCTTGAATGGCTTAAAATCACATGAATATGTAAATTGGCCAGATAAAACACGTGAAATTGATAAACTCTGTAATGCTTAAATGGCAAACCGTGGGGCCTAGTCTTTACGGATCAACTATGATCCATTGCACCCCTACTAAATATTCTAAAGGCCCCAGTGTACTTCAAGCTAAATCGTAGAAAGAACTGGTGTGAATTCATTTTGAGGAAAAAAAAAAAAAAACAGAAGTTTGTTTGGAGTTTTGAGATTTCAAAACAGCCTGCCAAAGTGAACTTTCTAGGAAATTTCACTCAGGCCTAGTAAGCACCTTCGAATTACCATTGGTCCATAGCAATTGTGTAATAGGTAGGTGAGGCTCTGAGGGTTCACCTTCTTTGAAGTGGAAATATCTTCTGGTTCATTTCTTCTGCTCAGCCCGTCGAGGTCAGACACAAGTAAAACTTTGAACAGACTGGGAGACCTGCTTTATAGTTGAAATCAGATGCTTTCTTACCTGCTGTTTTCTCACTGCTGTCATTTTTGTGTTTATTTGTTATTGAAAGGAAAGCATGCAGCTAGGGTTGGGTACGGTTCACATTTTAACCATCGGCACCTGAAATTTGGTGCTGGAACCCAATGGTACCTTTTTTCTGTACTTTAGGGATGTTTATTTCAATAACTGTAAAGAAACTGTAAGTCATTTATAGTGTACTTGACATTATGCCAGAGCTGCCTTGGTTGCTATCTGCCATTGTCTGTGATATTGGTTTACTGTAATATTTACCCGTAAAAAATAAAATAAAATTGTAGGCTACTAGCTACTTAATTGAATTCATAAAAACAACAATTTTAATATTTGTGTATTTTCTGCTAATCAAATAAAAGACAAAACATTCATTAAATTGATCTTTCAAATCATGAATTATTAATCATCATGAAATTAAACAAACTTTTTTGTCAAACAACATGAGCTTTATACTGTTGAAATTAAAACATGGAAGAAAAACTGTGACTTTTACTTAAAATGCAAAGAACCCGATGAACCAAGAACCCGATGGTCACTCTGACAGAGCTCCAGCGTTTCTCTGTGGAGAGAGGAGAACCATCCAGAAGAACAACCATTACTGCAGCACTCCACCAATCAGGCCTGTATGGTAGAGTGGCCAGACGGAAGCCACTCCTCAGTAAAAGGCCGCCTGGAGTTTGCCAAAAGGCATCTGAAGGACTCTCAGACCATGAGAAACAAAATTCTCTGGTCTGATGAAACAAAGATTGAACTCTTTGGCCTGAATGGCAAGCATTATGTCTGGAGGAAACCAGGCACTGCTCATCACCTGGCCAATACTTTGTTATGTTACAACCTTATTGCAAAATGGATTAAATTAATATTTTTTCCCCTCATTTCTACAAACAATACCCCATAATGACAACGTGAAAGAAGTTCACATGTAAATCGCATGTACATAAGTTTTCACAGCCTTTGCCATGCCCATGACACTCAAAATTGAGCTCAGATGCATCTTGTTTCCACTGATCATCCTTGAGATGTGTCTACAACTTGATTGGAGTCCACCTGTGGTAAATTCAGTTGATTGGACATGATTTGGAAAGGCACACACCTGTCTATATAAGGTCTCACACTTAACAGTGCATGTCAGAGCACAAACCAAGCCATGAAGTCCAAGAAATTGTCTGTACACCTCCGAGACAGGATTGTATCGAGGCACAGATCTGGGGAAGGGTACAGAAAAATTTCTGCAGCATTGAAGGTCCCAATGAGCACAGTGGCCTCCATCATCCATAAATAGAAGAACCACCAGGACTCTTCCTAGAGCTGGCCACCTGGCCAAACTGAGTGATTAGGGAAGAAGTGCCTTAGTCAGGGAATTGACCAAGAACTGATGGTCACTCTGACAGAGCTCCAGCGTTTCTCTGTGGAGAGAGGAGAACCTTCCGGAAGAACAACCATTACTGCAGCACTCCACCAATCAGGCCTGTATGGTAGAGTGGCCAGACGGAAGCCACTCCTCAATAAAAAGCCGCCTGGAGTTTGCCAAAAGGCGTCTGAAGGACTCGCAGACTACAAGAAACATAATTCTCTGGTCTGATGAAACAAAGATTGAGCTCTTTGGCCTGAATGGCAAGCATTATGTCTGGAGAAAACCAGGCACTGCTCATCACCTGGCCAACACTATCCCTACAGTGAAGCATGGTGGTGGCAGCATCATGCTGTGGGGATGTTTTTCAGAGGCAGGAGCTGGGAGACTAGTCAGGATCGAGGGAAAGATGAATGTAGCAATGTATAGAGACATCCTTGATGAAAACCTGCTCCAGAGCGCTCTGGACCTCAGACTGGGGCGAAGGTTCCTCTGTGAATACTTATGAAATAGATTTTATTCGTCTTTTTTTTATTTTTAATATATTTGCAAAGATTTCAAACAAACTTCTTTCACATTGTCATGTGGGGTACTGTTTTTAGAATTAAGGAAAAAAATAATGAATTTAATCCATTTTGGAATAAGGCTGTAACATAACAAAATGTGGAAAAAGTGGAGCGCTCTGAATACTTTCCAGGTGCACTGCAAATGCCACTCTCAGCAGTGTGGGCGGAGTCAGGATGTTCAGCAACATGTATTTTGAACTTGCGAAGAACGAAGAAGAATTTCGCAATGAGTATATCAGGGCCTTTAGGTCCATCAAACCAAATTTGAAACAACCTTATTTTCTATGAATTAACAAAAACAAACAAATAATACTGTTTTAATCAAGCAGTAAATCTGAGCAGACATTTACCTCAAGCTCTTCAGGGCTATTTACTTGAGGTGTGTTATGTGGAGCAGGTCATGTACCTATCTCTCTACAGCAGAGATGGTTACTGAATAAGAGAGGGATTTACATTATAGGAACATGATTCACATGTGAGTCCCAGTGTATTTCCTCTCCATCACACCCGTACTGATGTTGCTTTGCCACATATGCACAATGCAGACCGCACACAGATATGAAGTGGTTAGATTTGAACACATTTACAATCCAGAAAGGAATCCTTTCCACAAGGACATCTGTCTAGCGCATGTTTACATATAAAACTATGGAAAAGCAGTACAGTAGAATGTAAAAAAATTGTGTGAACGGCACCTGCATTCATGTAAATGTTTACTTAAGTCAGAGATAATTGTTAACTTAAGCTATTGATTGTGCCCTAAATTTGTACTTCCACTCTATAATCTACTTCACATTTCCCTTATTCCAACAAGATTCCAAAAAACACTCAAACCGAACCCATCAAATAGCTAAAAACTCACTATTTATGTTAAATAACGAAAATACTGTTTTTTTTTTTGTTGAAAAAAAACATCTAGTTATTGAATTACACAAATACATACCAACTCATAACTTTCAAAGAGACTTTTACTTTCAACTCATCACTTCCCAGTTATTTCTGAGTACTGGATAAGAATTTTTAAAAATCATTTTAATTCAGAACGATTAGCTAATGAATAATTCACACTGATATGTGAAGCAGTTTTTCTAAAGGATCAACTCCACAGAAAGTCTCACTCACAAATTAACATCCAAATCTTGCATCCAAGCCAAGAAAATACAATTGAATAACTCACTGATATCTACAGGATTTCTATGACTGTAGAAATACATACTAATAAGTCACTATATGATCAAAAAAATTTACTTGTAAATCAAAGTCAACAAATGCAAAAGTGCATTGGACGCTCCTAATTCAAGCATCTGTGCATGTTTTACATAACTCGAGTTTTGCCCTGCTGTGGTGTTAAGTGTTTTTGTATTATAAATGCTTATACGAACCACATTTGTGTCTTTGATGCTTTATAAGCGAGAAATGGCTGCTGGCTGTCTCTCATATAAAACAGGTGTTTGTGTTCACATGCAACAGGCATTTGTTTGTCCCGGTCCAGATGTGCAACCCCTTCTCTGTTTATATGCGATTCTGAAGAGAAGATCACCATTTTCACCCTGAAACGCATCTTTCACTCAATGTGTTCACAATTACGGCACGGAGTGACGGTTGGTAAACAAGCAAATAAAATCTACTCTCACAGGAATCCAAACAAGCGATCTCACTGACACATCTGTAAATAAACTAGTACATTAGCATGCACCTCAGGCGCCCACGAAGGAAATGGCAGAAAATGATGGGATAGGCCTCTTGGGATGTGAATTCGTGAGGAATGTAATGATTCTCGATCTGATTCTACTTAAAGTCACCATGAAATCAAAATAGACAATTCTTATTTTTGACGGAATATTGCAGTTTTTATTATAAATGATTATAATAGTGCACATCATTTTTTGTGCTCTCATAATCTTTAAATCAAAATAACATTCCCTCCCTCTTCTCTTGACATTAACTTTTTTGCTCACAAACCACTGTGGCTAGTGGTTTTCCAAAGTTACTAGCCACATTTTCAATTGCCACAATTTTGACATCGATACCATGGTGGAAAACTGCCATATAGATATGTTTAAAGCTGCAGTCCCTAACTTTTTTGGGTTAAAAATTATCCAAAATAAATTACCTTACCTTAGCTCGATTTACAACGGTAAGCTTGTAATAATGTTTTTAATTCCAGTGGTACTGGTGGATTTCCGCAGGAAATTCAAGCATATCTTTGCATCATTACTTCACATCTGTACACATAAATAAGGTGTCCCGGCTGGTAGGCAATATTGCATGTGAGGATGTTGGAGGTGGAGATTTATAGCCTTTTCTCACAGCACTTGATATAATTAAACTTATCAATTTGATGGCGGATCCAGAAAGGTTCAAACGACAATCACCAGTGACAACTGGAGATTCACCCATTGTAAAATACAGAAGACTTCGGACTTTCGGAGTGGCTACAGAAAAAAAGAGACTTCAACCGGGCCCATGTGAAAACAAAGATAAAAAGAGTTTTTGAAAGGTGTGTTTTGAAGTTGGACGGCTTTTTTTCTGGTGGACAGGTAGGCCTAAGACATTTCAATGGTTCAATTATGTAACGGTAGCAAACTTGTTCGCTTAATTCATACAGTTACGGAGTTTTCTTTGTTGTGCCTTTCTCGTTTTGCTATGTGCATTATGGTAAATATCAATTATTTTGTTCTAGCTATGACAGGGAGCAGTTCACCTCTACCCCACATTCATTTGTTGGTAAGACAATTATAAAATAGACTGCACAGAAATGGAAACTGAAGTACAGGTAGCCCTAATACACATTAAATGTATTCATGCAATGCTGATGTTAACATTGGTTTCAAATTGTTAAAGTATAATTTGCACGGTTTGACGTGATATGATGAACGATCGTTAGATTTAAATCACCGATTTATTGCAATGCATTTTCCCCTTAGTTGGTCAGAACAAAAGTGGATGTTAGCTACTTGTTCAGATGACATTCTTATGTTGGTCGTACTTTCAAACTGTAGAATCTGTGATTCCGAATGACAGTATCCACACCGGCACAGTGACTGACAGCCGCACATTCTCCTCAAAACATCAGATTCAAACGCACTGTGCCGTGCCGAGGCACAACTCACGTAAAGTTGATAATTCCGCGAATAACTGCAATTGCAGATTTCGAACAGAGATGGCGACAAAGAGGAAAAACTACGGACTGCAGCTTTAACATTATCTCATAATTTGCAGCTGACACACGGATCCATTATACTGTTACACATGCATTTTCTTTCATATTCAAACATAACTGATTGTGTTTACGTGAACACTTGCCAAGACCAGCATTTTGACATTTTGTGTGTATTTCACCGTTTAAGCGCAATAAGCAGCGAAAAAGAATAACATTTTGTACTAAGAGGCAAATTTATGTGCAGGCACTAAGTGTGTGAACACAAAATATGCAGGAATGAGTAAAATTATGCACAATACGTGGAATCCCACGCCGAAATTCAAGCCCCCGTGAGTGAATGAGGGGAGGTGGGTTTTTGTGTCAACTTGCTGTCGGAGAGATGGGAGAGCGAGAAAGCACAGGTGGTATCGTGTATATATTCTGCAGAAAATGAGTATTGAAAGCGTTTCAGATATTTCAGTATTGATATAATATAGAAAATACATGTCAACACTACATTTGACTGTTTATTATTTTAGATGGCTTTTTAAAAGACTACAACTGAAAAATGTATATTATATAAAATTCAACCCACCAAAGTAGCTAGTAAATGCGACTACGTTACACACCACTGCTGAAATACACCTGCATTTGGCAGGTTGGCGGGTGTTAATGTCAAGCCCAGCTGATGACGTGTTTACTGGTATGAGGGCGGGGCAACCTGTCACTCACATGAGATTAACCAATAGCAAACCACAACCATCCATGATCCAATCAATTCCTGATGGATAAAACCAAATCCCATTCCACATTTTTTTCTTGTTCAAGAAGCCATTTCACTCAGATATACGTCAAAATAGGGAAGAAAAGAATATTGTAACTTCCATTTCATGCCGACTTTAATGATTCCATTCACTTTTTCTGGAAATTAAACTAAGCTTCAACCTTGAACATGAAATGACTTAATTTAGCTTAGCTATGAACAACTTGTTCCTTGCTTTGAGGAGAAAAGACAAAATATAGCAGCATGGGTTCCCAGCAGGTGACCTAGCGGCTCGGTATGTGTCCACGTACTTGTGACACGCTGACACCATTCGCAACGCTGCGTGAGATCCAGCGTGACACCCCGTCGCTCTGAGAGCGCGACCCCTGCCGACTGCTGGAGATGACAATGAAAGGACACTTACTCTGGCGAGCAGGCTGATGGGGTCGAGGCCGGACGGAAGCTCAGATAAATTGCAGTTCTCCTCGCCAAGATAAACCTGCAGTGTCGTGCAGAGATGCCCCAGGCCTTCCTTCTTCTCTTTGCTCATGTCGGCTAGATCTAGACACAGAACACAGCATTTTCAGAGATGGCATTTGAATGAGCAGAAGCTTTTTTTTTTCTCTGTCCCATTTAAAAAAATATTACTGCTGTTGTATGGTATATATCAAAGTACCATGGTATTATCATTTAAAAGTCTTGACAACACAATGCTACCACCACAGTACCAAATTCATGGCCCATGGTATCTGTGTGGTACTGTAAACTTGTGTGGTAAACTACTAAAAAATATGCAAAAATATGTACAAAAATACATGGTATTGCTATAGTGTGACACTAAAAACAGTATTATCATTATGGTATGTCAAAAACATAGTATTAACATGATACATGTGTAAAACCAGTACTGACATGGTACATATCTAAGAAAACAAACAAACAAACAAGGTATTATTACATGTTCAACCATATTACTTTAGTACTTTTAAAAAAAGAATACTATGGTACATTTCTACAAAACGGGTTGAGGTCAGGACTCTGTGCAGGCCAGTAAAGTTCCTCCACACCAAAATCACTCATCCATGTCTTTATGGTGCGCAGTCATGGTGCGCAGAGCAGGAAGGGCCAATCCCCAAACTGTTCCCACAAAGTTGAGAGCATGAAATTGTCCTAAATGTCTTGGTATGCTGAAGCATTAAGAGTCCCTTTCACTGGAACTAAGGGACCAAGCCCAACCCCTGAAAAACAACCACACACCATAATCCCCCCTCCACCAAACTTTACACTTGGCACAATGCAGTCAGTCAAGTGCTGTTCTCCTGACAATCGCCAAACTCAGACTCGTCCATCGGATTGCCAGACAGAGAAGCGTGATTGATCACTCCAGAGAACACCACTACTCTAGAGTCCAGTGGTGGTGTGCTTTACACCACTGCATCTGACGCTTTGCATTGCACTTGGTGATGTAAGGGTTGAATGCAGCTGCTCGGCCATGGAAACCCATTCCATGAAGCTCTCTACGAGAGAAACTTGAGCTAATTGAGAGGCCACATGAAGTTTGGAGGTCTGTACCTATTGACTAATTATCATAATTATCATAGTAAAAATTATACTAACATGGTACATATAAAAAGCAAATGGTACTGCCATGGTATACATCCAAAAAAACAAAGATTCCAACATACCAGTAATTTAGTTTGTTTTTGTTAATGACAAAACTGTAAGTATTAATTTAAATTAAGCTAAATAAAGCTGAAATTAAATTAAATATAAAATTAAAAATTAAATGTAAAAATATATACAATTATAATAAGTGTTGCCTTAGAAAGATGGAATACTAAAAATTCAAACTTAAACAGAAATAAATATAAATTAAATTTAGATAGAAGTATTAAAAACTAATTAAAATGACAAAAGTACATAAAATTACTAAAACTTTAATTTAAAATATATTAAATGAAAACTGAATATACAAAAATAATAATACTAATAATTCAAAAATAGTAATAAATGCTATAATAATATAGAATAATACTAAAATAACACTGGTTGGAATACCATGCAAATACGTTAATATGGCAATAATATTGTATGGTAATCATGTAAGTATGTAATTATAACCATGTCCAAAATAAAAAAATAAAAATAAAAAACATAATTAGAGTCTCAAAGATCCACCTACAAAATTATTTTATTTTCACTAAATAAAGTGAGCCAAGAAATATTTTTTTATTTTTATTTTATAAATTTAAATTCAACTTTATCAACCTTGTAGCGGTTTATAAATTACACTGGATTCAGTAATAAATAAGAGAAACAGGAACAGAATCAAACCTAATTAACCTATAAAACTTCAGAAATAAATCGGCATATAAAATAACATGCTGATGTAAACAAAACTGAGATGAAACAGGAAAAAGGTTAATGATGATCAATAAGTGAGAAGCACAAAAGAGCTGAAACACACAATGAGGATAAGAGGTTTGTGTTGTTAAGGTAAGAGTTGCAGAAGATTTTTTTAGGCAGTTGTTTACTGTGTGTGTGTTCAGAGAGCTTTGTATTTCCTGACTGCACCAGTAAAATGGATGTCCGATAGTGGAGATTTTAGTGTCTATTCAGAAAGGTAGAAGAAGTGTGTATGCGTGATTTATGTCAGCTTTGACAAACATATGGGCTTTTCCATTAACCCTCCTGCTCTGATCTACTTCCTCCAAACACACCATCAATGAACTTCAGTGTGTTCACTGCTGCTGCGGCAGACAGAGCGAACGTTTGACCCGCGGCAACAGCTCACGGCTCATATCTCTCGCTCTCACACACGCATTCAGCATCTTAAACACAGACACACACGGTAGTAAAACTTCAACACATAAATCTGGTATGCCATCACCGTGTGTAGTGCCTTTTATCATCTCCTTGAAAATTCTATCTCTGAAATACATAACCAAATAATATTGTTTAGGCATTTTGGAGAAACTGAAATGATTATAATCCATTCTTTGGACAATCACAATTCATTTTTAGAAATTATAGATACTGTAGATTATAAAAACCAACAAATAGCAGGCACCAGTAAACAAGCACCAGTGGGGTCTGAAACCTCTCCTGAGAAGAAAACAACAGGACTGGATGGCAGACAGATCTACATGCTTCCCACTTCAGGAGCATGAGAGGTTGAACGTGTGCAGAATTATGAGCCTGAAGCCAGATGTTTGTGTCCTTAAAGGAATGGTTCACCCAACAAAAAAAAAAAAAAAAAATTGTGTTGACCATTTATGCATCCTCAAGTTGTTTCAAACCCTTCTGTAGAACAAAAAAATTGATTTTGCAATATACAAGCTGCACTTTTCCATACAATTAAAGGGGTCAAGACATTAGCATGAAATTTGCCTTGATCTTTTGACATATAAGAGGTCTTTGTACTTTAAAATGTACTCATTATAAACAAAGCATTTATTTAATCAAGCTCCAAAAAGCTTGTCTGGATATAGTAGGATTTGTGACGTCACATGGGCAATACATCTGTATTTGACTGCCTCCAGAGCAAGACATCGATGAATACTTATACATCATCGCACCATAGGCCCCGCCCACTGACATTCAGTCACTTAAAGTGATAGTTCACCCAAAAATTAAAACTACCCCATGATTTACTCACCCTCAAGACATCCTAGGTGTATATGACATTCTTCTTTCAGACGAATACAGTTATATAAAAAAATGCCCTGTCTAATCCAAGCTTTATAATGGCAGTAAATGGCAGCCCAAAATTTGAAGCCCAAAAACTGGGAAGAAATGTTTACGTTTTTATGTGCTGAAAAATTCACCTATAATATGTCTCAAATCTCATTTATTTCTACACTATATTGCCAAAAGTATTCGGAAACCCCTCCAAATCATTGAATTCAGGAGTTCCAATCACTTCCATGGCCAAAGGTGTATAAAATCAAGCACCTATGCAGACGCTTCTACAAGCATTTGAGAAAGAATGGGTCGCTCTCAGGAGCTCAGTGAATTCAAGCGTGGTACAGTGATAGGTTGCCGCCTGTGCAATAAGTCCATTCGTGAAATTTTCTCACTACTAAATATTCCACGGTCAACTGTTAGTGGTAACAAAATGGAAGCAATTGGGAACAACAGCAACTCCGCCACGAAGTGGTAGGCCACGTAAAATCACAGAGTGGGGTCAGCGCATGCTGAGGCGCACAGTGCGCAGGAGTCACCAACTTTCTGCAGAGTCAATAGGTACAGACCTCCAAACTTTGTGTGGCCTTCAGATTAGCTCAAGAACAGTGCATAGAGAGCTTCATGGAATGGGTTTCCATGGCCGAGCAGCTGCATCCAACCCTTACATCACCAAGTGCAATGCAGAGCGTCAGATTTAAAAGATTCCCAATAAACAGTTATTTTTAAATATATATATATTTATCAATGAATCCTGAAAAATGCAAGAAGAAGAAGAAGAAGATTTATTTATGAAGAATCATGTGACACTGAAGACTGGAGAAAGGATGCTTTTTCATTACAGGAATAAATGTTAAAATATTATTAATTATTTTTTTTTAATTATTATACTTTTATATACTTCACAATATAGCTATACTTACAATAAAACTATACTTTACTGTATTTTTAATCGAATAAATGCAGACTCTGTGACCATTAGAGTCTTATTTGTAAAGCATAAAAAAATCTGACCAGAAATTTTTGATCAGTAATGTAAGCAACAATGGAAATGTATATTCTGAATAAATTCTCTCTCTATCACACTCTAAACTGCAACTAAATAACTGTATTTAATGAAAGATCCACAGTGGCTACAACATCAATTTCTGTGCATAATTTGCCCAGGATGTGACGATTTCTTTCTCTTAAATGTGTGCAATGAAAACGCAAATTTGCAATTTAGATGGGAATGTATAAGTAATGACATCAATGTGCCATGACCACTCATAATTGACATAAAAGCTGTTGTATCAATTTTTGGATGAATGATTCCTTTAATTTCTGCAATTTTGCATGTCTCATTTGCGACCATTAAATCCTAATATGTACAGTATAACAGGATTAAATAGGCTACTTGGCTCTTAGCCACTGAAAAACCCATCGTTCGACCACTAGCTGAAATCACTCTGACACATGAAGGAAGGAGATCAAATTAAAGGCTCTTCTGTTTGTCTAAAGAAACTGCAAACTGCTCAGCTGCAAAAATGAGGAACTGATGGATTTCCTGAAATAATGCATGAGCCGATGAGACCTTCATTTTGAGGGGAGAGCGAGAGCCGTTAGTGTAATGATAAAGCACAAGTTCAGATGGGGTGCTGACTGCTTCCATAAGGACCATCAGTGGGATTACCTCTCTAATGGCTGCACATTACTTATGACTGAATAGGAAAGAATCGGGCCAAAGAAAAGTCAGAGGCTCTTTGTGACAAAATAGCCAATTACTCCTGAAAAGCCAGGGGCCGCAGGCAGGTTTCACAGAGGGTCCGTACCATTCAGAAAGAGAAGAAAATTCATAAATGTTATAATAAACTCCTGCCAGAATCTGACATGTATTCACCTTTCATCATAGGAAATCTAATCTTTCAACTTTGCCAGCCATTAACACCACAGCCTTTTATTCTGTATATAACTTTTTAATAAGGAAAGTCATATTTTTAATATGACAATGGACATTGTTTGTTTCTGTGAAGTCTGAAAGGCAACTTCTAATGCCCTAGATTTCAAAAGTGAGCTTTTGGACAATATCAGTACAAATTCTTTATATATATATATATATATATATATTTATTTATTTTTTTTATTTCATAGTAATGCCAATTCATATACAGCACAGTCAGGCATGATGCTGGATTGCTAAAACTTGGCCCAGGTTTTGTTTTTGAAGACTACTGGGTACAAATTAAAGTTAGTACATAACAGACCAATCAGAACACAGTTTAGAGGTGGTTTATAAATAGTTCTAGAATTTCCTTACAGAAAAACCTAAGCTGGTTTGCTGGTCTTAGCTGGTTTAAGACAGTCTTCCAGACCAGCCATTTTAGCAGATTTTTCAACATTAAGATATTTTTAAGATACAATTTTTAAGATTTTTAAGATTTCCTATATTCTGATTTTATATTCTGAATTATTATTATTTATTAAAATATGTATTCAAATTTGTGTCATCACTTATCAATACAAAGCCATCAAATCGTCACACGCCATGAAGAAACACAACACTGAAGTCGAGCATTCATGGTTAAAAAGTATATACAAAATAGTTTTTTTTTTTTTTTTTTCATGACTTTTTCACTAGATAAGACCCTATTCCTCAGCTGGAATCATGCAGAGTCTCTGAAGCCCTTTGAAACTGCATTGATTTGGACCTTCAATTGAAATATCCTGGAATGTTTTCCTCAAAAACCTTTGTTCATGTTTTAATTAATGTTATATATAATGTTTATTTATATTTTTAGTCATTATTAAGAACTGTAACTGTATGAGTGCTGGACAGAACTTTTTGTATTTTGTGTTTCTTTTTTGTGTGTTTTTGGATTTATTTCATTTTTGTTGTGAACACTTTGTGCTGCCATTTTGGGATCATTTCCTGGTTAAATAAAGGATAGATAGATAAATAAATAAATAAATAAATAAATAAATAAATAAATAAATAAATAAATAAATAAATAACGTAATTTCTTTTCGAATGTATTGACTGTATCGACTGAAGAAAGAAAGACATCGGATGACATAGGGGTGAAATTTTTCATTTGCATATTTGAAAGTTTTGAGTACAGACGACATTGTCAAAACGATGATTTTCACACAGATCCACGAAAATGACTAAAAACACTGTATTCTGCATGCCAGGCCATTAGTTGGCATTGTCACTTTGTAAAGAAACACTATGCCCCTGAGCACATATGCATTCTTCTACAGACCGGTGAATACAAACAATCAAGATAAAGGTAAATAATGCTGCTGGTCATAGTAGACAGTAGATCTGAAAGAGAACATGAGCGTTCATACTGGAGTGAAGCCGTTCTCTTCTCGTGATCAATGCGGGAAAACATTTCTTAGGGTGTTCCTACTGGACGCGACCTACAAAGTCCAATAGGAAAATTCAACTGCAGTAGCCAACGTTCAACCTTAAGAGGGCAGCACGCAGACGTTTTTACACCATATATTGTAGAATTAAAACACTTTATACCCAAATGTCAAAACATTTACTCCAATCAATGAACAGCACTAATAAAGCCCCAGTCTTGCAGATCATTAACTAAAAAAAGTTGTTTTAGGGTCTAGTTACCCTTTAATAAGAGCAGCACAAACACTGTAGTCTGCCATTTTTTTTTTTTTTGGTTGTCATGTACATGCGTATGCCTATTGAATGAAACATGTAATACCAATGCATATGATGTCACCGTTTTTACAAATTTCTGTTTTTGTAGTTTACACAGAGATTATAACGGTATCACTTGAAAAATGTACATTTTCAGGGCCCCCAAAACGCCGTTGTCATGTAAAAGAAGTGCCAAAGCGCATAAAAGGTTTTTCGTTTTAGTTGAGGACAGTGACATTGGGTGTATCAAATTTCAACAAGGATAGATGCAGCCTGGAGAAATGGCTGTGTCGAAAGGTGCTACAGCAAATACTAACCCCTAACTCTACCCTATACCTTGACAGGCAGCTTTCGCAAACTAATCACATGCCCAGTCCTTGCTCTGCAGTAAATCGCTGAGCCATTTTAAGTTTTGCTGATGATACATCCTATTCTTTTGTTTTCTGCCGGCAGTAACTATGAGTGAAACATCACTTCATCACTGTGTATCAGACACTGCCACCTTGTGGAATAAAGGTGAATTGCACTTAGTCATCAAAGATTCAATTGTTGTGCAGGAACAATATACTTACACTGTTACACACCTCGGGTCGTTAGTGACCCTATAACTTTTTTACACATTTTTTTCTTGTTATATAGTTTATAATGAATTGATTGAGGAATACTAAGAAGGTTGATGTCTAACTTTAAAAAATGAATGAGGAAGAGGGCAGTGAATGACGTCCTGGGTCACTAAAGACCCGAGATGTGCATTTAAAGGGGTCGTAAACTGAGAAATCAACTTTCTCTTGAGCTTTTGATATATAAAAGGTCATCTTAATATAAGAATATCCTATAAGTTTCGGAGCTGAAAACTATCCCCGTTAGTCAAAGAAAAGCTTTTATTGACAGCTGGCTCAGCAAATGAGAGATCTGCGAATGTGCTTCCATGTGATGTCACAGACCAGTGAAACGCCGCCTTAACTAAAGAAGAAGAACGCCTAATTCTGTAGCCCCGCCCACTGATTTGCGCATGACATGTAATAGATAAATAACATGGGCCTACCTGGAGTTAAACCAGATTGAGCTACCAAGCAATAAAAATGCTGCATAAACTTCCTTCGTATTCCAATATTAGGGATGCATGGTTGAACTTCATTTTTAATGAAGATCCAGCTCACATGGGTAAGACATTGTGCATGTTTGCTTCATCTCACGCAGATTCGTTTGTAAACAAGAGACGATTTGCAGACAGAAAGAGTAAAAAAAAAAAAACTATGCTGTGGCTTCTATATTGGATCCAACAGGAATGATGCAACACAATTATGTGAGTAAAAATGTTTTTTATATGTGATAGTATTGCATTGTTACAGATCGTTTGATATCTATTGATTATGTGTACGTGTCTAACTGAACATAACTTACCACGCTGTCACAGGCTGGAGTAATCCTTTGTATTTGAGGTGTTGTTGGTTCATTGTGCTGTGATTCGGGATCAGACTCGAACATGTATGGGCCAGGGCTCGCAAAGCCCGACGTGGCTTATATATAATGCATTTCCCAGTCAGGCTGCCCGACGAGCTATCTTAAATAGTGAAAAAACATTCCTTTCTTGATGTGCGTTTTTCACTCTCTTGACTTTGAAGGAAAAATAGTGCTGCGGTACGCGGTTATATCCACCGATCGGGTCGGCCAAGTAATAAAAAATACCATTCCAAACAATCGCGGGTGGATGAGAGATAAATCATTGTATTTGTTTGATAAAGACATTTTGCGAGCCCTTTGGGACGAATCATTCTGGTTGCCGTTTTCCCACACGTTTCCAAAACAATTCCCCAAGTGTACTCACGGGGGAGCCGAAGCTCATTATAATATACAAAACTGTTATCCAATTATAGCAGTGGGCGTTTACTTCCAAGTATTTAATGACACGCCCATAAAAACTGAGCTTTCCAGGAGCTAGGCTCAAAACCAGGGTAGAAAATAGCCTATTACTTATTCATTATGATGTTTTTGAATGTAAAAATGACACAAACGTCATAAGTTGACCTCAGACAACAGTATAACATTTTTTTAAAAAGCCAGTTCACGACCCCTTTAAGGGTTAACAGGTGGGCACCCGTGTATGTAACACACAGAACACATACATAGTTCTGGATGCTGACTGATCAACACAGCGTTCCAGTAAAGCTAAAATATGCAATATTGCAACAACCACTTGACTTGTGTCAGCGCAAAGCAAATACAAATCAAACAGGAGCTTACGTGACTGGTGTTCAGCTATCGAGTAGAGCTCCTCTTGGTCACTTTTTGATTGGCTGAGCTGTGGAAAGAGACAGAAAGGGTGTAACAATATCAAGCCCTGTGGCTGAACACCAGCTGTGATGGTTTTAAACACAAAACATGCTTTGAATGGGTTTGAAGTGGCTCTAATATAGCAGGTGTTTTGATGTCACATACTAGTTTGAAAATGATCCTTGCAACCAGGCGGACAGAGTCGGTGGGGATTCTTGGCTGGAGGCGCTGAAGGCATTTGCATTCTCTCTTGTGATCAGGCCATGCTCGTTTCTGAAAGGGGAAGATGAGGATAAATAATAAATAGAAAATATTTCACAAACATATATGATGAAGTTACACAACTTCAATCAGAGCTCAGATCTTGTCCAACGTGCTTGCTGTGTGTGGTCTCCCTTTAGAGGGAATTATGATGAAAGACCGCCCTACAATTAAAAAAAGACAAAGACAAACTTGACAATCTTGAGTGCCTGGAGAGAACAAGGCTGGTTTGACACTGACAGCATTGCTATTTTAAAGCAGCGTGGTATCTAGTTTTGAGATGCTGGATGTTCTTGAACTGCAAAGACTTCTGCAGAGCATCTGACAGACACATTAAAGAGATTTTTCACCCCTAAAATGTAATTCTGTCATAATGTACTCCTTGTGTCATTTTCAAACCTGCATAACTTTCTTTTTTCTGCGTTTAGAAGAATGTTCATGCTGCTCTTTTAGTTAATAAAAACCTGAATGAGGAAGGACGCATTCAAAGTCCAAAATAGAAGTAGCCTACTGTATATGACTCTTCTGAAGCTATACAATAGCTTTGTGTGAGGAACAGAACAATATTTAAGCTGCTATTGACTGAAAATCCTTGTTTTGAAAAATGAGATTTTAGACTACAGCAATAATGACTTAAAGGTTAGTATATCACGCTAAAAATATAGTGAATGGTTTGTATCGACTAGTTTTTCTGTGTTTCCTTTGTGTTTTTCAAAAAGAAAGAAAGCAGGTTTTAAACGTCATGAGAGACGAGTAAACAATAACAGAATTGTCATTTCTGGTTAAACTATCCCTTTAAGTGCCATTAAAAGATAAAAGTAATACTGGGAAATCCTCTGAATGTAGAACATGTTTCACAGGTGTATGGCTCCAAGCACCAAATACTTCTGACGAGAAGTCACACTGGACCTCATGCAAGAGTTTCCGATAACTGCCGCCTCACAAGCATTCCTACAGGAACCTGGAGAATTTTAATGACCATATACTGCCTTTCAGTGGCTAACTTCGTATCTATTTGATAGGCAACAATAGAAATAATAAACACAAATCTCGCTTGGTCACTGTTTTCTGTGGCGTACCTCAAGGGCCCATACTATGCTATTTGATTCTACAATATGCTTTGAACCCCATATCGGTTATGTAGTTTTCTCCTTTTATTATCACTAACAGTGATTGCTCCATTAGGCTGCTTTTACATTGCCTATAAAATAAAATAAATAAAATAAAATAAAATAAAATAAAATAAAATAAAATAAAATAAAATAAAATAAAATAAAATAAAATAAAATAAAATAAAATAAAATAAAATAAAATAAATATAATAATAAATCAAACAAAAACAAAAATAAAATAAACAAAATAAAACAAAACAAAAACAAAGCAAAGCAAAGCAAAACAACACAAAAAAAGCAAAACAAAACAATAAAATTAAGTACAATAAAACAAAAGTAAAGTAAAAATAACAAACGTGCCCTGTGATAGGGTAATCTATGGTGTTTTCCTCACCTGTTTTATTCTCCAAGCAGTTTGGAGAATAAATGAATGTGAAATAAAATGAAACGTTATAAAGGCTGCTGTTATGACTAGAATCTCATTTTGCATTTGCCAATTATTTTTATTTAGGTGTAAAACTTTAAGTAGAAAAAATGAACCTTTAAATGAAATATCTCTATATTTTTTGATGATTAGGACAGTGTGTGTGAAGAGCTCTTACCTGACACTGAACGCTGCAGTATCGTGCCGTCTTACATTGAGAACATCTCGATAGACTTTCACCTCTGTTAAGAATAAATGAGACAGAATCAACATCAGCCTCAGTGCAGCTTAGTGCATGTCTCAAGAAACTATATCCTCAGGCTGAAGAGGAGAAAGTCTGCTTTGTTTTACAAGGCTTAAAATGAAGCATTCCTGCCCTGACTAAACATCTTTTTCTTTAAAGTATACATCTAATGACCACCTTTGCTTTGGAGTATAGGCTATAACTTTTAAGCTCCAAGTGAGGAATGTGGTTTACATGCAGAGATCAGATGTATGGGAGAGCCCGAACACAAAAGGTCATGTTATCGCTATGAAATGTCAAGTTATCAGTTTAAAAAATGTGTTTGGGCCTATGTTGTGTTTAAACATGCATAAGAGTCAGGCAAATTGCAAACTTAGTACATGCATGGTTATGTCAGGGGTCTCTGTTTATTTGTTAGTCAAAATAAGCTAAAATGATTGGTTGGTCAAGAGTTCATTTCAAGAGATCTTTTTAAACATTTCTACCAGACAAACAAAATGCAAAGGAAACGAGTGATAACTTAATAAATGCATTGAATTTCAAATGATTGCATGTTCTCATAACCATTCCAGAGATGCATATTTGTGATGCTTTCCCATGGATACTAAAGATCAAAATTCTAGAAAGCGTGCATTTGAGGGAAATCTGCCCAGCCAAGACCCCCTCTCCCTCTCCGCCTTTGTCTATCTCACTCCTTCCTGAGTGAACATAATCACAGGGAGCTTAGTACGAGATACCACCAGATCCATCTTCTTGCCACCCTGCTATCTGGAGGTAGTCTGATTTTTGAGCATGCAGGCCCTTCACAAATCACTTTGTGGGTCTTTTAAATGTCACTGAAAGCTGAAAAAAGTAAAATTATAGTGCAGGCCTGAGCACTCCACAAGTGGACCCTCTGATCCCTTCCTATATTGTTCATTCTATGCAGGCTAACATGAACACTGACATACAAATAAAAATACCTATTGTAGTGCAAATGTGGGATAAGAAGAAGCAATATAAAACTGCATGAAAAGGTGAATAGAAAATATGAAAGTAATGACAGTGTATTGAGTTATAGAGAGCTTTCAAAAAAAAAAAAAAAAAAAAAAAAAAAAAAAAAAAAAAAAAAAGCAAAGAGAATGAGAAAATATCCACCACTGTTCAATAGTTTGGAGCCACTTTTCCCCCATATTTTCATTCAGCACAGATGCATTAAATTGATCAAAAGTGACTGTAAATACATTTATGTTGTAAAGATTTAAACTGTTGCTTTTTAACTTTCTATTTACCAACAAATCCTGAAAAGAATGCATCAGTTTCCACAAAAAAAGTGTTTTCAACACTGATAATAACCAAAACAGCATATATAATGATTTCTGAAGGATCACGTGACACTGAAGACTGGAGTAGCCCTAATGATGCTGAAAATTCATTCTATTACAGGAATAAATGACATTTTAAAAATCAAATAGAAAACAATTCTTTTAAATCAATATTATTTCACAATTTTGCCGTTTTTACTGTATTTTTGATCAAATAAATGCAGACTCGGATAGCATAAGAGACTTCTTTCAACAAAAGTGTATTGTGGCGAGACGAGGGACCGTGAGAGCGGGCCGGTGGCAAATGATGATGAGCGTCAGCTGCGTGCCACACCGGTCTCGTCTCAGGGAGTGACGGGAGCATAAAAGGAGGAGCGACGACAGTGCAAGACGAGAGAGGACCAGGCCTGGACTTTATGTTGTGTTTATGTTTTGTTTTGTTTTGGAAGGAGGGACATGCTGTCGGAGAGCCCTCGCTGCTGAGGGGGATCGTGGTGCTGAGGAGTTCGGGCAGCGCGGATGAAAACCACGAGTGGCTGCCCGAGGCGGTGGTGCTGGAGCAAGTGAAGATCGGGGTGGAACGGAGAGCTCGCTGCCGTGCCCCTGGGTCGAGGTGGGGTGGCTGCCGTCCGAGAGGGAGCGGAGGAGTCGCTGGCCAAAGCCTGCTGCCGTCCGCCATGCAGGGGAGGAGCAGGGGGCGCGGGGCTCGTTGCCTCCGACATGCTGTCAGAGAGCGAGGGCTCTCCGACAGCATGTCCCTCCTTCCTCCCGGGTTTCGGCACCAATGTAATGCGTTGACGTTCAACGTGTAGAAGAAGGAGGCGGGAACCGGCGAACATTTAAAAACTTTACTCAAAAATAAACAAACATAAATACAATAACGGCAGCAGCCTGCCTATAAACAAAACAAAAACACAACATAAAGTCCAGGCCTGGTCCTCTCTCGTCTTGCACTGTCGTCTGTTGTACCTCCAGGTGCCACGGCCGCCGTGATCGCAGTCTCAGGAGTGCCCCCCGGCCTGTGAAGGGCGTTGGGGGTGTGTGGCGAGGCGAGGGACCGTGAGAGCGGGCCGGTGGCGAATGATAATGAGCGTCAGCTGTGCGCCACACCGGTCTCTTCTCACGGAGGAGTGACGGGAGCATAAAAGGAGGAGCGACGACAGTGCAAGACGAGAGAGGACCAGACCTGTATATTGTCTACAAACAATGAACACACATAAAACACTCTGGGATGCTTCAAATGTGACAGTTGACATCCACAAACAAATCTTTGAATGCTTTTTAACATCGTGCCATCACCAGAACCCTTATGAGATCCAGAACAGTGGAGGAATCTGACCTGAGCACCTCCATGCCGGTGGGTATATCTGCTAATTCAACTTTGAAAGAAAGAACTGCATCACATTATGAAAAAAATAACTAAATGTGCAGAGACACAAACAAAGAGGAACACGCTGAAATAAAGATGTTATCAGAACAATAATCACGCAATGACAAATCCAAGGTCCTGTTATGAAAATAAATCATTCAGGCTTATGTATATTAGAAATTCTGATGGCTCCTTTTAATTTCAACAAAAACATGGACAAATACACTCACCTAAAGGATTATTAGGAACACCATACTAATACTGTGTTTGACCCCCTTTCGCCTTCAGAACTGCCTTAATTCTACATGGCATTGATTCAACAAGGTGCTGAAAGCATTCTTTAGAAATGTTGGCCCATATTGATAAGATAGCATCTTGCAGTTGATGGAGATTTGTGGGATGCACATCCAGGGCACGAAGCTCCCGTTCCACCACATCCCAAAGATGCTCTATTGGGTTGAGATCTGGTGACTGTGGGGCCATTTTAGTACAGTGAACTCATTGTCATGTTCAATGTCATGTCCTCAAGCAATGGCGCCGCTGTGTTTGGTCGCGCCGTTCAGGTCGCTCCGCGAAGACTGTGCTTTTATTTACTATTTTACTTTCTTTTACTCTCAGTTTTTACAAACTTATCATCTGCATTGATCTACTACGACAGCAAAACTCTTTTGGACATTGGTTACCTCTACACTGGACTGTTTCAGGACACTTTCGCCGATCCTCTGTGGCCATCTGAGATTCTAATAACGCCGAGTTGAACAATGGACAGAGCCGACAGCGAAGAATCAAGAAACACCGTGGGAAACGCGCTGGAATTCGAAACAGACTGAGGAAAAGGGCATTCAGCCCTCCTCTCCCGAGCATTCTTCTAGCAAATGTTCAATCCTTGGATAATAAGATGGACGATCTTAGAGCCAGGATAAGTTTTCAACGGGACATGAGAGACTGTAACATCTATTGTTTGTCCGAAACATGGCTCACGCCTGCGGTCCCGGACACAGCTGTGACGCCGTCGGAGAACTTCTCTGTTTTTCGGATGGACAGAACAGCCGAGGCCAGTAAATCCAAAGGCGGTGGAGTGTGTTTCATGATCAACAAGAAATGGTGCGATCCCAGGAACATCACCATTCTCTCGCGGTCCTGCTCGCCTCATCTGGAACATTTAACAATCATTTGCCGCCCATTCTATCTGCCTAGGGAGTTTTCTGCGGTTGTCGCGACCGCCGTTTACATCCCACCGCAGGCAGACACAGCGCTGGCTTTATCTGGCCTTCATGATGTTGCCAGCGGCATCATAAACCAACATCCCGACGCGGCATTCATTGTCGCGGGCGATTTTAACAAAGCAAACCTAAAGAAAGTCCTGCCAAACTTTCATCAGCACGTCTCCTGCCCCACACGAGGAGCAAACACACTGGATCACTGCTACTCTCCGTTTAAGAACGCCTATAAAGCGCGGTCACTTCCAGCGTTTGGCAAATCGGATCATGCCGCCATTTTCCTCACTCCCGAATACAAACAAAAGCTC
Organism: Paracanthobrama guichenoti; assembly: GCA_018749465.1. NCBI lineage: Eukaryota > Metazoa > Chordata > Actinopteri > Cypriniformes > Gobionidae > Paracanthobrama > Paracanthobrama guichenoti. The sequence goes on from CM031959.1 coordinate 29,713,568, forward strand.
CTCCAGGAACCCCCGGTGAGGCGGGAAGTTAAGCGTTGGTCACCCCACTCAGAGACCGCGCTACAGGCAGCTCTGGGCGATGTGGATTGGGACATGTTCCGAGCGAGTTCAGCTGACGTAAGCGAGTTCACAGACGTGGCGCTTTGCTTCATCAACACGCTTACAGAGCAAGCCACGCAAACAATAACAATAACGTCCTTCTCAAATCAGAAACCGTGGGTGGACAATTCAATCAGCAGCGGCAGTGAACGCGTGACGCACTGCTGCTTACAACGCCGGTCTCCATTCAGGGAATATGAATGAATACAGATCGTCCTGCTATGCTCTCAGGCGAGCAGTTAAAGCCGCAAAACTCCGTTATAAAGACCGAGTGGAGTCTCATTTCCAACTCAACGACTCGCGGCGCATGTGGCAAGGTCTGAGGTCCATCTGCTCCTTTGGATCTAAATCCTCTGCAGAGGCAAGCGTTGATCCGTTGCTCGTGAGCGAGTTAAACTCTTTCTATGCTCGCTTTGACTGTAACCGCGCAACGCGACTCCGCCAAGTGGCGCGTTAGAGAAATTACTCAGAGCAGCAACAATCACGTGATCTCTGTCTCGGAGGATGAAGTTCAGGGAGAGCACTCAAGCGTGTGGACGTTAGGAAAGCTGCCGGGCGGATGGTATTTCAGGTCGTGTTCTGCGGTCCTGTGCTGATCAGCTCACCGGGTTGTTTACATCTATCTTTAATGAGTCCTCGCTACATCTGTGGTCCCCACCTCCTTCAAAAAATCCACCATCATCCCTGTCCCTAAGAACAGTAAACCCTCTTGCCTAAATGACTATCGTCCAGTGGCTCTCACGTCTATAGTCATGAAGGTCTTTGAGAGACTCATTAAAAACACCATTTGCGCCTTCATTCCTGGCACTTTGGACCCTCTTCAGTTTGCCTATCGTCCCAATAGATCGACTGAAGATGCCATCTCTCATGTCCTCCACTCCTCCCTCACTCACATCGACAGCAAAAGTGGGAACTACGTAAGACTGCTATTTATTGACTATAGCTCAGCCTTTAACACCATAGTTCCCACCAAGCTAACCTCCAAACTCCTGGATCTCGGCCTGAATCCTTCTCTCTGCCACTGGATTGAGGACTTCCTCACTGGCAGGCCTCAGGTGGTGAGAATAGGCCAGTCCACCTCCACCTCCATCACCCTGAGTGTGGGAGCTCCACAGGGCTGTGTCCTGAGCCCCTGCTCTACTCTCTCTACACGCATGACTGTTTGTCCACACACAGCTCCACCTCTATCATCAAATTTGCTGATGATACTGTTGTCCTGGGCCTCATTTCCAACAACAATGAGACGGCATACTTGGACGAGGTGGAGCATCTAACATCATGGTGCCAGGACAACTGTCTCTCTCTGAATGTTGGCAAGACCAAAGAAATGATTGTGGACTTCAGGAAGAGACAGCAACGGACATACTCCCCCCTCATGATCAGCGGGTCACCAGTAGAGAGAGTGAGCAGCTTCAAGTACCTGGGAGTAAACATCTCCGAGGACCTGACCTGGACTGCTCACATTCAGACACAGGTGAAAAAAGCCAGGCAAAGACTGTACCACTTGCGCCAGCTGAGGAAATTCAGGGTTTCACCAGCTATCCTGAAAACTTTCTATTTAGGGGCGATAGAAAGTGTTTTAACTAAGTGCATCACAGCGTGGTATGGGAACAGCACCAGTCATGACCGCAAAGCCCTGCAAAGAGTAGTGCGCTTATCCGAGCGTATCTCAGGGTCAGCTCTCCCGTCTCTGCAGGACGTCTACACCAAACGCTGCAAAGGTAGAGCTACCAAGATCATCAAGGACTCTAATCACCCTGCAAACCCTCATTTCACGCTGCTGCCATCTGGTAAAGCGCTTCCGAAGCCTGATGGCCAAAACTGAGAGACTCAGGAGGAGCTTCTTCCCCAGGCCATCAGACTCCTGAACTTAACATCACGTGACTTCACGTCCAGGATAAACATCGATACACTGACATTGCACTGCACTTTCTGTTCTCGTTGTTACTGTGTAACAACCTGTCATAAACCTGTTTGCACATTATACTCTTATACATTTGTTAACCACATATTTATAAGTCTACAGTTTACTCACTGCAAAGTCTACTTCAATTATTTTATTCCACTTTATCCTTATTTGTTACCTTTTTTTCTCTTGACTTGATTATTTATAATTCTACAGATATAGACATATATATATATATATATATATATATATATATATATATATATATATATATATAGATAGTACTTTTTTTATATCCTATTTCTATTATAATTTCTTCCTTGTGTTTTTAACTGTGAATTTGCACTGTCCATGGAGCGGACCTGTTTACATTTCACTGCCGGTTGTATATTCTGTATATAACTGTGTATGTGACAAATAAAACTCTTGAATCTTGAATCTTGAATCAAGAAACAAATTTGAAATGATTCAAGCTTTGTGACATGGTGCATTATCCTGCTGGAAGTAGCCATCAGAGAATGGGTACATGGTGGTCATAAAGGGATGGACATGGTCAGAAACAATGCTCAGGTAGGCCGTGGCATTTAAACGATGCCCAATTGGCACTAAGGGACCTAAAGTGTGCCAAGAAAACATCCCCCACACCATTACACCACCACCACCAGCCTGCACAGTGGTAACAAGGCATGATGGATCCATGTTCTCATTCTGTTTACGCCAAATTCTGACTCTACCATCTGAATGTCTCAACAGAAATCGAGACTCATCAGACCAGGCAACATTTTTCCAGTCTTCAACTGTCCAATTTTGGTGAGCTCATGCAAATTGTAGCCTCTTTTACCTATTTGTAGTGGAGATGAGTGGTACCCGGTGGGGTCTTCTGCTGTTGTAGCCCATCCGCCTCAAGGTTGTGCGTGTTGTGGCTTCACAAATGCTTTGCTGCATACCTCGGTTGTAACGAGTGGTTATTTCAGTTAAAGTTGTGAAACCAACAACCATGCCACGCTCAAAATTGCTTAAATCACCTTTCTTTCCCATTCTGACATTCAGTTTGGAGTTCAGGAGATTGTCTTGACCAGGACCACACCCCTAAATTCATTGAAGCAACTGCCATGTGATTGGTTGATTAGATAATTGCAGTAATGAGAACTTGAACAGGTGTTCCTAATAATCCTTTAGGTGAGTGTAAGTCAGTGTAAAAGGAGGTGCATTTTGACCTATTATTTTGAGAGGTGAAAACAACACCGTGACCTCTTTGTATTCCATTATTTCATCTCTACAGGGTCTTAAATGAAATAAGTTAACTAAAAAATGCAAGACATGCTTGTCATGTGATCTCAACATGGCCCTGCATCAAGGAGTGATCCGAAATATCTAGCTTTTTCTTGGCCTCTCCATCTGAGTGAGCAATTTTGCCAAATTAGAATTTTCAAATGTATTGAAAATTGACTGAAACGAGTTGATAGTAATTCCAGTCTTAAGGCCTGCACACACCAGGACGATTATCGCGTGCACTTATCGTCAGTGTTTTTTTTTAGACGTTTTTCGGCGTAAAACGGAGTGAACATGCAAATTCAGTAGATGGCGCTTCCGGCACAAAAGGTGGTGTTGCACCACTTTACGCTTCGACACTCGCTTGTCACACAGAATAAGAAGAGAGACAGTATTTACGTGCTTGCCAAAACCATTCACACACTTTTTGCTAACTGGCAAGCAGCATTAGCAGCTAATCTTCTTCTTTGTCTACTTACTTCCTCTTCGTCATATCAATGTATGCTCAGCAAGACCGTTTTGTGCTTGAGCGCCACCAAGTCGTGTTTTACTGTAACTTCAGCAGCTCCAGGCACGTGAAACAAAAGCGCTGATCTCATTGGTCAGACAGTTTTGTTTGACGCGGCGCGCGTCAAACAAAAACAAAAAAATTAACCCCCAAAAAATAAGCTTTTATGTCTGCCGTTTTGCTCACATTGGAGCCCTTTGTTTAGTCACGAGGCGTTAAACATCGGAGATAAACACGCACAAAAATTGTCCTGGTGTGAACAGTCCTTTACTCCCTGCATGAACCTACATAGGTTTGTAACAAATTTGCATAATTCCAGCCTATGGTCTCAGGGTTCGAAATAGCACTGGTGCTCGCAACTTCAAAAAATTAGGAGCACCAGCTAAAATTTTGGAGCACTCACCGAAAACTACAATTTATATATATTAAAAAATGTCTTTTTAAAAAAACCAACACCACATTTTGTAGAGAAATGAAAATGGCAGTGATGTGCCGATCATGCGATTCAGTTTTTTTTTTACAAGCAAATTGACCCAATTCAAATAATACCAGCTGCGTTTTTTTCTCTCTTCTTTTCTTTTCTTTGTTCAAGCAAATGTATTTGTTTGCTCTATAACAGGCCAAACTAGCCCTAAAAAAAAAAAAAAAAAAAAAAGCCATTTTAAATTAGAGGCAACACTGCATTTTAATCACGAGGAAAAGAAAAGGCCATCGAAAGACATATTTCTTCAGAGACACATTCATATAAACCCCCAGCCCAAATTAATATTTATATATTTCTTCCTATATTCCGCGCATCGCGAACAGTGCTGCGTCTGGTATTTTTTTTCTGCTGCATCTGCGCTCTCCTCTTTGTAACCATCTTCAGTGTCCCATCTCTGGCATGTGTTAACCAAGCGTGCCGCACAAGTCCTGCAAAGTGAAGCCAAAGCATCTCGATCGCCCCCAGGTGATTGGTCGCAGTATAGATCATAAATCCCACCCTCTCCATGTACTATAATGGGATATAGAACAAACTAAAAAAAAAAAATCGAATTACACTTCAAATAATTTTTTTTAAAAGATGGTTTCTGTCATTTTAAGTTGTTTTTATGACGCTGAAGTAAGTTCAAGTGTTCGTTTTTTTAAATAAGTTTGGTTTTAATTAGTTATTTTGATGCTTACAGCATCAAAATAACGTGACGTTACAGTGTGACAGTTTGATTGAGATTTACGGCTTCTTTGAGCGAAGTTGTCACTGAGGCACCAACAGACTTTTTTCTGGATTTTTCTGGAGGAGATTGGAGCTTTAGCTATAATTTCTACATTTCCATGACTGTACTAACCGATACTGCGGGAGTGTGGACAGGGTTTTGATCTCATGGCTCTACGGCTCTACTTTCTCTACTGCGCAGATTCAGGTCCCAAATCAACAGAAGATGTCAGCGCCATATTCGGACATTGGTGGCTTCACTTTTCTTCAGTGGAAGATAGTGAAGGGGTGTCGTCCATATTTTGTATGGTCTATGGTGTTAATGTCCTGTTAACAGACTTCGTAATATTTTCACACAAATTACATTTCGGCAAATGTAACCCACACTCAATGCACTTTTTGTGCAAGTCTTTAATAGAGATCAGCTAAAATTACACTAAAAACAGGCCGCTCGCGATCGTGTGTTTGAAGCACAAACTGGCAGTTTCCGATTCTGGTCGACCGGTGAGTATCTAGAAAAAAGGTTGCACCACAACAATTACTTGCATTCACACAGATACTACACAAATAAACTTTGAGGTCACACAGATTCAATTTCAGGAGCATATGCGACCAAAATCGTTGCAATTTCAAGCCTTGGGGCTACATTGGCTGCCAGCAAACAATGTCTACTTAAACCCACACTCAAAAACTGTTGAAGTGTTTGGTTCATGTTGTCAACATGTCGAGACTGTTTTCTTCGCTGTGAAAGAAAATTCACCTTGCATGTGCTTCCAAAGTATGAGGACTCGGGCTCTAATTGGTACAGTAAAATCGAAGCTATCATTACTGTTCTTATCACTGTGTATCAAGTGCTGAGGAAGCCTCCAGAGCTGAAATTCACTTATGGTAAAGGCCATTTGGTTTCCGATACATGCTGTAAGTGGTAGACCAATCACAACCGATTGGGCCATCTGTCCAATCAGAGTGGAGTAGTCCAATCACAACAGACTGAGCCATCTGACCAATCAGAGCGGAGTAGGCTCTTGGAAAAGAGGGGTTTAGAAAGACCGTATCCTTGATCAAATGGTTTCAGACACTGTGAGAAAAGCAGTGATGCTGCAATCAATGTATATTATGAGAAAATTCAATTGTTTTTTGACCTTGGATGCATGTAGTAGGAGACCTCCAAAACAAAATTATGAGCCTTTTAAAATAGAATAATAGAGGCACTTTAATTGTGAACAAAATTACTTTATGTAACTAATATAATTAGTGAGAGATTTCTTGGGAAAGTACAGTTAGTTTAACAAAGAAAGAAATAGTTAAACAGATGATGAAATAATAAGCAATACTAAACCTTTGCTTCAACTGGAAATTTAAAAAAAAGTGTATCTAACATAGGCCTGTGGACTCCTACAAAAATTGCTGACGCTTCATTGGTCATAATGGAATACACAGAGTCTGGCGCTGTCCAAAACCAAAGCACAGGCCGTAAGTCACAGCACAACGCAAGAGTCCTACAGCAGTGGAGAAGCCGTAAACCTGCCCCCATTACTGCAGACAGGATATGAGACGTGATTTGAGATGAACAGACAGAGAACTCATCATGATATATAAAATAAAAAATAAACTAATAAAAAAAAAAAAAAAAAGAAAAAAAGCTGAATTGAGCTGAATGTGCATCTATTCCTGTATTTGGGAAAGTTATATGAGTTTTTAATGGCCAGACTCAAATCTGCTATAAAAGCAGGCAAATTGATTCCTCAGAGTATTGATTCTGAGATACAGGCAGTAAGTGTTTCCCGAATGATAAGAACTGGCCAGAAAAGCAGCACTCTCACATAACACTCTATCACACCAAAATACTGCAGTGCTGAGACTGCTCTACAGATTCATAGAAGTCATGATTAATATCTATGCAAATCTGGCAAGGTTTGGGGACTTAATAATTGCCATATGTATGGACTGTACAAGGCAGCAGGAAAGAGCCAGGTCTTTAATAATGATACAAAATGTCAAAAGATAATATGATTATGTCTTAAATATGTCATCAAATAACCACTGATTCAATCTCACTGAATTTCACTACAAAGAAGTATGTCCTAATTTTTCCAGATGATTCTTTTCCCTCTAATAATGCTCACAAAATTAGATAAAATTTTATCCCTAGCACATACACTAATGTTTTATTAAAGCATTTTATCTAAGATATAATTATTTTAAATTGTCACTCATATTATTAAAGCCATGATCATATTGTTAACTGCTTCACTTTCCAATAAATGAATGGCACTCCAAAAAGACTTACATTCAGTTTATTTTTTATTTTTTATTTTTTTACATTTTGTCACAACTATATTTAATTGTGTTCAATCAACTTAATATATTTAAAACTGAAGTTCACTTAATTAATTTGTGTTAAAACTACATAATTCATTATGTATGTGTTTTTTTTTCAGTAAAGGGAAAGATGTTGTTAGTTTATGTTAGTGTTTAATGTTCAGTTATGTTGGACATTTAGAGGACTTTCTGTAATGTTTTTTACCATTGTGCAGAAGAGTGCCGCTTGTGTTTAGGCTATGTACACAGTGAGCTACGCTAATGTCAGGAGTGACACTTATTTGTTCATTATATACATTGTGTATAATGATGATTTGCTGCTCAAGAAACATTTATTATTATTATCAATGTTGAAAGCAGCGGTGTAAAACATTTTTTTAGGATTGTTTGATGATAGAAAGTTCAAAAGAACAGCATTTATCTGAAATAGAAAGCTTTTGTAACATTGCACTACTGTTCAAAAGTTTTGGGTCGGTAAGAATTTTTAATTCTTTTGCGAAAGAACTTAAAGAAATTAATACATTTATTCAGCAAGGATGCATTAAATTGATCAAGTGACAGTATAGACATTTATAATGTTGCAAAAGCTTTCTATTTCAGATAAATGCTGTTCCTTTGAACTTTCTATTCATTAAATAATCCTGAAAAAAGGAAAAAAATATATTATAATACATAATATGTACATGGTGGTCATAAAGGGATGGACATGGTCAGAAACAATGCTCAGGTAGGCTGTGGCATTTAAACGATGCCCAATTGGCACTAAGGGGCCTAAAGTGTGCCGAGAAAACATCCCTCACATCATTACACCACCACCAGCAGCCTGCACAGTGGTAACAAGGCATGATGGATCCATGTTCTCATTCTGTTTACGCCAAATTCTGACTCTACCATCTGAATGTCTCAACAAAAAGTCTTCAACTGTCCAATTTTGGTGAGCTCGTGCAAATTGTAGCCTCTTTTTCCTATTTGTAGTGGAGATGAGTGGTACCCGGTGGGGTCTTCTGCTGTTGTAGCCCATCCGCCTCAAGGTTGTGCTTATTGTGGCTTCACAAATGCTTTGCTGCATACCTCGGTTGTAACGAGTGGTTATTTCAGTCAAAGTTGCTCTTCTATCAGCTTGAATCAGTCGGCCCATTCTCCACTGATCTCTAGCATCAACAAGGCATTTTCGCCCACAGGACTGCCGCATACTGGATGTTTTTCCCTTTTCACACCATTCTTTGTAAACCCTAGAAATGGTTGTGCGTGAAAATCCCAGTAAATGAGCAGATTGTGAAATACTCAGACCGGCCCGTCTGGCACCAACAACCATGCCACGCTCAAAATTGCTTAAATCACCTTTCTTTCCCATTCTGGCATTCAGTTTGGAGTTCAGGAGATTGTCTTGACCAGGACCACACCCCTAAATGCATTGAAGCAACTGCCATGTGATTGGTTGATTAGAAAATTGAGGTAATGAGAAATTGAACAGGTGTTCCTAATAATCCTTTAGGTGAGTGTGTGTATCTCAAACTTTTGACACACATATACACACACACACACACACACACGCACACACATAGTATTTTCACCCTTTGTTTTCACCCACCGCCAGTAATTCATTTCTTTTGCTGTAGTGTGTCAGTAGGAAATATCAGTTTAAATTTGCAAACATTCCTTTTGCCATTAATTGTAAGAATCCAGATTTATGTATGCACAAGAAGTCTGACAGTAGCCGGATCTGGTCTCACCATCATCTAGTCTGTGCTTACATAAAGAAACTGAAAAAAACTGACTAAAGTTTCCAAGGCACTTGAAGAAGCCTACCTGCAACCATGGAAACTAAAATATAAAAATACATTCAAAAAAATTGATTCAAAATATTAATCCAACTAAAATAAAACTATATAATCTGGACACAGAAGCAGGAGCTATTGTACAGCTAATGACTACTGCAACAGTCAATAAGTCACATTTTTATTATTTGGTATGGCTTTGCATTGCCCTCCTGCTTTAATAATCACATACTTTTCACAGTATGGTGCAATAGTTACAAATCATGTAAAAAAAAAAAAAAAAAAAAACAAGAACAAAAACCAAACAAAAGCATTTTCTTTAAGGTTTATCATAGGATTTGAAAGTTCATTGTGTCACAGAGAAATACTGCGCTCCAGTGGCCAGACGCTCTGACTTCAGCTAAAAATGACACTCCTCTCCTTCAGAGCTCAGAATCAGCCGGCCAACAGTCCTCATGCACACATTTTATTTTTCATTAACAACAGACAAATATCCTGAGGCGGATCTCTTTAGATCAAAACCAGCAGAGGAACGGAATCACAGCGGTATCTGCAGGGAGTCAAAAATCTGATTATCCCTATACGGCTAATGCCTAATCGGATTTCTGTATGCAGCCAAACACAAGGCAAGGTTTCTTAATTTCAAAAATTGACAATAATTCCACATAAATATGGCATTCTAACATAATCAGCAAATTATCTAACATGAGCGCTGCAAGGATTCATTTTCCATGTCCATACACAAAATATCCTGGAATGACTCTTTGCCTGTTTCCAGTCACACACCGAGAGCTATAATAAGGCAGAAAGAGCGTCCGGACCAGAAACAGAGCAGCAGTCAACACAAGAGGAAGAGGAGGAGGAGGAGGAAGAGAGAGACAAACACTAACAACAGATACAAGCACTCACTCACCCACTGACCAATTAAAGCGTTTACCCTCAAAGGACACACACAATCCTCATCAAAGCCTGTCAGACAACACCTCTATAAATGCCACTTTCTTCACTAGTCTATTCATTAGGAAGAAAAAGAGGGGGAAATGAAAGAAAATAATGAGTATATGAGGATCATACCAGATAAAGTATACTATTCTTGTAGCGTAAAGGGACTTTGATCAGCAACTTTAATTTATTTATTATTATTATTTAAAAGCATGAATACTACATTTTCTTCCGTTTCACTTGGATATGTCACAATAGGGAAGAAAAACTACTGCAACTTCTCTGTCCTATATAGACACATCTGTACATTTGTCCACTTATCCAACTCTATCTCACGGCTAATTCGTACGTATTTTACGAGGTGGCTAATTCGTACAAATCTGTATGACCTCACTCATACAAATTCGTACGATTTGTCTAAACCCCAGTGACAGGTGTTAGGGGTGAGTCATTCGTGCAAATTCCTACGAATTGGCCAACTCGTAAAATACGTACGTTTAGCAAAAGTGAGGTTGTACAATTCAATATGTATGAATTGCCGTGAGATTGGGTTGACTTATCCTAACACAAGTGCACATTTAAGTCAAAGTCAAGCATTTGAAATATTAAAATGTCAAATGTTTGTGGTATATAGCATGACACTTTATATTTGAGATGCATGATTCTGGAAAAATTGAGAATCACAATTTAATTTTTTCATTAATATAAAGATCACCATTCTCCCACAATTTTGAACAGCCAACTAAACAAAATAACATAATTTACTAGAGGTTCTGACACAATGTGAATTGCTGTGCTGCAGTCCATTTAAAAAAAATATTAAATTCATTTGAATACATTTTTGTTATTAAATCAGTTTGAATGAATGATTCAATGACTCACTCATAAAAATGTCCCTTGTATCATTGGCCCTGTCCCAAATGGCACACTTCATATGCGCTTTCGGTCTTGTGGACTTACAATGACTGCCGCGTGTGTGTGTCCGCTAAGTCCACGAGACCGTAGAGTGTCCCATTTGTCATTTTAGGTCTCAGAAGGGTGCTCGCGAGTGCCCTCGTTATGCGCCCTCGATGCGCACATTTGCGAGTTCCACAGTGGACTTCTTCCCGACGGTCAAAGGTTCCGTTACGTCACAAAAGTGCAGACTCGTAGGAAGACCGCAAATGTGTTTAGGGTGCCATTTGGGACAGGGCCATTGAACAAACCTCTTGAATAAATGATTCAATGACAAATAAATTTGTTTACAATCAGTGGACGCCACCTACAGGCAAAATTATGTAATGTTACCATCTTTGTTTGAAGCGTCTGGTTACTTTCAAAAGGTGATTTATTCTATTTTATATTACGGGGCTGTTGAGCGCTTGAATCTTATTGGTTGACAAACATTCTAAGGTGTGCAATTATTTTCAAATGAAATTAAATCACACGGCTAAAGTAGTTCCAGGCAGGTCTTGACCACATTACAGTTCAATATCACTTCATCAAATTAATTCAGTTATTTCAAAAGTCCTTACAGCTGACAACAGCAAAAGAACCAAAACCCACAACGACACTCACCAAGCAAATAAATATAGTAAACAATAGGATAAAAACTACAAATTATTTTCAAGTTATTTGCAACAAAATTATGCTTTATTATGTACGGAAAGCACTCTCCTTCTCCAGCACACACATATACAGTACGGACACACACTCACACAGAAATGTGTTATCAGCGCTGCTCTGACGATTTTATCAGTAAAACAGTTTAGCAACTTAAAATCTGAACAACATTTCTCACTAGCGATGTAACAACGGCGCTATTCTTGAAGAAGGCTAACTTACAGTTTCGCTATTAGTAGAGACGCTGCTGTCAAACACTTGAGAGACACACAGACTCAGGTAATTCACATATGCTTAATCTCTCGCTCTCTCTAATAACTGCATTAATCAGTGGTTGAAGCCTCCGTTACTGGCTCTAAAATGACACTTTGGAATTAAGAAATTAGTCCTACACACAAGAGCATTTTAATGACAAAAACATATAATCTGTAGGATGTTTTGAGGTGTGGTAACCGTAGTATAAGCAGAATAATGACTTTGGGCCATTGAATTATTGAAAAATAATGGACACCAGCATTACCACCATGGGTGTGCATTCGTTTTCTAATAATTCAACGGTCCATAGTCAATTATTCCTTAATTGTTCGTTACCGTAGACATCAGTGTTTATATCTGGACTAGAAACTTTTATCCCAGTACAATTTTAAGTCGAATTTTATTTAGGGATGCACCGATACGATTTTTTGGGGCCGATACCGATTTTAACAAACAATTATTGAATATTTATCACTTGTGCTCTTATTTGAAAATTTGTCATTAAAATAGTGTTTTGATCATGTTTTAAATCAGCAAAGTAAAAAAATAAATAAATAAAAAAAAATACAGTAGGCCTCATTCATGAAACATGAGCAGAACGAATTTGTCTGTAAATCGTTCGTAAATTTTCGGATTCATGAAAATATTCGTATTTTCAAAATGGTAGTTGGTACGAAAGAAATTTACACCTGCTCCCTACCACGTGTAAATGGTGCGTAAAACATTTGAACGTTCTGTGTTTTAATTTAGGCAAACTGATGACATTGCATTTTGATGCACTATGTACCATAATAATAATAGTTGATTTGCCCTTTTTTTTTTTTTTTTTTTTTTTTACTGTTCAACATTGGGTAATAATAGGCAGCGCTCGTCACTGTCACTTTTTACCAGGCCGTCCAATCACAGTGGGGAGGGGCAGGACAAAAACTACACCGGCCAATCATCCCACTTGTACAACGACTGAACAACAATAATGGAGAAGTTAATATTGCTTTTTACTGCCTTTTTTGTATTCAGTAATATTCTTCAAAATGAGATACCAGTAACACATTACTGCCATGGATATTCTGCATCATAGCAACCAAAGTATCTCAGCTGGAAAAACGCTGCCCTTGCAAAGTGCTTTCAAGCGCCACCAGCTGGCCGTTTTCAGAAGAGCACCAGGCATTTTTAGCTGACTAAAAATGCTTTGGTGGACACATGATAATTGAATATTATTGCTAGGCATATGGTCAGTTAGTCTCTTTAGCATTTACGCAAAATACTGGCGCCAAACCTGAGAAAGAAGTCCAGAAGATTCTACAGCGTTCCTGGATATGTCATTTGCAGTTGCAACTCAGGGGCGGGGATTATGCTAATTATGAATGAGCGTGCACGCGCGTCCTATTTACAAATGTTAGGAATTCATTAAAGTCCCAGTGAACCCGGAAGTAGCAAATGAGTTTTCTTCAGTGCTGTGACGTATTTCCAAGTGAAACGGAATATTGAATAGAGGGTAGGGTTTAACTTCAGCGCTCCTCCTCTCCATCTCGTGCTCATAGCAGACTAACGGTTGGAGGGGGGTGGTTACGCATTTTCAAACCTAAGCCGTCAAACTGACATCATCTGAGAAGGAACGCCGTTTCCAGACCGGAAGTTACTTTTCAGACTTTGATTAAAGATTACTGCAACAAACAATTTGTTTCTGTGTATTACTTGCACAGATTAATTGTTCACCCTAAGACTTTTAATATGTGCTAACAAAGTAAATAGGGTCAACTTTGATTTCATGAGGACTTTAATATACACACGTTTAACTACCGAATCTGTGGTATACGAAGCATTTGTGAATCTGGAGGAGAGTTTTCGTAAAGGTCCATTTTACGCGCAAATTTGCTCATATATTTACGAAGGTTTCATGAATGAGGCCCACTGACTTATAGCCTAGCTAGTTTATTGCTGCATTATCATCAAATAATTTCTAATAAACAGACTGGATCTATTTAACATTCAGCAGGCCAGCATAAATATATAAATACAACAGAACAAGTTACATATGAAATAAACAGTGCTTTTTGAGAAGGTTTAAAATAACACCGCATATTATTCACTGTATAAATTAAATGCATATATTATTATTACATTGAGACGTAGCTAAATTCTACTGTAGGCTACAACATTAATCTTGTCACAATAACTGAACTTTTATTTTGACCTTCGAGTTCCTGTGTGTGTGTTTAGGATATGACGATAGATTTTGTCGAATAAAACGGTAAAATGCTCATGAAGTGACTGGAGATGCATTCATGTCCTCATATTGAGACGGTAGAGCCTGAAAAACACTGCGCGAGTGTGTGTGTGTGTGTGTGTGTGTGTGTGTGTGTGTGTGTGTGTGTGTGTGGTAAATGAAACGCGCGTCTGCACCATTCACACACATTCGCATAGTGTTTAAATCAAGATTGCGATCTTTTAACGATTTATCGTGAAGCTCATACACACTACCGTTTAGAATCTCGTTTGGGATCAGTAAGATTTTTTATCGTCTTTAAAAGTAGACTCTTATTTGCTCACCAAGGATGCATTAGTTTGATCAAAATAAATATTGTGAATTGTTTTCATATTTTACATTTTAATGGAATGTGTATTTTCAAACGTAATTTATTCCTGTGATGGCAAAACTGGATTTTCAGCATCATTACTCCAGTCTTTAGTCTCACATGATCCTTCAGAAATCATTCATGCTTTATTATTATCAATATAAATAATATATATTTATGGATTCCTTGATGAATATAGGTTCAAAAGACTGGCATGAAACAGATTTTTTGTAACATTTTAAATGTCTTTACTCTTTATTGTCAATTTTGATCCATTTAATGCATCTTTGTTGAATAAAAGTATTCATTTCTCTAAAAATAAAATCTTACTTCAAACATTTATAGGGTACTGTATAGCATGTATAATATATAATGAACATTTTTATTCTGATATTCTGAGACCAGCCTTATATTAGCCAGGGTCTATGGGTAAAAGCTTGCAATAAACCAAATCAGAGCTGTCACAGCAAAATAAGAAGGAAAATGGGGGGGAAAGGAGCCAATAGCCACTAATCCTGGAAATGAGAAACCTGCTCAGGCACAACGAGCCACAAACAGGCTGAATAATTATCAGTTCCTCAGAGCTACAGCTTACAGCAGGAATTAATTACTCAAGCACTGAAGCAGATACACAGCCCTCTTCCCACACACACACGCTAACTGTACCAGCGGTGTACCTGTGTAAGATTAGGTCAAGATGGAAAAACTAAACTTCATCCCCTGAAATGCATGACAGAAAAGGATTTTGTCGGTGAGCTACCATGGCTTTTAATTTGATATGGCATTTGATGTGGCATATTCATACATTCACAGCACTAATACGAGACAGTGACCTTTCCGGGCAGAAAATCATTAGTATCACCATCAAAGTGTATAATCCTATTTGTTACAACACACGACATCGGTGTGAAATTATTAGGGAAGCCCTTCATTTGTTGTAACCACTGATTAAAAAGGAAATAAATCTCGTAGGCTCTATGAGTTTGTGGATTCAAAGGAGGCTTTCATTTCTTCACGGTCCGGGGCTGCAGAGACTGAAATTACAGAGATGCCATTAGACTTGAGGGTTTTCGGCTGTAATCAAGTAAAACCTTAAACAAACAAGCAAAAGAGGCCCTCGTCCTGTGATTGCTGTCCCGGACAGACCGATGCTGCCTTCTAGCTTAAAGGGTTAGTTCAAGAAAAGTTTTTGTGCGAAAAAAAAAAAAAAAAAAAAAAAAAAAAAAAATCAAAATAGCGACTTTATTCAACTTTATTCTTGTCTTCCATGTGGGCATCTGACGTGAACTCACTAAGCACCACGACGCTTGAACGAGAATATGACGTAGAGCCGGCAGAAGCGAGGAACTTTGCTTATAAGCAGAGGAAGACGCGTCGCATCTAAGCTGTTGAATTCTACAATGATTGTGCTTTAGGTCTTGGCGTAGTGATCAAAATGGTGCTAAATTGTGTATTTCCTGGATGTCCGAATGGCGGCTCTACGTCATATTCTCGCGCATGCGTCACGGTGCTTCGTGAGTTCACGTCAGATGCTGACACGGAAGACAAGAATGAAGTTGAATAGTCACTATTTTTATTTTATTTTATTTTTTTCACAAAAACTATTCTCATCGCTTCATAAAATTATTGTAGAACCACTGTAGTGAGATGGACTTTGTAACAACGTCTTTAGTAACTTTTATGGGTCTTGAGAGGAAATGACATTACTGCCAATGGAGGCCTTTCTGAGCCATCGGATTTCAACAAAAAATATTTTCATTTGTGTTCTGAAGATGAACAAAGGTCTTACGGGTGAGTAATTAATGACAGAATTTTCATTTTTGGGTGAACTAACCCTTTAATTTCACTGGTAAATCACACTAGAGGAATGTTTTGGAAGTAGATTTATGATAGTAATGATGCTATCAGGATGTTAGCAGTTGCTAGGTATGGGGTTATAATTATTTTGTGTTTAGTGAAACTTGTATATTATATTCATTCATTATACACAGACTGATATATTTCAAATGTTTATTTCTTTTAATTTTGATGATTATAACTGACAACTGAGGAAAATCCCAAATTCAGTATCTCAGAAAATTTGAATATTACTTAAGACCAATACAAAGAAAGGATTTTTAGAAAGCTTGGCCAACTGAAAAGTATGAGCATGTACAGCACTCAACACTTAGTTGGGGCTCCTTTTGCCTGAATTACTGCAGTAATGCAGCGTGGCATAGAGTCGATCAGTCTGTGGCACTGCTCAGGTGTTATGAGAGCCCAGGTTGCTCTGATAGTGGCCTTCAGCTCTTCTGCATTGTTGGGTCTGGCATATCGCATCTTCCTCTTCATATACACTCACCTAAAGGATTATTAGGAACACATGTTCAATTTCTCATGAATGCAATTATCTAATCAACCAATCACATGGCAGTTGCTTCAATGCATTTAGGGGTGTGGTCCTGGTCAAGACAATCTCCTGAACTCCAAACTGAATGTCAGAATGGGAAAGAAAGGTGATTTAAGCAATTTTGAGCGTGACATGGTTGTTGGCGCCAGACGGGCCGGTCTGAGTATTTCACAATCTGCTCAGTTACTGGGATTTTCACGCACAACCATTTCTAGGGTTTACAAAGAATGGTGTGAAAAGGGAAAAACATCCAGTATGCGGCAGTCCTGTGGGCGAAAATGCCTTGTTGATGCTAGAGGTCAGAGGAGAATGGGCTGACTGATTCAAGCTGACAGAAGAGCAACTTTGACTGAAATAACCACTCATTACAACCGAGGTATGCAGCAAAGCATTTGTGAAGCCACAACACGCACAACCTTGAGGCGGATGGGCTACAACAGCAGAAGACCCCACCGGGTACCACTCATCTCCACTACAAATAGGAAAAAGAGGCTACAATTTTCACGAGCTCACCAAAATTGGACAGTTGAAGACTGGAAAAATGTTGCTTGCTCTGATGAGTCTCGATTTCTGTTGAGACATTCAGATGGTAGAGTCAGAATTTGGTGTAAACAGAATGAGAACATGGATCCATCATGCCTTGTTACCACTGTGCAGGCTGGTGGTGGTGGTGTAATGGTGTGGGGGATGTTTTCTTGGCACACTTTAGGCCCCTTAGTGCCAATTGGGCATCGTTTAAATGCCACGGCCTACCTGAGCATTGTTTCTGACCATGTCCATCCCTTTATGACCACCATGTACCCATTCTCTGATGGCTACTTCCAGCAGGATAATGCACCATGTCACAAAGCTTGAATCATTTCAAATTGGTTTCTTGAACATGACAATGAGTTCACTGTACTAAAATGGCCCCCACAGTCACCAGATCTCAACCCAATAGAGCATCTTTGGGATGTGGTGGAACGGGAGCTTCGTGCCCTGGATGTGCATCCCACAACTCTCCATCAACTGCAAGATGCTATCCTATCAATATGGGCCAACATTTCTAAAGAATGCTTTCAGCACCTTGTTGAATCAATGCCACCTAGAATTAAGGCAGTTCTGAAGGCGAAAGGGGGTCAAACACAGTATTAGTATGGTGTTCCTAATAATCCTTTAGGTGAGTGTATATAGCCCATAGATTTTCTATGGGGTTAAGGTCAGGCGAGTTTGCTGGCCAATTAAGAACAGGGATACCATGGTCCTTAAACCAGGTACTGGTTGCTTTGGCACTGTGTGCAGGTGCCAAGTCCTGTTGGAAAATGAAATCTGCATCTCCATAAAGTTGGTCAGCAGCAGGAAGCATGAAGTGTTCTAAAACTTCCTGGTATATGGCTGCGTTGACCTTGGACCTCAGAAAACACAGTGGACCAACACCAGCAGATGACATGGCACTCCAAA
Organism: Paracanthobrama guichenoti; assembly: GCA_018749465.1. Lineage (NCBI taxonomy): Eukaryota > Metazoa > Chordata > Actinopteri > Cypriniformes > Gobionidae > Paracanthobrama > Paracanthobrama guichenoti. Next base: position 29,731,849 of record CM031959.1, read on the forward strand.
CCATCACTGACTGTGGAAACTTTACACTGGACCTCAAGCAACATGGATTGTGTGCCTCTCCTCTCTTCCTCCCGACTCTGGGACCCTGATTTACTTTCATCAGAGAACATAACTTTGGCCCACTCAGCAGCAGTCCAGTCCTTTGTGTCTTTAGCCCAGACGAGACGCTTCTGATGCTGTCTGTTGTTCAAGAGTGGCTTGACACAAGGAATGCGACAGCTGAAACCCATGTCTTACATACGTCTGTGCGTAGTGGTTCTTGAAGCACCGACTCCAGCTGCAGTCCACTCTTTTTGAATCTCCACCTTTTTTTTTTTAATGGGTTTTGTTTCACAATCCCCTCCAGGGTGCAGTCATCCCTATTGCTTGTACACTTTTTTTCTACCACATCTTTTCCTTCCCTTCGCCTCTCTATTAATGTGCTTGGACACAGAGCTCTGTGAATAGCCAGCCTCTTTTGCAATGACCTTTTGTGTCTTGCCCTCCTTGTGCAAGGGGTCAATGGTCGTCTTTTGGACAACTGTCAAGTCAGCAGTCTTCCCCATGATTGTGTAGCCTACAGAACTAGACTGAGAGACCATTTAAAGGCCTTTGCAGGTGTTTTGAGTTCATCAGCTGATTAGAGTGTGGCACCAGGTGTCTGTGAACCTTTTCACAATATTCTAATTTTCCTTAGTTGTCAGTTAATAAGTGATATATAACTGTTCATGAAGGCTGGAAATGAAAAATGTCTTCTATTCAGGTGTTCAGAATTATTAGGCATGTTTTCTTTCACCTCTTCTCAACAAGCTGCACAATTTGAGATATAATTCATTTACAATTCATACAATTCATCACCCGGACGATGCACAAAATTAACGGAAAAAACTAAGTGTGGAATGTTGGACACTTCATGCACTCGACTGCTGCAGCTTTAATTACGTAGCAGAGTGGGAGGGCCTACCAGATTCCGATGCTGAATGAAAATAACCATATAAAGTTCATACACTACACGGTTGAGTACATAGTGCATAGTGCATAAGTGCATAGTGCATCATTTGGGGGACAGCTTAAGTATAATATTTATAAGTTTAACAACAAAAAAGGATATTTAGTGATGTGAGTGTGCAATAGCAGCTATTTTACTACCCAGTAAACAACACAGATGTCCAAAAACATCTGATAAACACCTCAAAATCGTAACTTGCATGACCGTTCAAACATTGAACAGCAAAGTTTCAGCAATGTATTTCTGATAAGCAAGCATTCCACAAACTTTTTTTTTTTATTTAAATGCAGCATCCATATGAAAATTCATATAACCAAAATATGTGCTATCAGGATTTAGGATAAACCAGGCTTCAAGTGAATTTATGCTATATAGTTAGTTTACCATATTCATATACTATGGTATCTAAATTGTACTGTAACAGAACTGTAATAGAACCACCACGGTGTAGTACATGGTAGCTTTTTTTTGTAAGGGACTTTAATCATAGTGTTCATTTGACACGCTTCCAGAAGTTTTGGTGAGCAGTTTCTTCTCCTCTGCTCTCTCAAGCAGATCAGGATAATGCCATCGATCTGCTCTTTGGTCATGAATGACATGTTGGATTACTTTCCAGCACCCCTTTGAACTCAATTCAAGAAGATGCACTAAGTGCCATAGCAACAAGACTACTCACTGTATCGTGAGCAAATGCGTTTGTGAAAACATCCATCATGCTACTCAGAGACGCTCGTATAGAAGAAACCTGTGACCTTGAGCATCATGTTTGGACTGTCCTGCACTTGTCCTCCTGCTACAGTGCACCACTGCTTGCGTTTTGACCTCGGCTTGATTGAAAGTCAATAAGAAAATAAAAACTTGTGGTTATCCTCAACCTCCAACTGTAGTGATTTTGCTACAAATGCTGCCCAGGTTTTCTTCGGCTGTCTGGAAAATCTCACTCGCACTTCTCCTGCTGAGGCATGAAACCTCTTCTGATTATAAGATTATAGGATGTGATATTCCAGAGCGTTTAAACAGAAACATCAGCTTGTTTTATAGATCTAGGCTATGGTACATGAGACAGGTTCAAAAAGACTGTTAAAGTTTATTTCCTTTGACCTTTTTATTGTAGTAATTTATTACTCAATTTACTATATATTAGTCACACCGGTTTAATATTTTTCACATATTATTATACATTGTAATTCCACATACCCATATCATTTTTTTTATAATTTCATATTATGTGCTGTGGTATCTGCCACCAATATGTTAGCAGCAGATCCTTTAAGTCCTGCAAGTTGCGAGGTGGGGCTTCCATGGATCGGACTTGTTTGTTCAGCACATCCCACAGATGCTCGATTGGATTGAGATCTGGGGAATTTGGAGGCCAGGTTAACACCTCAAACTCGTTGTTGTGCTCCTCAAACCATTCCTGAACCATTTTTGCTTTGGCAGGGCACATTATCCTGCTGAATGAGGCCACAGCCACCAGGGAATACCGTTTCCATGAAAGGGTGTACATGGTCTGCAACAATGCTTAGAGAGATGGTACGTGTCAAAGTAACATTCACATGGATGGCAGGACTCAAGGTTTCCCAGCAGAACATTGCCCAAAGCATCACACTGTCTCTGCCGGCTTGCCTTCTTCCCACAGTGCATCCTGGTGCCATGTGTTCCCCAGGTAAGCGACACACAGCACCCAACCATCCACGTTCTGACACTCACTGCCCACTGTTGCTGCTTTCGGTGGTGGACCATTTTTCCTGCTTCTAACACATCAACTTTCAGGGCAAAATGTTGCTTGCTGCCTAATATATCCCACCCACTAACATGTGCTGTGATGAAGAGATAATCAGTGTTATTCACTTCACCTGTCATGTCTGATTGATGTATAGACAGACAGACAGACAGACAGATAGACAGATATATAGATAGATAGATAGATAGTGCTAGTGCTTTCTAGCATTGAAAAATATAAACATTTATATATCTTATTAATATTTGCTATATTTAATAATAATATTTATTGGTTCTTAACTTTATTTTGTTTTATTTTATTTTAAATTCCTGGTTACATTTTCCTGGTAGAGCTTTAAAAACATCCATTAAAATGCCTTCTGGGGGAAATAAAAATAACTACTACAGCAATAAAAGCAGGACAGTCCTATAAAATAATAATCAGAAATCAAATGCTGGTGACTTTTTATTATTTGGTTATTATTTGGTAATATATATTAGCTTTCAGTATCAACCATTAAAATGTCACTGTATCCTTAGTAAGTTCCTACAAAAGAGGAAAAAGGAAGAAAATGCAAGCATCATATGTGATTCGTTCTGTAAAGAAGAAAAAAAAGTAACCTGTTTCTGTGAATTAAACTGACATCAGCAAGCTGGGCTTTAAATGCTCATGCTTTCATGTCATGCTTTGTTTACAGCACTCTAATCAATCTTACATTTAGATTGAAGCAGCTACTCACGTTTTACGTTTTTCATCAAAAAGGCCTGTCTGTTATGGCTAATGCGTCAATAAATTATGTATTCATGAATTTATAGAAAGAGTTTGCGTCTGATCTCCACTGCAGAAATGCTGCACATGCAGAAAACTTAAAGATTTGTTTGCCTTATAATTCCATAATAAATGATTCAAGAACAGATGTTTCCTTACAAAACTGCACAGAACAAACTAGTGAAGTTAAATCACAGAGAACCGTATGCTGTGACGGAGCCGCTGGCTGAGATCGTATACAGGAAGAGAGGTCTGAAAACGAGAAGCATCACTCCGTGAGAACAGATGGCGGATTTAAAGAACAGGCACAGACGGAAGCATCAAAGCAACTGGTGACCAGTGACCTGCACTGCAAAAATGGCTCCATTCTGCTTTACAGGCACATTTTCAGTGAAGTCACATGTGAAAAGACATCTGAAATGGAACCAACTATTTTGACAGCCACATATTAGCAAGGCTTCAAAGAGCACAGGAAGGTGCGATAAGACAGAACCATTTCACTGATAAAACATGAGGAGCCTTTGAAAAAAAGCCTAGCTATGAATTTCTTTACGGTTTAAGGTGTGCATACGTCTTCATGCAAACCCATAATCCATATCATTAAAAACCTAAAATCCATACAGACCCAACATGCAGAAATGACCCCATAACACACCTCCAGTCATCCTCTATCATAAAAGGAGGCTGTAATGGATTGTTTATTTGCTGGACACATGCTGGGACAGGGAGGAACACATTAACCAACTCCTTAATGTTTCCACCCACAGTCATTTGTGCTCATTAGAAATAAACAGACATTCAAGAGAGATGTGAGTAGCAATTACCCTCATCTTTGATGTTGCCCTAATTTCCTTTAAAATGCCCCTCTTGGTTTCTCAAATAAACAAACCCAAGTGATTTTTATGAAGCAAGCGGCACTCTACGATTAAATGTTTTTTTTTTTAAAAGAAAGAAAAGAAACTGTATGACATCATATTCTGTATGTGTTGGCTATTGTAGTAAGACATCTGACTACAGAACTGAACATAAAAATTAAATATTATTAAATTAAAATATAATGTATAAATATACATTCGGTTTATATATAATTATTTTTACTAATTATGCTCATAATGTCACTTTGGGTAATCATATATATATATATATATATATATAGCATATATATATACACATTACACTATACACTATATTACACTAGCCGCAAACTAGCTTTGTGCAATATGCCCCATGTACACGGCATCGGTTGTTTGTGTGTAACAATACATCATAGAGTATTGTCCCTGTTAAACAAACACACAAAACACACACACACACACACACACTCACACACACACACACACAATACCTGTGCAACCTGTGCAATTTTGTGCATTCAAGTCCATTCGTGAAATTTCCTCACTACTAAATATTCCACGGTCAACTGTTAGTGGTATTATAATAAAGTGAAAGCAATTGGGAACAACAGCAACTCAGCCATGAAGTGGTAGGCCACGTAAAAATCACAGTGCGGGGTCAGCGCATGCTGAGGTGCACAGTGCGCAGAAGTCACCAACTTTCTGCAGAGTCAATAGGTACAGACCTCCAAACTTCGTGTGGCCTTTAGATTAGCTCAAGAACAGTGTGTAGAGAGCTTCATGGAATGGGTTTCCATGGCAGAGCAGCTGCATCCAAGCCTTACATCACCAAGTGCAATGCAAACCGTCAGATGCAGTGGTGCCTCTGGACTCTAGAGCAGTGGAGACGTGTTCTCTGGAGTGACCAATCACGCTTCTCTGTCTGGCAATCCGATGGACGAGTCTGGATTTGACGGTTGCCAGGAGAACAGCACTTGACTGACTGCATTGTGCCAAGTGTAAAGTTTGGTGGAGGGTGGATTATGATGAGGGGTTGTTTTTCAGGGGTTGGGTTTGGCCCCTTAGTTCCAGTGAAAGGAACTCTTAATGCTTCAGCATACCAAGACATTTAGGACAATTTCATGCTCCCAACTTTGTGGGAACAGTTTGGGGATGGCCCCTTCCTGTTCCAACATGACTGTGCACCAGTGCACAAAGCAAGGTCCATAAAGACATGGATGAGCTAGTTTGGTGTGGAGGAATTTGACTGGCCTGCACAGAGTCCTGACCTCAACCCAATAGAACACCTTTGGGATGAATTAGAGCGGAGACTGCGAGCTCGGCCTTCTCGTCCAACATCAGTGCCTGACCTCACAAAGGCGCTTCTAGAAGAATGGTCAAAAATTTCCATAAACACACTCCTAAACCTGTGGAAAGACTTCCCAGAAAAGTTGAAGCTGTTATAGCTGCAAAGGGTGGGCCAACTATATAACTATACACACACACACACACACACACACACACACACACTCACCTAAAGGATTATTAGGAACACCATACTAATACTGTGTTTGACCCCCTTTCGCCTTCAGAACTGCCTTAATTCTACGTGGCATTGATTCAACAAGGTGCTGAAAGCATTCTTTAGACATGTTGGCCCATATTGATAGGATAGCATCTTGCAGTTGATGGAGATTTGTGGGATGCACATCCAGGGCACGAAGCTCCCGTTCCACCACATCCCAAAGATGCTCTATTGGGTTGAGATCTGGTGACTGTGGGGCTATTTTAGTACAGTGAACTCATTGTCATGTTCAAGAAACCAATTTGAAATGATTCGAGCTTTGTGACATGGTGCATTATCCTGCTGGAAGTAGCCATCAGAGAATGGGTACATGGTGGTCATAAAGGGATGGACATGGTCAGAAACAATGCTCAGGTAGGCTGTGGCATTTAAACAATGCCCAATTGGCACTAAGGGGCCTAAAGTGTGCCAAGAAAACATCCCCCACACCATTACACCACCACCAGCAGCCTGCACAGTGGTAACAAGGCATGATGGATCCATGTTCTCATTCTGTTTACGCCAAATTCTGACTCTACCATCTGAATGTCTCAACAGAAATCGAGATTCATCAGACCAGGCAACATTTTTCCAGTCTTCAACTGTCCAATTTTGGTGAGCTCGTGAAAAATTGTAGCCTCTTTTTCCTATTTGTAGTGGAGATGAGTGGCACCCGGTGGGGTCTTCTGCTGTTGTAGCCCATCCGCCTCAAGGTTGTGCATGTTGTGGCTTCACAAATGCTTTGCTGCATACCTCGGTTGTAACGAGTGGTTATTTTAGTCAAAGTTGCTCTTCTATCAGCTTGAATCAGTCGGCCCATTCTCCTCTGACTTCTAGCATCAACCAGGCATTTTCTCTCACAGGACTGCCGCATACTGGATGTTTTTCCCTTTTCACACCATTCTTTGTAAACCCTAGAAATGGTTGTGGGTGAAAATCCCAGTAACTGAGCAGATTATATGAAATATATATATATATATATATATATATATATATATATATATATATATATATATATATATATATATATATATATATATATTCCCTTAAATGTTTCACTCTTTGTTATATTGCAGCCATTTGCTAAAATCATTTAAGTTCATTTTTTTCTCATTAATGTGCACACAGCACCCTATATTTACAGAAAAACACAGAATTGGTGACATTTTTGCAGATTTATTAAAAAGAAAAACTGAAATATCACATGGTCCTAAGTATTCAGACCCTTTGCTCAGTATTTAGTAGAAGCACCCTTTTGATCTAATACAGCCATGAGTCTTTTTGGGAAAGATGCAACAAGTTTTTCACACCTGGATTTGGGGATCCTCTGCCATTCCTCCTTGCAGATCCTCTCCAGTTCTGTCAGTTGGATGGTTAAACATTGGTGGACAGCCATTTTCAGGTCTCTCCAGAGATGCTCAATTGGGTTTAAGTGAGGGCTCTGGCTGGGCCATTCAATAACAGTCACGGAGTTGTTGTGAAGTCACTCCTTCGTTATTTTAGCTTGTGTGCTTAGGGTCATTGTCTTGTTGGTAGGTGAACCTTCGGCCCAGTCTGAGGTCTTGAGCACTCTGGAGAAGGTTTTCGTCCAGGATATCCCTGTACTTGGCTGCATTCATCTTTCCCTCGATTGCAACCAGTCGTCCTGTCCCTGCAGCTGAAAAACACCCCCACAGCATGATGCTGCCACCACCATGCTTCACTGTTGGGACTGTATTGGAGAGGTGATGAGCAGTCCCTGGTTTTCTCCACACATACCCCTTAGAACTTTTTGGCCTTAATTCTATCTTGGTCTCATCAGACCAGAGAATCTTATTTCTCACCATCTTGGAGTCCTTCAGGTGTTTTTTTTAGCAAACTCCATGCAGGCTTTCATGTGCCTTGCACTGAGGAGAGGCTTCCGTCGGGCCACTTTGCCATAAAGCCCCGACTGGTGGAGGGCTTCAGTGATGGTTGACTTTCTACAACTTTCTCCCATCTCCCGACTGCATCTCAGCCACAGGGATCTTGGGTTCTTCTTTACCTCTCTCACCAAAGCTCTTCTCCCCCGATAGCTCAGTTTGGCCGGACGACCAGCTCTAGGAAAGGTTTTCTTGTCATCCCAAACGTCTTCCATTTAAGGATTATGGAGGCCACTGTGCTCTTAGGAACCTTAAGTGCAGAAGCTTTTTTTTTTTTTGTAACCTTGGCCAGATCTGTGCCTTGCCACACTTCTGTCTCTGAGCTCTTCAGGCAGTTCCTTTGACCTCATGATTCTCATTTGCTTTGACATGCACTGTAAGCTGTAAGGTCTTATATAGACAGGTGTGTGGCTTTCCTAATCAAGTCCAATCAGTACAATCAAACACAGCTGGACTCAAATGAAGGTGTAGAACCATCTCAAGGATGATCAGAAGAAATGGACAGCACCTTAGTTAAATATATGAGTGTCACAGCAAAGGGTCTGAATACTTAGGACCATGTGATATTTCAGTTTTTCTTTTTTAATAAATCTGCCAAAATATGTCAACAATTCTGTGTTTTTCTGTCAATATGGGATGCTGTGTGTACATTAATGAGAAAGAAAACTTAAATTATATATATATATATATATAATCTTTTGGAAGCCTTATTAATATTAGTATTAACAGTTTCATTAATAATTTTACAGAAATTCAAAGCAGCGGAGAATGTATTATTATTATTATTATTATTATTATTATAAACAGATTATATTATAAATAGGATGGATGTATTATTATTATTGTTGTTATTTTAATTAAGTCATGAAAATGAAAGACTTTATAAAGCTGTTAAAATTGTTAACATGCAAAGAAATGTATTATTCGTTCTGAAATGCATTTTTGTGCTCTGGTGCTTAGAAATGCTTTAAAATGAATGTGAATATTGAAAAAAACACATGGTTACACAGCTAAACGTAACGAGATTTCAGCATGACTCCTGGCTACTGTAATTGAAAAGGAGTAGTTCAATAGGGAAGCAGTCGTGCATTACACACTGTTTACTTTGCCTTTAAGCAAGGTCAAGAGATATTGCATTTCATCACCAGGGTGTAATTGTCTCAACATGCCATTGAAGGATATGACACGTGCTGCAAGAGTGACAGCGGAAAATATGCATTAATTATTATGCACTGAAAGCCCAATATAAACATGGGAAGTCTTTACTAAAGCAGTGCATCTTTTGGCCTCTGAATTATTCCTGAGAAATCTAATTCATCTTCCATATAGCAGGTACACCATATTAACCTTTGGAGTACATAGTTATTAATATAAAATTCCTAAGAATTTTTTTTTTTTTTACAAAACTCCCCATATGCTGTATTGCGGTCCTCATTACTCCTAAATTAAGCCCAGGAGAGCAAGTCTACAGCATCTGTTACATTGCTTTCAATAGAATAGCATTAAACAGCAGTTTCATATATCATGGTTAGGAACAGACAATGCTACGACACAACATCAATGTCATGCATCTAAAGGATTCTCAAGACAAGAGTCAGGAGTGACTAATATTGATTCATATTTTACTTTAACCCATTCATGTCATTAACAATTCAAACATGCATCAACCCTGCTGGAGCCGTGGCCTAGTAGTTAGCAGCACATGCATATAATGAGCCCTGAGAGCTCATGTGGGTGAGACGAGTTCTAATCAGGCTCATTACATTTCCCCATCCAATTCTCATAAATAATATTCATAAATAAACTGCCTGGCCAAAAAAAGGTTGCCATTTGGATTTAAATAGGCAAATGCTTAAGAGTCTGTGACTGAATCATTATTGCAGTGATTATTATGTTTCTAGCATGTTATATGTTTGGAAACAGTTCTTCTAGCTATTCATTTCTTAAACAACCATGTAGGAAGACACATCATGATCATATTCCAGGATCATGTATCAGGCTCAAATTGTGAAAGAATGGTTGTTAGGGGGCATGAACAATCATTTTCACCTCTGAGTCCAGACTTTAAATTCAAGTCTTTGGAATGTGCAGGAGGAGACTTTACAGAGTGCTGGACTCTTGCATCGTCAATACAAGATCTTGACCAAAAATTGATGCACCTCTTGATGGAAATGTACATTATAACATTTATTTCCATCAAGAAATGCATCAGTTTGCATAAAATGAAAAGCGACACACTCCATCAATGAGGGTTAGAAGAACTGCTGCCAAACATATAACATGCTAGAAACATAATAAATCACTGCAATAATAATACAATCATGGACTCTTGAGCATTTTTGTTTATTTGTTTATTTATATGGATCCTATTAGCTGAAAGTCTATGCAATCAGCTAGTCTTCCTGGGGTCCATTCTAAAATGTTACATTACAACAACAGCATTACATTCATCACAGTAGATAAAATATACACAAATACACATTACATATATATATACACACACATACATACACATATACTCCACATACATAGCATTTGATTATTTAAATCCAAAACAACTTTTTTTGGCCGGGCAATGTACGTTCATAATGTTAGATTTCTATTTCAAATAAATGCTGTTTAATAAACTTCAAAGAATCCTGAAAAAAAAAACATATTATGGTTAAAATATTAAGCAGCAAAGTTTTCAACTTTATAAGAACCATTAATCATAATCGAGCACAATATAAATGTATGTTGAAAAGATACAGTACAACTTACAAAATGTATCATGTCTCATGTAATAGCTCAATCAGAGTTTCATTTATGGGTGGAGAAATTTAGTATCGGTGCATCTCTAGTTTATATATTACATATTATTTTATCATGTAAACAAAAGCACTCTAGGGTCAGACATGCCTCATTTAATCCAACAAAAACAACAGCTCATGTAAAATCATTCAGAGTGCAGCAACACCGGAGAAATGTTTGATCAAATAAATGCAGCCTTGGTGAGCATAACAGGAAAAACTTTTGACCACTAGTTTATGTGTGCATATGTTTATATATAAAAATGTTAATCATTTAGTTCCATGGGTATGTATTGAAGTATCGTAGTATTATCATTTGATACTATCATCTATAAAGAGTTACAGTGCTCATCTCAGATCATTGTAAAATAAATTCTTTGAGCTCTGTGACAGCACAAGCATCTTTCAGCTTATTCAGAGCTGCACTAAAGGAGCATTACAATACAGAGCTCTTCTGAGCGGATTATTAACGTTCTGTTTCCATGGCGTTTCTTTTCATCCACAGTGTTCTCCTGGGTGAGTCCATGCAGACGGCTCTCTATAGATGAGCCAGGTTATCAGCAGGACTGAAGCACTAATCCCCGGCCAGAAATGACTGTCTTCTGAGCCTGTTTGTCTGCTTTTTTCCCCTCCCTCTCAAGTGGAAAGATCCACTCCACAAGGTCACGCTCAGAAAAGCATTGAGCAGCAGTCAGGAAAATGACATACCTGAAATATGATGAACGGCCGCCCCGACCAGCCAAACTGCAAAAAGCAGATGGCAATTAATACCTCAACAGGGAATAGATGAATAAAAGAGACCAGAAGGAGGGAGAGAACCAGAAAAAGAGAATGGATACCTTAGGGTGTGTGTGTGTGTGTGTGTGTGTGTGTGTGTGTGTGTGTGTGTGTGTGTGTGTGTGTGTGTGTGTGTGTGTGTGTGTGTGTGTGTGTACTTGCACTCCAGAACATGACGCTAAAAACAAGTGCACGCCACGGGAGAATTATCAAAAATAAATTAATAAATAAAGTAGGCCTACCTGCGAGTAATATTTGATGTTCTGTGAAAGACACTTTGGAGTCAAACCGCAGTCTGACACAAAGAAATGACAACAAATGACAGCTCTATCACAGACACACACATCATCTTTTATACCTGAGGTATGAGGACACACTTCTAAATAAATACATACAAAATAAATTATCCATTCTTTTGTTTAATATGTGTATATATTACTTCCAAGTGCATTTATAAAAAATAAAGTTATTAACTTAATTATTGTAAATTTTTAAAGTGCTAAACTGCGTGATAAAGGTTGGCCCATTTAATAAAGAATATATATAAAAAACTTAATTTGGTTATATTTTTTATCTGATACACATCAGTTGCCAGAATCAAAATTGGGAACCACTGTTTTAGAAAACATATCATATAATTTAAAAGAAAGAGTGTTTTTTGCTAGTTTCAGCACAACGCAGTTATCCTTTTCACGTCCAGCACCACGTTTTAAATATTTTTAAATAGCAAATGCACTCATGGGCGTGCTGGTATGAAAACGAGGTGCATTCAGGCGCATTGTTGATGAAATTTCGCTATATAAATAGTGAATCCGCCATGGTGCGAGCGTAACTGGCTTTTAAAGGGAATGGGAGATGAGACTCCTTGGTTTATTGCATGTTACACCCCAAAACACACCCATGACTCATTAAGAGACTAGGTACAACCCTTTTAGACCATGCGCCTGGTGCATCAACCATTTGACTTCAGTCAAATTGATGTGATTAAGCTCTTAATTAAACCATAATCATAGTAAAATAAGTGACATACAATATATTGCCAAAAGTATTGGGACACCCTTCCAAATAATTTCTTCAGGTGTTCCAATCACTCCCATGGCCAAAGGTGTATAAAATCAAGCACCTAGGCATGCAGACTGCTTCTACAAACATTTGTGAAAGAATGGGACGCTCTCGGGAGCTCAGTGAATTCAAGTGTGGTACCGTGATAGGTTGCCACCTGTGCAATAAGTCCATTCATGAAATTTCCTCACTACTAAATATTCCATGGTCAACTATTAGTGGTATTATAACAAAGTGGAAGCAATTGGGAATAACAGCCACAAAGTGGTAGGCCACGTAAAATCACAGAGCGGGGTCAGCGCATGCTGAGGCGCACAGTGTGCAGAAGTCACCAACTTTCTGCAGAGTCAATTGCTACAGACCTCCAAACTTCATGTGGCCTTCAGATTAGCTCAAGAACAGTGCATAGAGAGCTTCATGGAATGGGTTTCCATGGCCGAGCAGCTGCATCCAAGCCTTACATCTCCAAGTGCAATGCAAAGCGTCAGATGCAGTGGTGTAAAGCACGCAGCCACTGGATTCTGGAGCAGTGGTTCTCTGGAGTGACGAATCCTGCTTCTCTGTCTGGCAATCCGATGGTTGAGTCTGGGTTTGGCAGTTGCCAGGAGAACGATACTTGACTGACTGCATTGTGCCAAGTGTAAAGTTTGGTGGAGGGGGGATTATGGTGTGGGGTTGTTTTTCAGGGGTTGAGCTTGGCCCTTTAGTTCCAGTGAAAGGAACTCTTAATGTTTCAGTATACCAAGACATTTTGGACAATTTCATGCTCCCAACTTTGTGGGAACAGTTTGGGGATGGCCCTTCCTATTCCAACATGACAGTACACCAGTGCACAAAGCAAGGTCCATAAAGACATGGATGAGTGAGTTTGGTGTGGAGGAACTTGACTTGTCCTGACCTCAACCCGACAGAACACCTTTGGGATGAATTAGAGCGGAGACTGTGAGCCAGGCCTTCTCGTTCAACATCAGTGCCTGACCTCACAAATGCGCTTCTAGAAGAATGGTCAAAATTCCCATAAACACACTCCTAAACCTTGTGGAAAGCCTTCCCAGAAGAGTTGAAGCTGTTATAGCTGCAAAGGATGGGCCAACTCCATATTAAACCCTACAGATTAAGAATGGGATGTCATTAAAGTTCATGTGCATGTAATGGAAGCCGTCCCAAAACTTTTGGCAATATAGTGCATGCCGACTTAAATCGCAATAAACAGGCATGTAAACACTTTAAATCGCATCTATTCCACTCTGACCATAGTGCGCATTTGCTTGTGACATATATGAATAATATTGTCATGTAGATTCACAAACATATCAGTAAAGAAGCAACTGACACTGGAAAGTCACATGATATTGTCATCATGGTGAACGTAATACGTCCAGATTACATTCATACTACACACACTCATATTGTAGGCCTATAGATTAGAACACACTTTTTTAGCAGTCATGACGTATTTTTACTTATTCCAAATATGTACCTACTTAAGAGAGTATGCGATTTCGGACGTAGCCTGTGTTCTTGTTGACAATGTTGCATGACATGAATATATTAATTTAAAATTAATTACTGTTTAAAATTCACACAGAGATACACAGAACATGCAGACTTCATATGTTAATAGTCTTTTTTTGCGGTTTATTATTCACAGACACTAGTCCATATAGTGATTTGATACAGCCCTACTTTTGTTTTAGTCATCTGCAATTTTCCAAATTTACATTTTTATGACTGCGATTTTGTAGGGCCCTTGAGGGTAACACTGTAAAGCCCAATGTTCAAAATAAGCAATTGGTTTGAGTAGGGTAAACTTAAACAAATTAGTTCAATCAAATGAACTTTTATGAGTATTTAGAACTTTCTTTTTCTTTCTTTTTAAAATGGACACATTTTAAGTAATCTGAATTGTTTCATTGTTTTGAGTTTTATGAACTTGTTTCTTTAATTTAGGCAAAATTAAATATAACTGAAAATATTCACTTAATCAAATCACTATATGGACTAGTGTATGTGAATAATGAGCGCTATAAAAAGACTATTAAAATATTAAGTCTGCATGTTCTGTGTGAATTTTAAACAGTAAATCTCTGTACTGTTACAAATTTTCTAATACAAATTTTCACTAGAATACAGAAACTCTCTTCTGAGGTCTACTGATTTTCTCGACACACACCATCCATGAGCATTTGTCACTACTGAGAGTTTTGTAGATTCTAATAAAGTGTCAGAGATGATCAGGCATGTAAAGCTGGTGTGAATTAAATCACAGCACATCTTCTAGAAATCTCATTACAGCATCACCCTACACACTCTTTCTCCTCTGTGAGAGGAAAAATTACACCTCTGAAAATGAAAATACAGTACGTGTCTGAAATTAATAGCAATGATGATGACAAAAAAGCCTAGACCGCTGGATCACAAGAAGAAACCTTCAACAAAATGACTTATGACAGTGAGATTTGGGAAGGCGATGAAAATATTTTCAACAGCTGCTCTCTCGACAACAAACTTCTGTTTTTCTCAAGCAAAACCTAGAAAAGCGAGGCTTATATTTGAATTCAGTCTGTATTTGGTGCAGATTAATGCTTAGCAGTTCTGTCAGAGTTGGTGCAACTTGAGAAAACTGGTAAATTAGTTCTGACTCGGTGGTAATTGGTTTCTGTGAACTTCACTGATCATATACCCGTTCTCTAGGCCATGTTACACAATACAGATGCAGTGCACTCATGTCCCCTAAAGAAAGAGATAAAGAGGCTATGTTCAGAATAGAATGCTTTATGGCAAGCCGTTTTTAACTTTTATTCATTTGCAGGATATTAATTCTTGATATCAACAATTCAATTTTCACTAATTAAAATGTGTATTCTTGATATCAGGAATTAGATTTCTAGAAACAATGGCAATTTTTGATATCAGGAACTACATTTCCACTAGTAAAAATCGTAATTCTTTACAATCAATAATGACGTCATCACTGCAGAAATTTCAAATAGTAGAAACTATAATTCTTGATATCTGTAAGTGTATTTTCACTAGTTAAATGTCACCATAGGCTGCCGTTCAGATTCAACTGCTGCTATCAAGAATTGATTACTATCTTTCACATAGCAGAAATACAAATCTTACTAGTAAAAATCATAATATTTTGTTGATATCACAAATTAACATTTTTACTAGTGGAAATGTAGTTCTGATATCAACAATTGCAATTGTTTGTATAAATCTAATTCCTGATATCAAGAATAAGCATTTTAACTAGTGAAAATTGAACTGTTGATATCAAGAATTCATATCCTGGGAATGAATAAAAGTCAAAACAGCTTGCCATATGTATACTCCATTTTGTGCATTATAAACTGAATACTAAAAACAAATACAATTTGCATTATGCAATAACAAAAATCCATCATTTTGATACAAATCTTATGTGTAACCATCTTAACTCAAACTCATGATAATCTACAAAAACAGAGTTAAAACCATAAAAATGTATCTAATATTTGAAATCGTAACATTAGTTATTATATAAAATGTATACATTATCTCCAGAAATTAATTTTGCATCATCAAACTGAAATGGAAGTTCAACTCAAGCAAATCATTCCATGTATATTCTATGCATACAGAAAATGGTACAATATAGGCCTACTGTATATACTATATACTGCAGGAAAATTGTATGATATTTTGAACAGTCACTGTAATCTTCACACAAACTATTCATCAAAAGCTATATCCATAAAAACAGCATTGAAACATTAAAAACTGCACAAAACTAGTTTAAAAATAATAATAATAATAATAATAATAATAATAATAATAATGATAATAATAATAAACATGCACGATTAAAACTGATTTAGCCATTGAATAGGCAGAGAAAACCAACTGATAGTGAAGTTAATCAAATTATTTAATTGTGATTAAATGCCTTCCCCAAAGGTAAACTTAGTGCATATTAGCTAGGGGTATTTTTCATATCCAAAGGGGAAACTGTAAAGTCTTTATACTATAGATTATTGTATCCCAGGTAGTCTTTTCCCACTCATTTAGTTGACCAAGAAAAACAAATAGGCATTTTATTTGTTTGAGCGTATCTCAGGGTCAGCTCTCCCGTCTCTGCAGGACGTCTACACCAAACGCTGCAAAGGTAGAGCTACCAAGATCATCAAGGACTCTAATCACCCTGCAAACCCTCATTTCACGCTGCTGCCATCTGGTAAGCGCTTCCGAAGCCTGATGGCCAAAACTGAGAGACTCAGGAGGAGCTTCTTCCCCCAGGCCATCAGACTCCTGAACTTAACACCACGTGACTTCACGTCAGGATAAACATCGATACACTGACATTGCACTGCACTTTCTGTTCTCGTTGTTACTGTGTAACAACCTGTCATAAACCTGTTTGCACATTATACTCTTATACATTTGTTAACCACATATTTATAAGTCTACAGTTTACTCACTGCACAGTTTACTTCACTTATTTTATTCCACTTCTTATTCTTATTTTTTTTTACTTTTTTCTTCTACTTGACTATTTATAATTCTACAGATATATATAGATCTATATATAGTACTTTTTTATCCTATTTCTATTATAATTTCTTCCTTGTGTTTTTAACTGTGAATTTGCACTGTCCATGGAGCGGACCTGTTTACATTTCACTGCCGGTTGTATATTCTGTATATAACTGTGTATGTGACAAATAAAACTCTTGAATCTTGAATCAACAGCCCATGTAAATGTATTCAAGTTGCAGCAACATCACAGAAAGAGCAACAGCGCCCCCTAGAGGCCACACTCAGAAATGTCATGCATTACACTATGCATTTGTCCAGCACCTGATAATGTTTCCTGTGAATCCACTGGCACTGCGCAAACTCTTCATTTCATATTCACAAAAATAATATCATATGGCAGAAGAGCAAAGAGACAGACTGTTGCCAAAAGCTTTTTACCTTTACAAAAGAGTACTGATGCAATACCATGGTACTTTGGAACATACTATGGTACGGTACTCCAAGACGCATGTCAAAAAACATGCATTACTATGGTGTATCGTCCAAAATAAACATGGTATATCCATAAAAAATAGTGTACTTTTGTGTAATCAATATTTTGCAGTAAAAACATTAGATGCACCACCTCTCTGACGCCCAAACACATTTTGACATGACATGTGGCAAATATTCCCTCTGTGTAAGTTGTGTTATAATAATTTTCTCTAATAAAACGGTCCTCTTGCGCGTGAAATATTGTGTTCTTACCTCTTGAGACAACTTTGGCAGGTAGTTTTCAAGAAATCCTTGGCTATGCAGGATGCAAACGGCTCGCATGAGTGGATCACTTCACCGGGTTTGAGTTCACGCAGAGCACGCAAACCATTTCCTTTACCCTCACTGACAAACCGCTCTATATTCACAGCCATCATACCCTCATAACTGAGCGTCCATGTGTCTGCATACAGTACATACACATTATATGAATGCCCTGTTTGTATTCAAGACAGTCAACTTGACACGGCACTGCGCAGGTTGTTAAAAAAAAAATGAAACTTACAAAAAAATACATTTCACGACAAAACAGTTCCACTATAATTCATATATGTGTATAAACAGTTTATATTCAGACGAATGCTTACTGCGCATACAAAAAAATAATAACAATAAGACATTTCAGAATGCGTAAATCTGACGCACTCCTGATCAGAAAAAAAAACATGCTGGGACGTCGCGGCGACATGACGCACATAGTGCGCCTCGCCAATAGGATTGCGAAACCATCGGGTCAACAGCACGCGGGGCTCAATGTCACGGATGCGCGTGTTGCGCAGCTTGAATACGCTTCATTAATGTAGATCCTGAGGACAACAACCGCATCATTTGAGGTTAGTTTGGGTTAAAGTTGTATAAAAATCTATAACTAACAATCTGCACGTGCAAGAGAACCTAATGGTTAATAGTTAATATGGGACGTTTGCTGCAAAAGCATAATGCAATGGTGTTCCAGCTGATTATGTATATAGTTCCAGTAAATGATATAGGGACAGAGTAAAGAAAACGCTTCTGAATGATAAATGCCTATATTAATGATTCATATCAAGGTTCCCTCCCACAGTCATTTGAACACTTTTTAAAAATAACTTTCAGCTATAAAATATTTTATCTGTTATAGTTAATAACATTGTGTTTTATCCCAATTCAGTAAAATTAACGCAATAATTACAGAATGTATTTTTACATAAAATTGTTAGGTTTTGGATTTGCAATTTTATTGTATATTTTATGATTTCAGGCTTCCAGCTTGTTGGTCATCATGACAGCGTGTGGAGGATGCAGGTTCTTTGTCCTGACTTTAAGAACTCTTTGTGGAACATCAAGATCTGCATCATCCTGCGCTTTGCCTTTGACTAAACTCAAGACTTTGTCCACATCTGCAAGAGCTTACTCTCCTGACTCATTCTCCTCCGGCTCAAGGAAGACCCCGGCCCAGGTGGGGAAACCAGAGCGCATTTCTCCATCCTCGGGAGGCGTTCAGAGGAACCTCTCAGCTGTCGCCGTGCCTCTGCAGGGTCAGTTTCGCCCCCTCTGCCGGTACGACCCTTTAGATTTGGGCGATGTGGATGAGAACACGCAGAAAGCCCTAGCCTGTAAACACCTGAGGCGGTTCATCGTAGACCCTTCCCTTGCAAGAATCGTGACCAACCACCTCGCTGGAGATATTGATGATGGGAAAGCTGTGATATTTGAGTGTAACCCAGGTGTGTGTCTCTCATCTGCTAATTGAATGGCATCAGTATTTGAAAGTGTATTAATGTGGGGTTTGTCTGTGTCCGCAGGTCCTGGAGTATTGACACGTGCTTTGCTTAATCGTGGGGCTCAGAGAGTAGTTGCGTTGGAAAGTGAACCAGACTTCCTTCCTGAGTTGCAGGTAGACCTCTTAAAATGATCTCACCTCATTCTGCTCGCTGTCAGCTTTTACTGGACCCATTTCTTAATAAATGACATAGAGATGGGCTATATATTGGTATATTAAGCTGCTGTCACTTTAAAGGTATGTTTGCAATACAAAGATGTACTAAAAACGCTTTTTCCTTCGCAATTTTTGCATACAGATGACACCATTGTCAAAACGATTCCTGTTCACACAGACCCACAAACGATTAAAAACATTGTATTAAGCTGTCACTTTGTAGAGAAACACTACATGTCTATATACTGAATATGCGCATGTCACCGTTTTATAAAAATTGTAGTTTACATGGAGACAATGATGGTATCGTTTTTTTAAAACTAGCACATTGAAACCCATTTTAAAAAGCCCCCAAAACGCCATTGTCATATAAATGAACCGCCAAAACATGAAAAAGTGAAAAAAAAGCGCATAAAAAGTTGAAAAAATGAAAAAAACGCATAAAAAGTTTTTAATTGAAAATGGTGTTGTGTAAACGGCCCCTAAGAGCACAGATCCAGTATAATGATACACATCTGATTTTTCGCCCAGCTGTTAACCTTCATTTAATGACAAAGAACTGCAATAGAGATAATGTTCAAAAACAGACATAGAACCGCAACTGACAGAATGTGTGCTGTAGCACGATACTATAAAGGCAGATCATGGAGATATTTTAATCGTTCGCAATCTAATATCTTCATATCACACACCCCTAAAATAACCTTTGATCTTAAAGGACCTGGAGAGCAAACTGGACGGGCAGCTGGATGTGGTTCATTGTGACTTCTTCAAAATGGATCCCATCGGCCACGGCAGCATGAAGCCACCTGCCATGTACTCTGAGAAGCTCTTCTCTGACCTTGCCATCTCTGAGGTTCCTTGGTCAGCAGGTTAGTGTCCCAAACATTCAGATTAATGTGGCCAAAAGGGAAGAAAGACGAACGAGTAAACAATCCCTTTAAGCAATGCATAAATATGTGGTTTGGATAAGAAAACCTCTAAATGTTTTTTCTGTCTTTCCATTTCTGAAACAGATGTCCCGGTGAAGATTGTGGGGATCTTCTCACACAGGAATGAGAAGAGCTTACTGTGGAAGCTGCTTTACAACCTGTTTGAGCGCCGTTCCATTTTCCGCTACGGACGCGTGGAGTTGATCATGTTCATCAGCCAGAATGAATACAGGGTGAGTTCACATGTACAAGAAAGTCTAAAGGTTTCTTTAAAAGTTTTAGTTCAACCAAAAGTGAAAACTGTCATTTACTCACCCGTGGTTCGTTCCAAACCTCACTGCTTCTTGCGGAAGCTCAATCATGCTCAGGATTCCTGTGGGGCATTAAAATGTCTGAAATTACAATCTCCTGATTTTAAGGCCATTAACAAATCTTAAATATTTGTATTTTTTTCTGGTAGGCATTACATTTTAACATGGGGTCTTAAATATGATAAAAAATATATGCATTTAGGCTGTGAAGTAGGCTTGCTACGATAGTCGATGTTACCATTGTTCAGTTGCAACACTGGTTACATCACTTGCCCACCGTGGCACCTCTCTCTTTTTTTTTTTTTTTTTAACTAGTAATAAAATAGTTCTGTTCAGTTAAAGCAGGGCTCCAGATAAACTTTTGGCCTTGGTTGCACTGGTAACTTTTTTTATTTAGGTGCACCCGCACAAAATTTAGGTGCACCCAAATTTTCCCCCCCGGCTTGCTATTTAATTTCCTCTGCCTGCTATATAGCACGCTTTGATGATTGTCATAATTATGTGGGAAAGTTTTTTTTCAAAGAGCCAGAAAGTCACTTTGCAGCAGGCACAACAAATTAACAATGATCCTAACGTTAGCGTTTCAGGTAGGACCGTAGATCTATCAGCAAATATCGTTCTCAAAGAGATTATTCTTGGAATATAATATAACAATGCACAATCACAGTGACACTGACTGGGTTAAGCATTTACTGTATCTGAAGGAAATGTTGCAGTGCGTTGATCTGTCAGTCTCTTCAAAGGAAGATTACAAACGGCGAACGCCAATTGATTACACACGACGACTCTGTTATGTTGGTGCTTTGCTTGACGATGTGAGCACAGGACTCTTACTTTAATGGTAGACATTTTTTTTTTTATTTGCCTAAAACATAGAGCTAACGTTAATTGTTTTGATTTTCGCGCTGCCTGAGCTGACACTGCCGGTTGTCATGACAATGACGTTGTTTATGGCGGCACAAGTTCATGTTCATTCTCTCTCTCACTCACACACACACTCTCACACACGCACACATTCAGTGAAATGGACTCACAAACCGTTTCAGCGTCACCTTTGATACTAGTGGCGTATTTTAAATCGGCTTTTATGCGGTATTGCGTCTTAACACCGAATTTTGAGCAGACACAGAGACGATTTAGATCAGCCTTAACTCGACTGTGTAAAGATGCCTTATGGGTCTATTTCTTCTTATTGTTCGTCTGTTTTCTTCTGTTTATTTTGCTGATGCTGATTGCCTTAACTGATTATTTGGTGTTCAGGTCGTAATTTCAATCACACAGCACGGAGCAGTGTAGGCCTACAGGAATATCCCAATAGGACCACAGCCAATAAGAGGAAAAGACCCACCCCATCTCGGTCTCTGATTGGTTTAGACCACGATATGATCCAACCAGAGTGTGAGTTCCATTAAAGGAGAACGCTTCGTTCGTTCAGAGGCAGCGGATGCGAGGATGTTAGGTGCACCGGTGCGACCTAGGAAAAATTTGAGTCGCACCATTTTAGGCGCATGTGTGCCCAAATTGGTGACACTCTAGAGCCCTGTAGAGGGCAGACAATACAAATAAAAACTGAACGTGTCTGCTCAATAAAGCATGATCCGCAGCACAGACCAGCAGCAGAAGTCAGATTTCATTCATCACGAGAGCAAAGGGCTGACTGAGATGATCGCGGAAGATTTGGTTTCAAAGCGAAATGTCAAAGCATCTATTTAAAGGAGTTTGTCATTGTACTGTTTTGTTGTTTTTCATTAAGAATAATAGGCTAATGAACTCACAATTCAAGCAACCCACTCCCAAATTGGCGCTAAATCTAAACCGAAAGTAAAATGTGCACGGCCAAACTGTCATTCATTCATGGCCACACAGAGCGCGCATTTACAGCCAAACTGTCATTCGCGGTGTGTATACACAGCATTTTCAGTTCATTGCTATGGAAGCCTTTCATAGGAATTCATTGAAACCACTCGCTTTGCTCCGCTCTTTAGTAATAAAAGTCTTTAGTAATACCCTAACCAGTTCACAACTTGACTGCGTTATATACTTATGCGTTTACAAATTATTTAGATTTTTAAAAATGCATTTTTAGAATATGTCAAAGAAGGGCCATTTCTAGCCATTCTGATGCCCTAGGTGAAATCCTTATTGCTGCCCTAGTCAACATTGCAACATTGGTATTACATACATTCCAAATTATATTTAAGAAGGATTAAAATTAATACCATTGTGTAGCCACATGCCTGTATAGCCCTAGGCCTTTTATTTTTATATATATATATCTATCTATATACATCTATATATCTATATATATATATATATATATATAGATAGATAGATAGATAGATAGATAGATAGATAGATAGATAGATAGATAGATAGATAGATACTTTCATGAAAGTAATAAGAATAAATACTGATTCATTGCGGTTTTTGTTACTCATTGATGCTTGAACTTCCCCTTTAAATAACGCGACGCTGTGCCCTCTGTGTTGATGACGCTGCTTGCATTAAGCACTATTAGAACTGAATGAATCGATTCAGCATTCAACACCATCTGTGAAGATGCATTAAATTCGACAAAGTGATTTAATAAAGGATGTATTAATATTATGAATTAGCACATTTTATTATACCATTTTTTAATTAGCCGTTAAAGTTTTATATGGGACAATTACAAAACACACTGATTCTTTTAATGCATTGGCGCAAAAACCTTTTTGAGGTGCAAGTAAAAGAAAGCTTTATTAGTCAAAATATAACACACTCACTTCATTATTATTTTTATTTTTTTATGCTGAAGTGAGTCTGCAGTTTTATATTTTTCAGTTTTATGTTTTTCATATTTTGCCTCTAACATACACATTGAGCAGTGCTATCTGCTCATTTCACAGTGTGATTTCTCGACTGCTACAAATACTGCTCTAACAAAACACAGATTTGTGCACTTTTCTTTTTTTACTGTACCTGTTAAATTTTTTAATTTAGCTTTTATTGTATGGTTAAAAAAAGCGTTACCTTGCCAAAGCATTGACCGAACTCTTTGATCTAATGGTGTTGAGCACTCCAAACGCGAACTTTTTTGACAGTAATGGACAGTACTCTGATTCAATGGCATGTAGGAATCGTCAGCTTGAAAGTTCTCTGATCCAATAGTGTCGGGGAACTAGTGAGGGCGGCAATAACATTTTAGGGTGGCCGTGACACCCTTTATACACACAAACCTTAAACCCCAGAATTTATTTTTGGGTGAACTAACCCTTTAAGCAATATAAGCAGCAGGAAGAGGAGCTTTACAGCTGGATCAAATTATGAATTTTTTTTTTTTTTTTTCCTCTGACAGAAACTAGTGACCCGTCCAAGAGATTATAAGAACTACCTAGCTTTCGGTGTTCTCTGGCAGATAGCCTGTGATATTGAGTTACTGCATGAGGTGAGACCTTTTATTATTATTAATTTTGTGTTACCTTTTAATGAAAAGAATTGATCAATTAATGATGAATGTGTTTGTACTGTATTTCTGCTTTGTCCTCATTACCAGGAGCCATTGTCGTCCTTTCTGACTATAACCAAGAGGAATACAAATTCCTCCTCAAAGAGCACTGTAAGTATTTTCACTCAAGTACACTCTAGGACTCTTCATCTGTTTATATTGTATTAGTGATTCAGTAGAGGCACAGTGTCGTCATCACAGCCCTCTGTCCAATTTGTTTAGGAATTTAATTGTGGTTCTTAATGACTCATTAGAAATAATTAGTGAATCAGTCTGAATCGATCATACAGTATGAGTCATTGGTCTGAATCATATGCTGACTGAGCTCAGATTTATCTCTCACTTACTAAATTGCAGGTAATGTCTGCTATCTCAAAATGAGCTGAGACATTAGTCTGTTGTGTACTTTTAGTCTGTGATGTTAGAGCTGCATGATTCTGGATAATTGATAATCACGATTTTTTTTTAAAGTAGAGATCACTGTTCTCCCACGATTCTGAATAGACAACTAAAAAAAAAAAAAAAAAATTCTCTGTGACTTATAATTGCCGTCAGATTACCTGCACAAAGCAATAAAGACACTTGGACGAAGCGTTTATGAGAACGGCTTAGAACAAGTATTTGAAAAAACAGAAAGAAAAGGTGTGATCTATATTATTTCTCTGTATGAAGCATATTTTCAAGCCACCCTTCTAGGGTGAAGTCAGTATATCGTTATATTTGAATGGAAAACTATGTGTGTGACGCTGTGGTGCGGCATGATTTTGAACAGCCAGAGTTGTAGTTGGGCGCTGTAGTTTTGCTCCGTGTACGACCCTCTTTGCACATTGTTTTGCTAATGTTTGAGGCTCCTTTTAGGGGAAGGGCTCTGTTAGTGATGCCATAATTTGTGAATCCTAACCCGCCAAATTGGCCAGTGTGTTAATGTATTTAAAAATGTCATTTGTTCCTGTGGTGACAACTGAATTTTCAGCATCATTACTCCAGTCTTCAGTGTCACATGATCCTTCAGAAATCATTGTAGTATGATGATTTGCTGCTCAAGAAACATTTATTATCAATGTTAAGAACAGTTGTGCTGCTTAATATTTTTGTGAATTTTTTTTTTTTTTTTTTTTTTTTTTTTTAATTTTTGATGCAGCTGTTCTGAAAAGAACAGCATTTATCTTTTAGAAATATTTTGTAACAAATGTTTTTACTGTCACTTTTGATCAATTTTATGCATCATTTCTGAATAAAAAGTTATTTATTTATATTTATTTTAAACTTTAACTTTTGTTGTTGTTGAAAAATAGTATTGCCTATGATTTAGCATGTTGTTAAAGGGATAGTTCACCCAATCATGGAATTTGTCCCATGATTTACTCATCCTCAAGCCATCCCAAGTGTATATGACTTTCTTTTTTTCAGATGAACACAATCAGAGTTATATTTAAAAAATGCCCTGGCTCATCCAAGCTTTATAATGGGAGTAAATGAGATTTTGAAGGTCAAAAAAGTATCCATTCATTCTAAAAGTACTCCACACAGCTCCAGGGGGTTAATAAAGGCCTTCTGAAGCAAAACGATTCATTTTTGTAAGAAAGATATGACAGAGTAGCGTAAGCTGTTGAACAAGCTCTCGCGGTTCAAACAACTAGGGCTGAGCAACAAATTCAAGCTCCTCTTCACTTTGACCGAAATCCTCTGTCATTTCTCTTTAAAAATTCTCATTGTGTTTTGTTTTGCTCTACACACTGCGCTTCTGCGTCCGTCAATACGTCACACGTTGGGTCAAAGGTTACTCTTTTTGCACAATTCGACTTGTGTACGGTCGTCTGCTGGTTATTTTAGGCTATAAAGATTTAAATATGGATATTTTTAACCCCCTGGAGCTGTATGGATTACTTTTATGATGGATGGATGTGCTTTTTTGATCCTCATTTACAATTCACTGCCATTATAAAGCTTGGAAGAACTAGGATATTATTTAATATAACTTAGATTGTGTTTGTCTGAAAGAAGAAAGTCCTATACACCTAGGATGGCTTGAGGATGAGTAAATCATGGGATAAATTTCATTTTTGGATGAACTATCCCTTTAAGTCAAATTTCTTGAATGAGGGCGTTGATGTCCTCTACAAAAAGTTTAGCCAGTATTCCATGTTTTTTTTTTATTTATTTTTTTTTATTATTATTATTATTGTTATTTGCCCTAATTTCCCTCCCCACAGACTTCCCAGAGTGATAACCTGTGCTTAGTGCGGATAACCCCACGAGAGGACTTGTTTAACTCTCACCTAACTCCTTTGAATGGCAGCACTCTGGTTTTGATGGTGAAACAATGCCTTGCTAAAAGGAAACGCAGATTGATTGAACAAATTAAGTACGTTTATTACCTGTATTTGTATACAAACTATAATTTCTGAATGAACAAACATTTTTAAACTAATATATGATTGGTTGTATGTATTCACACCTATGGTCTGATGTCTTCCAAAGCTCATGGAGTCCTGGCAATGGATCAGAGCTCATTTCAAAGCTCTGCTTCCTTGACGACACAATGACAGGGGACGTCTACCCTGATGAGTACAAGCGTCTGTTTGAGCTAATGGAGCAGTCAGGAAACTTCACTGAGAGCTGGCTTTACGAGGAGACGCTGGAAACCACGCACACTGGTCACGCCTAACACCGCCTCGGATGCATTACCTGCAGAGCTAATCGTGGATGGAAAAACAAAAGACAGTGTTTTATTTGGAAGAGACGGTTAAAAGAGAAAACATTGTATTGCTTGGAGACATCCAAAACCTTAATGATGGCTAATATTCAGACAGACTTGTCTATGAAAGACTTTACATTTTGATAAAGTTGCATTTAGTAATAAACTGTGGACTGGAGAAACCAAATGTTTTGGTTGCTAGTGACTACTGATTTGGAGACTTTGTTGGTTTCAAGCAAGATAGTCACATTTTCAGAGAGATACTGTTGCCATGCTGGTCCCATGAAGCCAATGACATTATGCATGTACTACAAGTACACCAAATGCCTGCTTGATACCTTTGATAAGTAGGAAATATTTAACGTCAACATAACAGGAATAAAAATCAATTTGAAATCCTAATGATTACATTACCAAACCCATTTATGATGTAAATTTTCAAGAGTAGGCCTACTTATGTTTTTTTTCATGTTTGATTGTTTGCTGTATTTAAATATGAATTTTTAATAAATGACAAACAAATGAGAGAATTCTTGGTTTTGAAAATCTGAAACCTCAGTGAAGGTTAGTTCACAAAAAAACCCCAATGAAAACAGTCACTTGTCTAGTATTATTGTATTGGTCATACTACAAGAAGGTCTCTTTTACAAACATTAGTAAATGCATTAACACAAACTAACAAAGAACATGTTTAGAATTTATCGAGGTTTTGTTTAAAACATGATTGTCGGGTATGATTTATTAGGCTTTTCCCCACAGCAGCTTGATTGTCTCGTCATTGATGTAGGGCATATATATATATACACACACACACACACACACACACACTCACCTAAAGGATTATTAGGTACACCGGTTCAATTTCTCATTAATGCAATTATCTAATCAACCAATCACATGGCAGTTGCTTCAATGCATTTAGGGGTGTGGTCCTGGTCAAGACAATCTCCTGAACTCCAAACTGAATGTCAGAATGGGAAAGAAAGGTGATTTAAGCAATTTTGAGCGTGACATGGTTGTTGGTGCCAGACGGGCCGGTCTGAGTATTTCACAATCTGCTCAGTTACTGAGATTTTCACACGCAACCAATTCTAGGGTTTACAAAGAATGGTGTGAAAAGGGAAAAACATCCAGTATGCGGCAGTCCTGTGGGCGAAAATGCCTGGTTGATGCTAGAGGTCAGAGGAGAAATGGGGCGACTGATTCAAGCTGATAGAAGAGCAACTTTGACTGAAATAACCACTCGTTACAACTGAGGTATGCAGCAAAGCATTTGTGAAGCCACAACACGCACAACCTTGAGGTGGATGGGCTACAACAGCAGAAGACCCCACCGGGTACTACTCATCTCCACTACAAATAGGAAAAAGAGGCTACAATTTGCACAAGCTCACCAAAATTGGACAGTTGAAGACTGGAAAAATGTTGCCTGGTCTGATGAGTCTCGATTTCTGTTGAGACATTCAGATGGTAGAGTCAGAATTTGGCGTAAACAGAATGAGAACATTGATCCATCATGCCTTGTTACCACTGTGCAGGCTGGTGGTGGTGGTGTAATGGTGTGGGGGATGTTTTCTTGGCACACTTTAGGCCCTTTAGTGCCAATTGGGCATCGTTTAAATGTCACGGCATTTTATTTATATATATATACAATACTTCAAATTATATATGTTTTATACACCACAAAGATTACAGAAAATTACAGAATCATCAGCAAGCGGGCTATCTGGATTGCATCGTGAATGTTTATATGGCTGTCAGTGCATGGGACACTGGATCATTTTGGTTTTAATATGATTTTCCCAATAAACAGGCACTAATAAATCTGGTGTCCATGATTCCTGTTCATTCCAACCATAAAACACTTGAATGCAACAAGCTCATAATCACGATTTCTGAAGTAGGAATTATGAAATTTCTGAGGCAGCATCGAGCTTGTTTCTGACTGGAGGAATTGAGTGTGTTACAATTGCCCCCGGTCTCCCGTACAATGTAGGGGAGACTGGGGCAATTGTAACAAATTTTGGTCATGTTGTCATAACTCAAAAACCTTTTGAAATATTTGGACACAATTTTTATGTCAGTAACTTGTAACTGTGTTCTACTTGTTAACAGTCACCAAATGTTTTTACAAGCAAAGTTAGTCACAATATTGATTGAAACTTTAGAAGTCAAACATTACATCTGCCCCCACATGCGGGGACGATTGTAACAATACATGTATTACTTCATATAAATACCAAGGATCACAATAAACTTCAGATAATGTAGATATAGTTAAAACTATTTAATATTCATTACATTCGTATTTCCAGAAAAATTGATACGATGAGTCAGATGAAGCAAATATTTATTTTAATTTTTGTGAAGTAACGGAGACCACACAAAAAAGGGTTTCCCCCTCATCAATATCAAAAAGTCAGTCACAAACCATTTGACTAAAAACATCTCAACTGCAAACTGCTCAGTTTATCTCTACAAAAGTTATACATTTTTCATATAAAAACTAACCAGCAGTTATAAAAAATTATGGGAACATGTAAAACTATGGGAACACAATTAAAACGGAGGAAATCTTATTCTCCTATATTATTATTATTGTTGTGGTTTTCATTGGGTTGGCAATACATGTCTCAGTCGCTTTCACAGTTGTGGTACAAATAGTATTTGCTCCCATCTGTGCATTCTTCATGGGCCCAGGCGTGGCATGATACACAGGATATCCAAACCTCCTTTGATCTGGAGTAGCTCTCCAGGCAGACAATGCAGAACACCTCCTCATTACTACCTCATCATCTTCTCTTCTGTTATTTACTTTATTCTTCTTTGCTTTGGGTTTGGATTCAGTGAAATTCATCTTCCTCTTGCACTTTGATCCAAAGGTTCTGTCCCTGTCCAGAGGCAGAGGAGCCTGAGATGGAGCTGCCTGAGGCAGAGGAGCCTGAGATGGAAGTGTCTGAGGCAGAGGAGCCTGAGATGGAAGTGTCTGAGGCAGAGGAGCCTGAGATGGAGCTGCTTAAGGCAGAGGAGCCTGAGATGGAGCTGTCTGAGGCAGATGAGCCTGAAATGGAAGTGTCTGAGGCAGAGGAGCCTGAGATGGAGCTGCCTGAGGCAGAGGAGCCTGAGATGGAAGTGTCTGAGGCAGAGGAGCCTGAGATGGAAGTGTCTGAGGCAGAGGAGCCTGAGATGGAAGTGCCTGAGGCAGAGGAGACTGAGATGGAAGTGTCTGAGGCAGAGGAGCCTGAGATGGAAGTGCCTGAGGCAGAGGAGCCTAAGATGGAAGTGTCTGAGGCAGATGTGCAGATTCTGAGGTTGAGTGCTGTGGTGGGCATGGACGGTCAGTGACACGTGAGGGGGCATATTCCTGGTTGTAGAAAATATCCCTGTTTAAAGGCCAGATCCCCGAGCACCTGAAACCTGCCTGGGAATTTGTGGTAGTGGCAGCAAGTGGCAAGGCATCCTTCACTATCATGGGGAGGTCATAGATGCTCATAGTGTGCCCAGGGTGTGTCTTAATCCATTTGTCCTGGAAATGGTTGATGTATTCTTTCAGCGGGCCATAAACACTGCGGTCCAGAGGCTGAAGTTTATGTGAGCAATGGGGGAAGATAATAGCACAATGCCATGTCTCTTACAAAAATCAATCCCCTCCACAGACAGATGGGAGGCATGGTTGTCCAGAATTAGCAAGACTTTGGCTTGAGGGCTGGACCTTGTGTCAACTTGAAACTGGTGCAGGAAGACAAGGAAATCTGCTTCTTGCATCCATCCAGATCCATTTGCTGTCCCAATACATCCACGTGTCCATCTCTGACAAAAAGAAGGGGGGGTGTTGATGGAGAAAGTTGTGTGTTTTTGGCTTATAAAAAAGGAATTAATGGATTTACCAAATCAGATCCATTTCTCACAGTTTATTGAAACAAACAAACAGACAGCAAAATAATAAATAGCTTATAAAATGTATTGGCTGTGTAAACCTATTTTACTTCACCTCTTTAGGAGACAACCCATAATACAGGTCTGATGCCTCCTTCAGGTAATCCACCAACTTGATCTCCTGCTCTACGGAGAAAACCCTACTGGCTGGGTTGTAGCCTGCATTTCAGTAGTCATCTACTGAATACTCAGATGAGCTCATGATGACCCTTGCTGCGGGGCGGTGGTGGGCAATCATGGAAGTTTCAGACCCCATATCTGAGCATAAGTATGGGGACCTCGTCTCAGGCCAGTGTTGGGGAACAGTGGAGGCAGGAGGAACTTCATCCCCCACATCCCTGATTTTCAGTGATGCATCTGAGAAGGCTCAGTCCCAGAACGCAGGCTTCTCAGATGTAACACTGAAGACCACAAAGCAGTGGAGGCAGAAGACGACGCACGGAGCACCCTTTTCTGCCAGATCCACACAGGGAGCACCCCTGGTCTTCAATGATGCATCTGAGAAAGCCCAGCACTCAGGTTTCTCAGATGCAACACTGAAGACCACAAAGCAGTGGAGGCAGAATTCGACACAGGCAGCACCCTTTTCTGCCAGATCCACACAGGGAGCACCTGTGCCTGCCAGTTCTGAGAAGGGGGACCTCAACTTTTCCCTGGTCTTCAGTGATGCATCTGAGAAGGCCCCGAACTTGAGCTTCTCAGATGCTTGAACCTCTCAACACTGAAGTCCACGGAGCAGCAGAGGCAGAAGCCACAGAAAGCACCTGTGTCTGATGGGTCCACACAGAGAGAATCTTTGCTCATCAGGTCCCAACAGAACTCTGCCAGTTCTAAAAAAGGGGACGTCACCTCATCCCTGGTCTTCAGTGATGCATCTGAGAAAGCCCAGCACTCAGGTTTCTCAGATGCAACACTGAAGACCACAGAACAGAGAAGAGAGTGGAGGCAGAAAAGGCCACAGGGAGCACCTGTGCCTACTGGGTCCCCCCAGGAACCACCTGTGCCCGTTGGGTCCAAACAAAGAGGAAAACTCAGAATCCCTGAGCATCTGACCAAGCATCTGTAAAAGGCCTCTTTTGAAACACCCATGCCCACCAAAGTCTCTGAGGGCACCTGTGACTGCCTCAAAGGTGCTCGCATGCACCCCATATAAAGCACTCATGCCAGACAAGATCATAGATAGGCCAAAACTTAAGATCCCTGAGCCACTGAGGCAGGAGCTGATGCAGCAGAAGCCTCAAGCCGCTTCTCTGTCTCTGTCTGTTGCACACCAGTTATTGACAAGATCTCAGAGTGGAAATGTCTTAAAAACCCTGAGCAGCTGAGCAATGAGCTGCAGAGGCAGCGTTTACAAAATGCACCAGTGCTTGTGCCTGCCACAAACCTCAGGATCCCTAGGCAGCAGAGGGAGAAGTGGGAACAGCAACAAAGGCAGCTGAATATCCCACAGGAAGTGTCTGTGCCTGCCAAGACCCTACAGAGAACACTTGTTCCACTGTGTTCCCCACAGCAACCACCCGGGTCTCCCCAGAAGAGGGTGTGTCCATGGAGCACAGAAGCTTCTGTAAGTCCCATCTATCCCTTGTTTTTACTTACTTTAAGATTTATTTAAAAAAAAAAAAAAAAAAAAAAAAAGTAATCCTAAAAGTATTAAAAAGTAATTAAAGTAAAGGTAACTATGCTACTATGTTTTCTAGGTCCTCTATTTAAAATCCCAAAATGATAAAAAAAAAGATATGCCTTTAGATTTAGCCTAAGAAGCACTCATTAAACCTGCCCAGCATTGTATGGTTATACATGTATCTGTTCCCTCAATAGGACAATGTAGGTCTGTGTCAGGCACTGCCACAAAAACTGTGTGTGGAAACTGACAACCATCTCAAACTGAGGAGCTACAACCATCAAGCTCCTCAGAAAACCACTTTGCAACTGAAGCAGAGAACTCAGAGCAGCCTTCAGCCCAGGACCCAGCTGACCCGGAAAAGAACATTGGTGAGACTCTCCTATCTCTCAGTTTTACTTAGATTTAGAAATTAAACATTTGAATAATTTAATCTGGGACAATAATCATATTTTTTTTTTAAAAAACAGACCCCTCATACTGAAATGGTAGAAGCAATTTGTCTTTAGATTTTCTGTAAGAATCACTCATTAAATCTGGTCAGCGTCACATGATTATGTCTGTTCCTTCAACAGGACAATGCAGCTGTGGACCAGTTGCACCCACAAAAAAAGAAGCGTATGGCAATCAAAGTCAAGGACCAGCAGTCGGATCCAGGCAGCATAGAGCAAATTGATTATTTATGTAGCATATGTTGTGTAATTTCAAATCTTTAAAATTTATATTGTGTTTGTACATGCCTTATATAAGTGCATGTATAATAAAATAAAATATATAAACTGTGTATTTATTTGTCAGTGACGACACATATTAATTAGCACTGGTGTTATAATAGATCATTTCATCTGCTGTCAATGCGCTGATTAAATTCACACACTGAGGATAGCATCAACAACATATGTACAAACCCGATTCCAAAAAAGTTGGGACACTGTACAAATTGCGAATAAAAAAGAAATGCAATAATTTACAAATCAATTGGCAACATGATTGGGTATAAAAAGAGCCTCTCAGAGTGGCAGTGTCTCTCAGAAGTCAAGTCTCTCAGAAGTCATTCCTCCCACTCACGCCCCTCCAGGACCTGTTTACATTTCACTGCCGGTTGTATATTCTGTATATAACTGTGTATGTGACAAATAAAACTCTTGAATCTTGAATCTTGAATCTTGAGATGGGCAGAGGATCACCAATTCCCCCAATGCTGCGGCCAAAAATAGTGGAGCAATATCAGAAAGGAGTTTCTCAGAGAAAAATTGAGTTTGAAGTTATCATCTACAGTGCATAATATCATCCAAAGATTCAGAGAATCTGGAACAATCTCTGTGCGCAAGGGTCAAGGCCGGAAAACCATACTGGATGCCCGTGATCTTCGGGCCCTTAGACGATACTGCATCACATACAGGAATGCTACTGTAATGAAAATCACAACATGGGCTCAGGAATACTTCCAGAAAACATTGTCAGTGAACAG
The DNA here is from genome assembly GCA_018749465.1 of Paracanthobrama guichenoti. NCBI lineage: Eukaryota > Metazoa > Chordata > Actinopteri > Cypriniformes > Gobionidae > Paracanthobrama > Paracanthobrama guichenoti. Next base: position 29,765,683 of record CM031959.1, read on the forward strand.
AATCCACCGTGCCATTCGCCGTTGCCGGCTAAAACTCTATAGGTCAAAAAAGAAGCCATATCTAAACATGATCCAGAAGCGCAGGCGTTTTCTCTGGGCCAAGGCTCATTTAAAATGGACTGTGGCAAAGTGGAAAACTGTTCTGTGGTTAGACAAATCAAAATTTGAAGTTCTTTTTGGAAAACTGGGACACTATGTCATCCGGACTAAAGAGGACAAGAACAACCCAAGTTGTTATCAGCACTCAGTTCAGAAGCCTGCATCTCTGATGGTATGGGGTTGCATGAGTGCGTGTGGCATGGGCAGCTTACACATCTGGAAAGGCACCATCAATGCTGAAAGGTATATCCAAGTTCTAGAACAACATATGCTCCCATCCAGATGTTGTTTCTTTCAGGGAAGACCTTGCATTTTCCAACGTGACAATGCCAGACCACATACTGCATCAATTATAACATCATGGCTGTGTAGAAGAAGGATCCGGGGACTGAAATTACCAGCCTGCAGTCCAGATTTTTCACCCATAGAAAACATTTGGCGCATCATAAAGAGGAAGATGTGACAAAGTAGACCTAAGACAGTTGAGCAACTAGACGCCTGTATTAGACAAGAATGGGACAACATTCCTATTCCTAAACTTGAGCAACTTGTCTCCTCAGTCCCCAGACGTTTGCAGACTGTTATAAAAAGAAGCGGGGATGCCACACAGTGGGAAACATGGCCTTGTCCCAACTTTTTTGAGATGTGTTGATGCCATGAAATTTTAAATCAACTTATTTTTCCTTTAAAATGATAAATTGTCTCAGTTTAAACATTTGATATGTCATATATGTTGTATTCTGAATAAAATATTGAAATTTGAAACTTTTGTACAGTGTCCCAACTTTTTTAGGTTTGTAATTCCATCCATCCATCCATTATCTTCCGCTTATCTGGGGCCGGGTCGAGGGGGCAACAGTCTAAGCAGAGACGCCCAGACTTCCCTCTCCCTAGCCACTTCCTCCAGCTCTTCCGGGGGAACCCTGAGGCGTTCCCAGGTCAGCTGGGAGACATAATCCCTCCAGCGTGTCCTAGGTTTTCCCCGGGGCCTCCTCCCAGTGGGACATGCCCGAAACACCTCATCCGAAATAGATGCCCGAGCCACCTCAACTGGCTCCTCTTGATGTGGAGGAGCAATGGCTCTACTCTGAGCTCCTCCTGAGTAACTGAGATTCTCACCCTATCTCTAAGGGAGCGCCCAGCAACCCTGCGGAGAAAGCTCATTTCGGCCGCCTGTATCCGGGATCTTGTCCTTTCCGGTCATGACCCACAGCTCATGACCATAGGTGAGAGTAGGAACGTAGATTGACCGGTAAATCGAGAGCTTCGCCTTACAGCTCAGCTCCTTCTTTACCACGACAGACCGGTACATCGACCGCATTACTGCAGAAGCAGCACCGATCTGTCTGTCAATCTCCCGTTCCATCCTTCCCTCACTCGTGAACAAGACCCCAAGATACCTGAACTCCTCCACCTGAGGCAGAAACTCTCCACTAACCTGAAGTGGGCAAGCCACCCTTTTCCGACTGAGAACCATGGCCTCGGATTTGGAGGTGCTGATTCTCATCCCGGCCACTTTACACTCGGCTGCAAACTGCCCCAGTGCATGCTGAAGGTCCTGGTCTGAGGAGGCCAACATGACAACGTCATCCGCAAAAAGCAGCGACGAAATCATGTGGTTCCCAAACCGGACACTCTCCGGCCCTTGGCTGTGCCTAGAAATTCTGTCCATAAAAATTATGAACAGAACCGGTGACAAAGGGCAGCCCTGCCGGAGTCCAACATGCACTGGGAACAAGTCCGACTTGCTGCCGGCAATGCGGACCAAGCTCCTGCTCCGGTCGTACAGGGACCAAACAGCCCTAAGCAAGGGGCCCCGGACCCCGTACTCCCAGAGCACCCTCCACAGGACGCCATGAGGGACACAGTCGAATGCCTTCTCCAAATCCACAAAACACATTTGGATTGGTTGGGCAAACTCCCATGAACCCTCCAGCACCCTGGAAAGGGTATAGAGCTGGTCCAGTGTTCCACGACCGGGACAAAAACCACACTGTTCCTCCTGAATCCGAGGTTCCACTATCGGCCAAATTCTCCTCTCCAGTACCCTGGCATAGACTTTCCCGGGGAGGCTGAGAAGTGTGATCCCCCTGTAGTTGGAACACACTCTCCAGTCCCCCTTCTTGAAAAGAGGGACCACCACCCCGGTCTGCCAGTCCAGAGGCACTGTCCCCAGCCGCCACGTGATGTTGCAGAGGCGTGTCAGCCAAGACAGCCCCACAACATCCAGAGACTTGAGGTGCTCAGGGCGGATCTCATCGACCCCCGGTGCCTTGCCACCGAGAAGCTTTTTAACTACCTTGATGACTTCAGCCCGGGTGATGGATGAATCCACCTCTGAGCCCTCAGCCACTGCTTCCTCAATGGAAGACGTGTTGGTGGGATTGAGGAGATCCTCGAAGTATTCCTTCCACCGTCCGACAATATCCCCAGTTGAGGTGAACAGCTGCCCATATCCACTGTAAACAGTGTTGGTAGGGCACTGCTTCCCCCTCCTGAGGCGGCGAACGATTTGCCAGAATCTCTTCGAGGCCAACCGATAGTCTTTCTCCATGGCCTCACCGAACTCCTCCCAGGCCCGATTTTTTGCCTCCACATCTACCCGGGCTGCAGTCCGCTTGGCCTGCCTGTACCCGTCAGCTGCCTCAGGAGTCCCGCAAGCCAACCAGGCCCGATAGGATTCCTTCTTCAGCTTGACGGCATCCCTTACTTCTCACAGTACGTTTGGGTCTCCCGAGTCTGTCTAGCTTCCACCTCCGCCATCGGATCCAACTCACCACCAGGTGGTGATCAGTTGACAGCTCCGCCCCTCTCTTCACCCGAGTGTCCAAACCATACGGCCGGAGGTCAGATGAGATGACCACAAAGTCAATCATTGACCTCCGGTCTAGGGTGTCCTGGTGCCACGTGCACTGATGGACACCCTTATGCTTGAACATGGTGTTTGTTATGGATAAGCCGTGACTAGCACATAAATCCAATAACAGAACACCACTCGGGTTCAGATCAGGGGGGCCATTCCTCCCACTCACGCCCCTCCAGGTATCACTGTCACTGCCCACATGTGCATTGAAGTCCCCCAGTAGAACGATGGAGTCTTCAGTTGGAGCACTTTCCAGCACCCCTCCCAAAGACCCCATTAGGGCCGGGTACTCCGCACTGCCGTTTGGCCCGTAGGCACATACGAAAGTGACAGACCTATCCCCTACCCGAAGGCGCAGGGAAGCGACCCTCTCATTCACCGGGTTGAACTTCAACACATGGCAGCTGAGCTAGGGGGCTATAAGCAAACCCACTCCAGCCCGCCGCCTCTCACCATGGGCAACTCCAGAGTGGTAGAGAGTCCAGCCTCTCTCAAGAAGTGTGGTTCCAGAGCCCAAGCTGTGCGTGGAAGTGAGCCCGACTATCTCTAGCTGGTACCTCTCAACCTCCTGCACAAGCTCAGGCTCCTTCCCCGCCAGCGAGGTGACATTCCATGTCCCTAAAGCCAGTTTCCGTGTCCAGAGATCGGGTCGTCGGGGGCCTAGCCTTCGACTGTCGCCCGATCCACTATGCTCCGGCCCCATATGATCCCTCCTGCAGGTGGTGAGCCCACGGGAGGGTGGCCCCACGTCGCTTATTTGGGCTGAGCCCGGCCGGGCCCCATGGGGGTAGGCCCGGCCACCAGGCGCTCGCATACGAGCCCCAACCCCGGGCCTGGCTCCAGGGTGGGGCCCCGGCTGCACCATGCCAGGCGACGTCTCGTCCTGGTTTTAATTAGACTCATATTGGGTTTGTGAACTGCTCTTAGTCTGGCCCGTCACCAAGGACCTGTTTGCCTTGGGAGACCCTACCAGGGGCATATAGCCCCAGACAACTTAGCTCCCAGGGTCATTCGGGTACTCAAACCCCTCCACCACGATAAATTAATTACGGTTTGTAAATCTCTTTTTTTTTTTTTTTTTTTTTTTTTATGGCTGAAGACAATGGTTATATAATACAACTGACTCACTATTTCAGTATCAATTTTCATGCAACAATAGCCTGCATCCTAAACGTCATAAGTATTTTTATTTATTTTTTCTTAACCCTTGTGTGTCAATTTAAAAAAAAAAAGTTACACATAGGCTCATAATGGACAAAAATATCTGTCAAAAAAACTGTGATAAAAATGTGAAGCTCGGGAGCACAGAAGTTTGGTCTCATTTTGAAGAAGACCCTTGGCAGATTGTTGTTGAAAAATGTATGCCAAAAGTTATAGAGGTTGAAGTTTATGAAAATTATTTATGAACAGAATTTTATATAAAAATATATAATTTATGAAACATATTAAACTGTAAAACTGCTAGAAAAACAAAGTCATCAATCTAAACAAGTTATGTTCCAAATTTGAGGCTGAATCTCAAAAAAATTAGCTTTCAGTAAGATTTTGTTTGGGCGCAGTACCAAATTTCCCCATTAGATGCCAGCAAAGCTCCACTGGTACACACGGTGCTTGGCGTAGTGATTTGCATTTGAGTTTTTCTCTCTCAAATATTACAAGCACTCACACAATTTTTTTTTATTACACACACCACACTCTTAACATCCATGCCAACACACCCACACAATTATAGCTGCATAATTTATGCAATTGGCATAATACGCAGAAGCAAAAAACACACAAAACAGGAATAAATCGAATATTTGCTTTATAGGCCAAACATGGGAAATAGGCACCATCTGGTAAAAAAAATAGTAAAATATTAAATTTTGAAGACTTGCCAAAAGAATGAAAGTCTATTAACAAAGGCTAGTATTGTATAGGCTACTTAAATGGCCCTGAGATTAAAAATTTAAAAAGGGTCAGTTCACCCAAAAATGAAAATTACCCCATGATTTACTCACCCTCAAGTCATCCTAGGTGTATATGACATTCTTCTTTCAGACGAATAAAATGAAAATTACCTCATGATTTACTCACCCTCAAGTCATCCTAGGTGTATATGACATTCTTCTTTCAGACGAATAAAATCTGAGTTATATTAAAAAAAAGTCCTGGCTCTTCCAAGCCTTCTGAAGTGAATCAATTGGCTTGATTGTTAGTATATATGTAGAAAAGGGCAAATTTAATTCATCAAGATGTTATAATAAGATGATGTCCGATTTATCCTCCCTTATGATGCCACAAAAAACACATAAAACCAGGCCCGACGGCAGGGGGTGAATCACCGGATCTTTGGTAAGTTGTAAAGAACACTATATCGAGTCCAACCTTTAGTTAACTGATGATAACCGTTTGTTTTACTCGCGTTTTCCCTTATTAAATCCAGTCATGCAGCAGCTCTTCTGCCACTCAAGCCTGACTGAGGAGGTGTGTTCCGTCAGGAAAGTGACACTGCGCATACCCTCTATAGATAATGGACCTATGTTTTAAACACAAATAATTCCACAGAATATAATAATGATACGAATAATTGTTCAGAAAGAATACATCTCATGTATTAACCCTTAAATGCATACCTCGGATCTTTAGCGACCCAGGACATCATTCACTACCCTCCTCCTCATTCATTTAGACATCAGCCTTCTATTCCTCAATCAATTCAACAATATAACAAAAAAAAAAAAAAATAGTGCCTGTTTTTCCATAAATTTTTTTGTAAACAATTGTATAGGGTGGCTAATGACCCGAGGTGTGTAAGATTGTAGGGGAGACCGAGTATAGTTGTAACATGGGGAGAGTTGTTCTCTGGCTTCCTTTACGATCCCACATGGAGGTTTTCCAGTCTGTGTTGCTATCTCTCCTGAAGCTACAGCAGAAAATCTAATTCTGAGGTAAGAAAGTAAAAAAAAAAAAAAAAAAACAAGATAATATTTTTAGTACTTCTACCATTGTAGATAATGTTGTATGAGTTATATCAGGTCAAAGTGTTGTTTTCAAGTGTAGTGTAACCTCTTGCTAATTTCAGAGCACCATGCTAATACAGCTAGCTAAACAAGAGTGACAGTGGTGGGGTAAGTTGTAACACGTGTTTTGAAACAACTATCCACTTACAACTAAGAACATTTTTGTGATTTTAATAATTCTACAGAATGCCTATGTTTATGTTAATTTGCTCTCGCTCACACACACACACACACACACACACACACACACACATCCATATGAATGTGCACGTACAGACATGCACAAACAAATGCACACATGCATGCACAAACACACACAATATGCACATACACTCCCCATATTCACACATATTTTATTGTTGCAGCCAATTATTTAAAATAAAACTGTTGTTGTGGCATATCACTTGGAGTACCCTTAGTTTTTGTGCATTTTGTCCACCTGTTACAACATACCCCGGTATGTGTTACAACCTACCTCAGTAGTGTAACAAAGGACCAATTAGTATTTGTCTCACAAAGTCTGTGATATAATTGAAGAAATTTAAATTGTTGCAATTTGTAGTAGACAAATGTGGGTACTTTGCCTAAAAGTTTCAGACGTGTAGCTAAAAAAAAGGTAGTAAAAGGGTAGTTTTAGGTGCTGAAGAAAAAAGTGTTACAACCATACCCGGTCTCCCCTACATATATTTTTTTTTTCTGCACAATAATAATTTAATCTTTAATGACAGAATAAGTGCATTTCACCTTTATTCCACAAGGTGGCAATGTCTGATACACAATGTCTGATACACAGAGCTGCTTTCTCCCAGACGGCTGGTCAGGAGGTTTGGAGATCCAGTTCTGATGACCGTGATCAGGATCCGCTGCCAGACCTGACCCAGACACAGGAGCTTCATGGATATGTAACACCTCTGTCTTCTGAGTTGTCTGTTTCTGTGTCCACAGGTCAGGCTGAGAGGAAGAGGTCGTGGCAGAGCGGCAGCCAGCAGAGCCCAGATGATGGACGTCTGTCCGCTTCATCTAAACACTCTTGCATGGGTCAGAATAGGCTTTTAAAAAAGTTATAGCTCAGTTTCTATTTCTATTTTCAATGGCTGATTTGCTGTTTGAAATTTTCCAGACTCAGGCCGCTCTAGATCCAGGAGAACTGCTTCCACAGATTCTTCACTGGGCATCATGTCATCATCATCTTTGTCCCTCTCTGAGGACCATGTAGAGAGCAGCAGAGACTTGTACAATGTCATTTGGAGGTGGAGTGGCGATGGTTTGGATAACCGAAACGAACAGGGCAGGTCCGACAGCATCGAAGGCTTCTCCTGTGAACGAGATCTCAACGGGTGCTATTGAAATAAGGCTAGGCAGTGTACAGATAGATAGATTTCATGCATAATTCCTGTAAGTTTTTATCATGTTAATGTCCAGTCACATTTACTGTTGCTCAGTGAAATTTACCATTACTTTGGATTTGTAACAGTAAAATGTAAGTTATGTCATTATATCATTGCTTATTTTGATGTCAGTGCTGTTTCTAATAGTTTTTTCTTCATTTCAGAAAAACCCACAGAATGTAGGAAGAGGAAAGGAATCCGTTCAGGCTACGGACGGCTATGAAGAGTCCTTTCCGCTGCTGTTGCTACAGTAGTGCTGTGGATGTTGTGGAGCCTTTTGTCCCTGAGCCAGAGCCTGATCCTGAGCCATCGTCACCGGAGCTCCAGATCACTCCGATAATGGTAAATCACCAGTCATTATTTCTCCAACATTATAAACCAACACCAACAGTATTGTCATCTTGTTTTCCACAACAACAAAAAATAAGGCTTAAAGGATTAGTTCACTTTAAAATGAAAATGACGCCATGATTTACTCACCCTCAAGCCATCCTAGGAATATATGACTTTCTTCTTTCTGATGAACACAATAGAAGTTATATTAAATATACTGACGCTTCCAAGCTTTGTAATGGCAGTGAGATTTTCAAATGTGTGTTCATTGTAATGCTCTCTCATTATAGTCATCACCTTCATTTCTATAGTGGTTTATGGCTTCATGGTAATAAACAGGAAAATAACAGAATATCAGCTCTCAAAATCATTCATGAGTTGACTTGTTCATATAATATTTGTATTGGATAGGAAATAACATACTTACTGTCCCTGGTGGAGGGCTTGAGCTCGAGACTTGAGCCGAAGTCTGAAGTCCAACCCCAACCTGACAGAGATCTCAGAGCCTGTCCACATCTGAGCGAGAACATGAGAGACTACTAGACTGGAAAGAAGTCATCAAGCCATAACAGCCACATTTGCTTTGTTGTAAAAGTCAAGACTAGTCATCTTTATTTTATATAGCGTATATATGCATGTATGACGATTATGAATAAATGCTATTTTATTTGAATAAACCTATTTTTGTGCTCCACGAAACAAAACTGTAAATAAAAATCGACATGGTTTCGATCTTCAGTGCATTGTAGAGTCTGTCTAAAACATAACCCTACAATAAATGAGACTAGAGCCTGTGGACAATAATACTAATTTGGTGCATGACACCCCCATTGGTTATGTAGGTTAAAGAATCTATTCTTGTAAGATTTAGGTCAATCTTGAAGCTTATAGGAATAGTTGCCCAAAAACAAATAAAAGTTCCGTCATGAAACTCTAGATGGCGCAGGCTGATAGGTCCTTAATTCAATCTGCTGGTAATCACAGCATTCTCTTTAGGGCACAGCTGATTCAACCTTTAAATACTTTGTTAGCATTGGCTGTAGCTGCAGGGTGCTTTCAGAAAGCCTTCCCCAGCTCCACTTGTATTTACTGAAATGAATACAGTCATGTATATATAAAAGCCTATGGTGAATATAACTACAGTAGATTATATCCTCCTGGGACCCAGGAATAGACTTTTGTCCACTGTAGTGGACATTATATTTTAGTGAATTTCTCTGGCACCATACATGTAACAGTTTTAAGTCTGGATGTCCTGTAAAGAGCACATTCAGAGATTTGGAGGTTTGGAGGTTTCACTATGACAGCAACGACTTTGGTCTTTAAAAATTACTGACATTAATTTAGTGATCAAATTTAGCACTCTTATAGAAATATGATCAGATTTTGTAATCATTGTTTAAATCTGACTAAACTTCAATTAAACAAACTGTCATAAATCAACATCTCAGGAAAATGTTATGGGGTTTCTAATCGAAATATGACTTTCTGTTACAAAACAGGGCATTGATTTCATACATGTCCACTGTATGAAGGCATGTTTAGCCAACATCAGGCATTTTGGGAAACACAAGTGAAAAGGGAAAGAAATTATATATCAATATTCCTACGAAACATTAGATTGTTGCCAATTATTACTCTCATTATTACACTTCTTTTTTCATGACATGTTGCCCTAAGAACACATTCATATGCAAATTAGATACCGTGTATAGATACATTGAAATTAATGAGACTACACATTTATGGTAATTTTTCCTACACATTGCATAAAGTAAAATGAATATCCATGCATTCCGTTATACATTTGATAACATAGTTGAGAATCATCTTTATACAATATTTTTGGTTACAGAAAATCCTTGAAACCTAAAAATTGATTGGTAAAACATTGTTTTTGCCTATACATGTCATTTCAAGTCTTTTTATTTTTTCCTGGTGTCCACTACAGATGACATAGCATAACATATGAATAAAATATTTTTTCAAAAAAATGTTTTCCCCATTTGTTTATTATGCTCTAAACAATGTAATGACAGGAAAAATACTAAATTCAAAACACTTTTTTTCTGGGGCTCAGGAGGAAATTCTAATCCAACTATGTACTGGATTATTAATTTTAATTTCACAAAACACTCCATTCAATTGCAATTCAATTGTGTCCTGTATGCTATGTATAAAGAGCAACAGTGAATTAATATTTATTACATTTTTTAATATCATGTGTGTTACCATGCTGGTGTTCAGTGTTTGTGTGTATTACACTGTGCACCTTCTTTACACCGATCAGGCATAACATTATGACCGGTGAAGTGAATAACACTGATTATCTCATCACGGCACCTGTTAGTGGTGGGATATATTAGGCAGCAAGTGAACATTTTGACCTCAAAGTTGATGTGTTAGAAGCAGGAAAAATGGGCATGTGTAAGGATTTGAGCGAGTTTGACAAGGGCCAGATTGTGATGGCTAGACGACTGGGTCAGAGCATCTCCAAAACTGCAGCTCTTGTGGGGTGTTCCCGGTCTGCAATGGTCAGTATCTATCAAAAGTGCTCCAAGGAAGGAACAGTGATGAACCACTGACATGGTCATGGGCGGCCAAGGCTCATTGATGCACGTGGAGAGCGAAGGCTGGTCCGTGTGGTCCGATCAAACAGACGAGCTACTGTAGCTCAAATTACTCAAGAAGTTAATGCTGGTTCTGATAGAAAGGTGTCAGAATACACAGTGCATTGCAGTTTGTTGCGTATGGGGCTGCATAGCCGCAGACCAGTCAGAGTGCCCATGCTGACCCCTGTCCACCGCCGAAAGAGCCAACAGTGGGCGGGTGCGTAGTGTGTCACTTACCTGAGGAACACATGGCACCAGGATGTACTATGGGAAGAAGGCAAGCCAGCGGAGGCAGTGTGATGCTTTGGGTAATCTTCTGCTGGGAAACCTTGAGTCTTGCCATCGATGTGGATGTTACTTTGACACGTACCACCTACCTAAGCATTGTTGCAGACCAAGTACACCCTTTCATGGAGACGGTTTTCCCTGGTGGCTGTGGCCTCTTCCAGCAGGATAATGCGCCCTGCCACAAAGCAAAAATGGTTCAGGAATAGTTTGAGGAGCACAACAGCGAGTTTGAGGTGTTGACTTGGCCTCCAAATTCCCCAGATCTCAATCCAATCGAGCATCTGTAGGATGTGCTGAACAAACAAGTCCGATCCATGGAGGCCCCACCTCGCAACTTACAGAATTTAAAGGATCTGCTGCTAACATCTTGGTGCCAGATACCACAGCACACCTTCAGGGGTCTAGTGGAGTCCATGCCTCGACGGGTCAGGGCTGTTTTGGCAGCAAAAGGGGGACCAACACAATATTGGGTCATAATGTTATGCCTGATTAGTGCATATTAGTATTAACCTTCTCAGCTTGTGGAAAAGCTCTTGTGATGAGCTTTGATTCCTCATGTGACTCTTATCACTACTGTGTTTGGTGGTTGTCAGTGTATTGCAAAGGTAGGCCTACAAAACAGAAATTTGTAGTTTGTTAAATTAACATTATATCAGTTAATGAAATACGGTTTCTTACTGTAAATTTTGGTTAAATCTGTGAAACCATTTTTAGGGTACATTTCTGGCAACCACAGAATTTTATTTTTATTTTTATTTTTTTATTATTATTGCAATTTTTTTATGGATTTTTATTTTTTTATTTATTTATTTATTTATTTATTTATTTATTTATTTATTTATTTATTTATTTATTTATTTATTTTATTTTATTATTATTATTATTATTATTATTTTTTTTTTTTTTTTTTTTGATACTTCACCTTTAAATTCAGAGATGCAGGCCTGCAGCTGAAGTACCCGGATAGCAGGAGGAGGAGCTGAGCAGACAGCTCCTCAGCTGAAGTACCCGGATGATTGACAGGAAGAGCTGCGCAGACTTGCAGCAGAAACACAAACACACAGCCGACAGCCAAGAGCGCGGTTGCCTGTTCGTCAGAATTCAAACCACCTTCCCCATCGCATCTGTAAGTGCTGTCTCTTATTTTTAATGCAATATTCATGAAAGAGAATATCCGCTTGTGAAAAACAAAATGAAACGTGCAGCTTGTTGAAATAAAGGCTTGATGCACTTATGATGCTATGCATGTTAGCGCTTGAATGACAGCTTTATGATCTGCTCTATCCGTACCACCGGCTCCTTATGTGATAAATAACACTTCTGTTACAAGTTACACAAATGCGATATGTGCAGTGATGAAAACGGCTTCTATGGAGCTTTATCCCTGCATCTTTATTTGAATATGACAGATGTTTTGATGCACGGATCATGTGTTTATATATAACGTTACGATGATGGACACTGCATTACATAATATCATCTGTTTTCATCCAGCTGCGCAATCTGTTGATCTCTCTTAGTTTATAGGCATAAATATTATGACAGGAAAAGTGAATGGGGATTGAAGTTTGAGCATCATTTGAAATGTCATGTGTCAAAACGTGTCAGAACGATTAGTTATTTTGCGTCACTCAGCGCGAGATATGCATGTTATGCCGAAAATGTTTTGTTTTTAAGTTTAAGTAACTTTCTTTCCGCTCTTAATACAGTGAAATAGATCACTGTTATGCTAGGAAAGCTGCATGTCAATACAGTTGACTGTCATTTCAATGTATTGTACTCAACAAAGGTCACAACCCTTCCTAAAGGTCCAGTTTTGACAGTTTAGTTTTGCTAGCCTACACCTTTCTTCTATTATCTTTAAGTATTATTACATAATAAGGGATAATAAACAGTCAGTTGGTCATTATTATAAAATAAACCTCTTCATGGTGATTCAGCATGATCTTGAACACCATGTCATAATCTTGTATTCGGGGGTGAATGTCGTTTATGCTAAATTAATAACTCTTGAAGGACCAGCACCACATCCCACAAACCCCATGAATTCTTCAAACTGAGGTACACAGTTGTTAACAACTGCTGGTACTTCAAGAGTCACTCTCAACCTGTCTATAAAGCCTATACGAAACCAGTCTTCATGTGTTTTACAACACTTCAGCGTGTGATTCTTATTAAGTGGGGGTCATTTTTTAGGATTCTTTCCCTAACTTAAGCCTCTGAGATCCTGACACCTTGCACTTCTGGAGACTCCAGGTAGGTTGCAGTTCTGGAAAATGGTGGCGCTGGAGACTAAAGGGGCCCTGATGGTTTCACACTTAGTTCTTCATTCTTTTGCAGTTAACGTGTTTTTGTCTGACCCAATGAGCATTTTATTGTGCAATGGTCATGCCTTCACTGCAGTTTCTAGTATTGCATTAGTATTGTATCCTTCTCATGGGCATTTAATAACTTTTTTGGCTCATTTTATCTGTAAAAGAAAACGTGCCTAATAATTCTGCACAACTGAATACAAGGTGTTTTTCATTTACAGCCTTCATGAACAATTATATATCACTTATAAATACAAAATTAATAGTAGTTATTAATGTGGTTTGGAATTGGTAAAATGTGCCTGGACAACAAATATGATCAGAAAATCAACGTGCCTAATAATTCTGCACGTGGTGTAAGTATAGCGGCTAATGCACAATAAATAGTACAACATAACATCACACCAAATGTCACAACCTATTAAAACATTTATTTTGTATTATTATTATAAACATTGTTTCATATAATTTTATATTTTTTTATTTTACCGTGTGTATTTATGAAAATGAGTAACCTATGCTTTGTCAATGTTAAGATTCTTTTTAATATGCCAATAAAAATACTGCCGACTTTCTTCAGGTTATCGCTAAAATTAATATTTGACGGACAAATGTTTATTTTTACGAGACGTCACGTATTTGCGACAAATTGCGAGCTTGCAACGGGAATCTCTTAAGTGCGAACGAGATGTTTAAAGCTTACAGTAGGGCTGCACGATTATGACAAATAATCATAATTGTCGATTATTCCCTTGAAATTGTAATTGCGATTATTAAATACGATTATCACAATTTACACTGAATGATGTTTTGAATGTCTGAAGCAACTGCATGCCATATTTTTATATAAATAAAAAAACAAAAACAAACAAAAAAACAAGCTGAAAACACACTTTCTGAAAAACTTTTATTGCTTTTCTGTAGCATTAATCCTCAAATGTCAACTATACATGGGTTTGGTTTCTTCTTTAAATACATTTTTTTATATTTTAAAATATGCATCCGATAATAGGGATTTTCACATCAGGTAGTTCTAGGAGCTTAGTTATAGGAACTAGGCATCAGGGTGGTTTCTCGAGAGCTAAATGTTCCAACCGCCAGTAGGAACTCTGACGTGACGTAAACCACGCTTATTGTTGTGACATATATTTTGATGGCGCAGAGAACGCCAGAGTCTGAGTAGAGCGCTCACATTCTCCGTCTTGATTAGCTTACGATCTTTTTAACAGTCCCGTCTAATATGTTATTAGGTAGAAGTGTTATACAAAGAAAGTAGACATTATGTGAAAAAGTATTAGCTTTTTCCGTGTGGTCGATGTCCAATGTCACTAGCTGAGCAGAAATACATAATCATGTTTCGCTTGCTCCCCTCAAAGTTGCGTTGGATTGTCTCCTTAGCATAAGGGTTGAGAGGTCCATATATCACTGTTTTCCATGTTAGTTAGTTCATATAGGCTGTGTGCATGGCTTTTTAAAAATGGCGAGTGCTATTTCACGTGCATTCGGCCAGTCAGCGTACATTTTAGTCACTGGTAGTTCCTATTGTGCTGGGTTAGACCCTACTCTGAAATAGTCGTGATTCGCCTCTCACAGCGTAACATGCTCTAAACACACTTCTTAAGCATGCAGAATAATATAAGTGGATTTTTTTTTTTTTGTAATCGCGGCTTTGAACGATTACATAGTCGTAATTGCAATTAGAAATTTGATTATTTGTGCAGCCCTAGCTTACAGGCTTCTGTATGTCGACGGCCCATAGCTTCTAGTATTTCTAACGGTTTGATTTCTCTCAAGGCCCTGTCCCAAATGGCACACCTGTATACACTTTTGGTCTTGTGGACTTAAAATGGCTGCTGCGTCCCATTTGTAATTTTAGGCTTCAGAAGGGTGCTCGCGAGTGCCCCCTTTTGCAGTCGATATGCGTCCTCTGAGTACTTTTTTTTTTTTTTTTTTTTTTTTTTTTTTTTTTTTTTTTTTTTTTCTCGAGCCCACAGTGATGTGAGCTCCGCAGTGTTCTTCTTCCCGTCAGTCAAAGCAGCGATACGTCACGAAAGTGCGGACTCGGAGGAAGGCCGCTAGTGTTTAGGGTGCCATTTGGGACAGGGGGCAAGTCTGCATTCGATGCATCCTCAAGAACACATCCGGGGTACTTTCATGTGTCCTCTGTTCTTGTGTTCTTGAGTATTGGAATTGAACTTCGACTGCTGATGATGACATCATCACGCAAGGACGCAAGACCGCTTAAGAACAAATATTGAGAAACAGCCGAAGAGTCAAGACTACAACTCCCATGATTCCATGCTCGTTCACGGCATCATCAAGATATGCCTTTGTTTTGAATAAGCGACTGAAAATTTACATATTGTGCCTTTAAGAGTTGGAAGCCATGAAGAAAGCTACGAGGAGCATCACAACATTTGAAACTGATTTGAAACAAAGTATTTGAAAAAAATATATATATACCAGACTTAATAGTTTTAATGAGGGAAATAACTTCAATCCCCTGAAGCATTGTGAAGGACATTACCGAAAAAAAATAATGGAGAAATATAAAACTTTTAGGCCTAGATGGATAGATGTGAACCGCACAATCAATCGCACCAGAATTTGTTTTCATCGAACAAAACTTGCTAACTGTGTACACACCCTATCTCTACATCATTCACAGAGCATAATGGGTATGGGCTGGTGTTAAAGTGTTGCACCGTTTACTTCTTGTGATTCTCTGATTGGTGGAGATTTCTTTGCAGAATCATGGGTAATGTAGTTTTTCACCACTGTTGAACTTGTTTATTTAAACAAATAAGTTAAATAATGCATCTAATGGCTTAAAAAAAAAAGCATTTACCATCGAATAATAACCTTGTAGCTCACAGTAGGTCTGTTTTTAAAGGTTTATTACGTTATCGTTACAATCAATTTCCTTATGGAGAAAATTAATGGGATTTTAACTTCTGGATCCCGACTGTTGCGCTCTATTGCTATGACTGATCAATCAGAATCAAGTATTCCATAGAACTGAAGTATAGTTAATTCATTAGTATGTTATTAAGTATACCAGAAATGTATTCTGAAACATTGAGGAAGGACTTTGAGTATCACTTCCCATTTAAACTTTCGGTTTTAAATCAAAATAGAGGATGGAGGTGGATTTCACAAATGGTTTTGAAGAACGCTGTGTGCGTGTCAGACATTTGTGTCTAGCTACTCCAGTCATGCTTGTTATTCAGGCTGAATAAACCTCTCTCTCTCTCTCTCTCTCTCTCTCTCTCTCTCTCTCTCTCTCTCTCTCTCTCTCTCTCTCTCTCTCTCTCTCTCTCTCTCTCTCTCTCTCTCTCTCTCTCTCTCTCTCCTCTCTCTCTCTCTCTCTCTCTCCTCTCTCTCTCTCTCTCTCTCTCTCTCTCTCTCTCTCTCTCATATAGTCACCCCACAGGCTTTAATGTTTTTAAAAGAGCTAATGAGAGAGTGCTGCTGTCTTTGATGATTAATGAATTCTCTCTTAAAAGAAAGCAGATGAATAAACATGCAGCTCACATACCCACATTTCTGCTTGCCGTTACATGACCGATCTTCTGGCTGTGCCCTTTAAAGTGTCAACTATTAACATAACTCCTCCTGATGACATCTTAAAGCAGTCACAAGCCCGAGACGATAGCTATTTATCAGCTGTAACTTGTCACTAAGATACCAAACCAACATGTGTCAAGCAGGTTTACCTGGATGTTGTGGTTTGAATGTGTGTAGGTGGTATCAAACCGCAGGCACAGATCTGATGGTCCCCAGCTCACTGAGTCACTATATGTTGTTAGAAAAGCAAATAAGTGCCTGGGGTCTGCTGTGAGTCAGTCTGCTCTTCTACAGGGCCAAATAACATCAGGTCTTCTACGCAAACAACCAGGTTCCTTATGGCTACAGTTCCCTGCTTTATAATGATTCATAACATAATAAATTGTAACATAATGGTTCTATTGTAAAAGGCAGCGCAAGGCAAGTTTAATTACATAGCACATTTCATACATAATGGTAATTAAAAGTGCTTTACATAAAAAGGATTTAAAATGATCATAAAATATGCAAAAAGTAAAAAATAAAGAAAGCAGCAAATACAACTAAAGCTAGTGAGTGGGATTAGCTTTAGGATACTTGTGTCCATTAGTGTACACTTAAAAAGAGACTCAAATTATGGATGACTCATGCTGAACTATACATAGATTTGTTTTTAATACGTTGCACTTCCTGATTCAGACAATTCCATATCTCATAACTCAAAACAGTGAATTTTCACTAACTTACAATGCGTCCAATATTTGATGGAGTGATTTATTTTAGTGGGAAATGAGCTTTTATTTTTACATATTCAGTATTTATTATAATTTAATTAATTGTATGTTCTTTTGAAAACCTACAAAACCTAATAACATTTTTATATCTTAAATCAATGTTAAGGAGTGACTTAATTTTTTCCAGAGCTGTATAATTTTATATTAATTTATTTCAGTGTTAGCTTCTGTAATGTTACATCAACTTAATGTTAACTTGTAACTTATGTTATTTCAGTTATTTGCCAAGGCAACATTTTTACATCTAATGTTTATTTTTATTTTTATTAATTCAAATTATTTTGGATTTAGCTCAGTTTGTTCACTTAATGCACATTGTTGTTGCACGCAGTGACCTATAAGCATTCATTCATTCATTAATTCGTGTCTGCGGCTCCAGAATCCCCCGGAGCAGATGAAAAAACAAAACAAGCAATTTGCTTTAAGATCTGTAAGATGCTGTATGATATTGCATAAGCTCTGTCATGAGACAGTATAGCAATAAGCATGATGCTTTTTCTTCTATAACAACCCAATGGGGACCATCATGGAAAATCTCCATGGTGGTGAATTATGAATTCACTATTCAGCAATCAATATATAAACAATATATATATATATATATATATATATATATATATATATATATATTATAGAGAGAGAGCGAGAGAGACTATAAAGAGCATTTTCTACATACTAAAGAGACACAGGACGGCAGGTTGGTGCGGATATCTATGTGTTTATGAATGGTGTGGTATTCATTTTGCACAAATTTTTGTTGTTGTTTATGTTTGGTCATGACCCAATTGTTTTCTTTTTTTTTTTGCAAAGCCTGAGTAATTTAAGTGTGTGTTTGTATAAAAGGGTTGAATCCATTCAACAATCTTAAAAGAATGAAGAAAAACTTGATTCATTGATTAATTTATATCATCACTCAGAAATGTTTACAGAAGTATGAATAGTTTAAGATACTATTGCTGAATATTATATTAATTGTTATATGAATGAAACTAATTTATTATAATTTTTCCTTTATTTAGAGAAAAACATGTCTATTTTATATATATATATATATAATGTGTATATATATATATATATGTATGTATGTATGTATGTATGTATGTTTTGATTCATGCACTGCACTGGACTACGAGTCAGTTCTCTTAAAGGCCAGTGAGCTCTTTACCTTTCATGATGGCTCAGGGTTATAAAAGTGTCCCTCTGATTTGTTCTCCAGCGGCTGAGCAGGAGCACCATTGAGTGGCTGAGAGGCCTGCAGGGGTTCGAGTGGCTCTTCATGCTCTCGGTCAGCTGGACCTTATGGACGACGGACAGTGGCAGAGCGATGGCCCAGTGAGGCGGGGAGGACTAACCGACCCCGACCTCCTAAATGACTCCGAGTCCAGCCGCAGCCCAGACGAGAACCAGAACCGACTGGTGGAGGAAGCAGAGGAAGTCGAACAGGGGCCCCGTGGTGGACAGAAGCCCCTCCGACAGGATCATACTAATAATAACGATGATGAAGATTATGACAGCTCTAAGGTGGAGGATGAGGAAGAGGAGGAAGAAGAAGAAGAGGAGGAGGAAGAGGTGGATAGTAACAGTGGCGCATACTCTCCAGAGCTGGATGGACACATCCGAGACTCACCGACACCCAGTCCCAGTCCCACAGGTAACAGACACTGTCAGACAGAGACAACCCACAAACCACAGTTTGAAAAACAACCTGATGTGTGTTTCCCATACAACGACGTAACTCGCTGCTTAGCTACCATAGTACGATCCATCATAATATGTACTAGTCAAGACTTCTATTTCCAGAAACCGTATTGTTGCAAATTTGTAGTTCAACCACATGATGTCACACAGGTGGCGAAGTAATAATTTATTTTAATTAATCCTTTTGAGATCAAATTAATGCCAGATATATGCTATTCATTTCAGACATTGCATCTGAGGACAGGGTTTTTCCTCCAATGAAAATATTTTGTCCCTCCAAAGATTTCCCTCCAAAGGGTGCATATAATAGAAAACAGGTTTTTTTGCAATACACCGATCAGGCATGACATTATGACCTTATCCTAATATTGTGTTGGTCCCCCTTTTGCTGCTAAATCAGCCCTGACCATGGACTCCACTAGACCCCTGAAATTGTGCTGTGATATCTGACACCAAGATGTTAGCAGCAGATCCTTTAAGTTCTGTAAGTTGCGAGGTGGGGCCTCCATGGATCTGACTTGTTTGTTCAGCACATCCCACAGATGCTCGATTGAATTCAGATCTGGGGAATTTGGAGGCCAAGTCAACACCTCAAACTCGTTGTTGTGCTCCTCAAATCATTCCTGAACCATTTTTGCTTTGTGGCAGGGCGCATTATCCTGCTGAAAGAGGCCACAGCCAACAGGGAATACAGTTTCCATGAAAGGGTGTACATGGTCTGCAACAATGCTTAGGGAGGTGGTACGTGTCAAAGTAACATCCAAATGGATGGCAGGAACCCAAGGTTTTCCAGCAGAACATTGCCCAAAGCATCACACTGCCTCCGCCGGCTTGACTTCTTCCCATAGTGCATCCTGGTGCCATGTGTTCCCCAGGTAAGCGATGCACACGCACCCGGCCAGCCACGTGATATAAAAGAAAACGTGATTCATCAGACCAGGCCACCTTCTTCCATTGCTC
This sequence comes from Paracanthobrama guichenoti, assembly GCA_018749465.1. Lineage (NCBI taxonomy): Eukaryota > Metazoa > Chordata > Actinopteri > Cypriniformes > Gobionidae > Paracanthobrama > Paracanthobrama guichenoti. The sequence goes on from CM031959.1 coordinate 29,785,581, forward strand.
CGTGGTCCAGTTCTGATGCTCACGTGCCCACTGTTGGCACTTTCGGCGGTGGACAGGGGTCAGCATGGGCACCCTGACTGGTGTGCAGCTATGCAGCCCCATACGCAACAAACTGTGATGCACTGTGTATTCTGACACCTTTCTATCAGAACCAGCATTAACTTCTTGAGCAATTTGAGATACAGTAGCTCGTCTGTTTGATCGGACCACACGGGCCAGCCTTCGCTCCCCAAATCCTTTTTTTCCTGCTTCTAACACATCAACTTTGAGGTCAAAATGTTCACTTACTGCCTAATATATCCCACCCACTAACAGGTGCCGTGATGAAGAGATAATTAGTGTTATTCACTTCACCGGTCATAATATTATGCCTGATCGGTGTATAATAGCCTATATATTTTTCGTGCTGCTAACTACACATTGCAAAGTTTCTGGATTAACAACCGTATTTAAATGCACGATTGAATCTGATTGGCAGTGATAACCATAGCGATGGATTGAACAAAACAATCTGATACTGTACGTCAAATGATCTGTGCATTAACTTTTAGAGTGTAAATAATAGGCCTGCCACTTTTTCTTTGTAATGTGTAATGAGTAACTTGGTTTTTCATTTTATTACTAACTTTTCAAATCAGTCACTCTGTGACTTTTTACATATACATTTCCAAATTTTGTAAATATAAAATGGTTTTAAGCTATTTTTTTTAAGAACCGTGTGCTGATAGTGATTCCTTTTTATTACATATTATGGGTATAAGTTAATGTTACCAACTGTGTCTGCATTTATTTTGGATTTATTGTCAGTACTGGGCTCGCATTTCACATGGGTAGGGTACTTTGTACTGTGTTCATCTGACACCACCAAGTTTTTGACCCAGGAAAAACCTAATTATCATTTTTCTCAGTTATTTTGCTTTATTTCCAGATTCAGTCCTAGGCTCCTTCTTATGTACTACAGCATGTGCGCACTCTTCAAAAACGGTGCTTTAAATCTCATGACAAAAATGAAAAGAGGTCAATTTAATTAGTATATATTCAAAATTAAAGATAAAGATATAGATTGCACTGAATGTCAGCTTGCTTATTTTGCTCAAGGTGTGGATTTATTAGGTCCACATGTCATACAAACTAGAAACTATGCTTCCAAGCACAGATCGAGAGCTGTCATTCCAGCCACACAACTTTGCAATGCTGTTTGCGACTGACTCACTGACTCGTTGAACTATACTGATAACGTCAGAACTTGCGATCATAGTTGGCTAACAGTGCTTTTTGGACATGCTCCCCTGAACAGCAGCATGTAGCCTTCATTGCCTATGATATCCCATATTAGCATTGATTGAAACCAGGATAAAAAGGTGCCTTCATATTAAAACACTACAACGTGGTATATAATACCCTAATCATTCAGTATAGTGTCATGTGATATGTTAACTAAAACAAAAAACTGGCAACACTTTACAATAAGGTCCCATTAGTTAACATTTTGAAAATATAAAAAGCTAAATTCAAAATGTTAATAAATATTACAGTAGTAAATCAGTAATACTAAAAAAAAACACTGAATCATAAATCTGTAATCAACCCAAAGTGTGAATCCATTCATTTCTGTTTTATGGTATATGCAGATATGCTATCATATTACAGTATTTATTTAGCTTTGCGTAAACTACAGTAAAATACAGTTTGTTCAGAAGTGTCATGGCTAAACAAATGAATAAGCTTTCCATGCTTCGTGTTGACCTGGAAGCGGTCATCCCAAGTTAAATGGTTGTGTTGTTGAGCCATGTATCAGTGCATGTGCGTGAATGTACTTCCACAGTTCTAACACAAATCGCTCGCCTAGGAGTTAGTCTGCGCAGGGTTTTTTCAGTCAAGTGCTCATCTGCTACAATGAGAATTTCTGAAGGAAGAGTTTGTCCTTTGCCAAAGATTGTGTCATTGAATGATTACAACATATTCAAGAGTTCTGAGAATCAGTAGCCAGTCAATGAGACATCCTTGAGTACACCGGTATTTTCCTTCCCCTAAAGTCACATAAAGAAATGATGCTTGGTGACTTTATATGCCAGTCAGATCGATTTTTTTTTTTTTTTTTTTTTTTTCTGTCAAAGTTTGCTAGGATAAATTTGATTATATTCTACTAATCAAAAACTTAAAATTTGTAATTATAAACACTCGTATTCAAAACTTGGTCACACTTGTATACAAAAATACAAATTACTGATAGTGAATGGCCCTTGGACATTAAATTGTTTCTGAGGCACAACCCAGTCGAAACGGTTTCATCCTGAATGATCAGGCTCTGGGTGGAGAAGCGTTTCTATTGTCTCAGAGGTGTCAGGCTCCCTGCGTAATAGTACTAGACTTTTGTTAACATTTTTTAGATATAAAGCGAGTGACTATCCCATTGTTGTCGTGCAACTTTCAGACAGGTTTGAATGGCATGAATAATACAGGCCAACCTCTAGTGAGATATATCTGTTAAACACTGGGTGCAGCCTCTCCATAAAAATTAAAGGGACATTATTTTTGATGCCTGTGTGTTAGATGTACTGTAATGAAAATGCACTTTAGGTCTAAGGGGCCGTTTCTTTACACAACACCGTTTTCAACTAAAAACATAAAATGCATTTTGTTTATGCATTTTGGCCATTTAACAACAGCTTTTTGGGGCCTGAAACGGGTTTCAAAGTGCAAGTTTTTTAAAACAATACTGTTATAGTCTCTGTGTAAAATTCAAAAATATGAATTTATGAACTGTGAAGGCATATGTATGTTCAGTATGTAGGTACGTAGTGTTTCTTTACAAAGTGACATTGCCAACTACTGGCCTGGCATGAATAATACAGCGTATTCAGTCGTTTTCGCAGATCTGTGTGAACAGGGATTATTTTGACAATGGTGTCGCCTGTACACGAAAAATGCAAAGGAAAAACTTTTCTGTTTTTAATACATCGCTGTCGTGTAGACATACCCTTATAAATAACCAATATAAATAATATAAAATAAATTATAAAAGCATTAAATGAAAAATTCAAATTAAAACTTTGCCTTGACAACTAATTGAAACAAGTTTAATTTGAAGCGCTCAAATTAAGAATTTAAATAAAAACAATAAAAAGGAAAAAAAAACTAAAACTGAAATAAAAACAGATTAAACCTAAATAGTAATGTGTGAATATTATTATTAATAATAATAACTAGAATGCACATTTCCTGAAGAAAATGTTAGTGGTGCTTGCAGTGGCAAAACTTGGCACTTGGTTGCTAGGGTGTTTCTAGGTGGTTGCTAGAGTGTTTTGAGTGGTTGCTAGGGAGTTGCTAAGGTGTTCTGGGTGGTTGCTAGGGTGATTCTGCCATTGTAAGTCTATGGGATTTTTTTCGCCCGCTTTTTTGTCCGCTGTGCAAACATCATAGGTCCGATCACTTAGAAAAGACATGGCACACCTCTCCTCAATGAGCCGGTCAATTTGACACCTCATTCATGGGTCTATGACAAACGGTGCAGGACGAACACGCTGAGGTTTTGTTCAGAAGAACAATATTAAGTATACAAGAGAACAATAGCGAGGAAGCACCACTAATATGACATATTGCATAATAAAATGACTAAAAATGGAACTAAAAATGAAAACTGAAAATATAAAAATAAAAGATGATTCACAATATTAATTAAAGCTATAAATAATACTAAAAATGATACTGAACCACATAAATTAAAGTCCAATTGTAATAATTCTGCTAAAATGCCATACAGTTAGTGTTACTTGAGTAAAACCATAGTACATGTTCAGTCAACAGTTGTCATGTTTGTTTTTTCAGTATCAGAGGGGCTTGTCAGCCCTGAAGGGACCCCTCACGGTGATGCTGGTTCACCCCAGGGCTTCGGCCGCCCCCTGTTGGCGTCTCTCCAGGAGCTGGGGGAGCAGGGAGACCACCCTCTTCTGCCACACTGCATCCATCAGGTCTCATACTAATGTTGTACATCTCCTCTCTGGGGGTTTTCACACGGCACTTAACCCAGGTTATTTTCATTCTAAACCTTGGGTAAAGGAAAATTTCACACATGGTAAAAGCAGGGTAAGCACCATTTTTACCTGGTGTTATGAAACCCTGCCCGGAACAGGGTTAGCACTGCTTTTGCGCTGTTAACCCTGCATTGCGGTGTAGTCAGAAATATATGATATGGGACAGGTGAATGCTAGAGCATTTATGTAAACAGGTTGCACGCTGCATTCGCCTAATCAATGACACTGACACCACATATATGCATATAAGGACTTTAACCCAGGGTTTAGGAATGTACAGTGTGAAAGGGCATCTTATGAATACCCAGGATTAATTGTTAACCCCGGGTAAATATAAGCAGTGTGAAATGTGAAGCAAGATAACCCAGGACTCTGTTTACCCGGGGTTTGGAATGACCCAGGGTTAACTATTTCAAGAGTGAAAAGCCCTCATGTGTGTCTCTCTGTTCGAAATTATTAATGAGGTGTTCAATTTAAATGTTGTATAATTTTATTTTATATATATATATATATATATATATATATATATATATATATATATATATATAAAACTAAATAGAAATTGGATGCACTGCTTTTGGTTCCAATACCAAAAGATGGGAAGACTAGGAATGCCTTTTTGCAAAGTCGACAATAAATCTTGAAAACCTGGAAAATTATACATAACCTAGCAACTTAAACCATATATAACAGACTAAATTTCTGTCCTTTAAACCTCGTTTTTGTTTGTTTTGTTGTTCAGTGAGTATTATTGTAGTTAGTGTAATGGCAGGCATCTGTTCACTGCCAGTAGATGGTGCAAACTTCTTGTTACTTCTGTCTAAACAGCCTCACTAATGTGCATGAGCCAGATCATGAGATGCACTTGCCTGGACTGTTCCACATGGTTCATTAATAAGCTAATGTTAGTCTTGATGCTGTTGGCCAGTGCTGATAACATTGACTGATAGCAGAACATGAAGTATCTGATAGGAAGCAGAATAACCAGCACCTTAAATGGTCAAGCTCTATTAAATGTTTATTTGAGCTTGACCTTTTTCAACATGTTTTACAAGAACTAGCTCAGATGTGCAGCTGTATCATCCTGAGGAGAGGTTTATATGAAGCTGCAAGAGGACTCTCGAAACTGCTCACATTCATTCCCCTGTGGATTTGTTCTTATAAGAGATTTTGGGCCAGATTTACTAAACAGGGCAAATTAGTGTGAGAGCGCAATTCCATAAAAAGAGCAGATGGGAGTGGAAAGTTCTGTGCGTAATTTACTGACGACGCACAAATTATTGAACACAGACGCAGCCGGATCATTTCCATAATGACCAACGCAATCTACCAGTTAGTGTCTGGTTTAAGACATGCTTTTTTGGGGCAGTAAATAATGGCACAAACACCAGTAAATTGATTCACGCAAACCTTAGTATATCACCTTCATTTAAACTTCATTTAAATACTCTCCTCCCATAAATGTTGCGTCTGAAAGGGAAACTCCTACATATGCATATGCAATAATGTCAGCCGCAAAGAAAACTGTTCACGCCTTTTCAGCACTAATTTATCACTGCGTGTCTTTAGTAAATCATGACAGTATTTTTTTCAAAAGACGGTTTGCGCTGGTGCAAGCTGTTAGTAAATCTGGCCCTTTAAAGGGAACAAATCATCGATAACTGGATTTTCTTTGTGCTTTTTAACATAAAAACATTTAGTTTACTATGTAGACATACTCTAACATTAAAGGGCGCATAACACACAGTTTTAGCCAATCTCATGTTAATCTTGAGTACCTATGGAATAGAATTGCATCCTTCATATCTCAGAAGAGTCTTTAGTTTTATCATATTTATAAAAGACAGATACGCTGTACCGATTCTTTCCGAAAACAGCCAAACTCGTGAAGGTGTGCGGTGGGCAGAGCTACAGAGTCACACACACAGAGAGGGAGAGAGAGAGAGACATATATATATCATGGCATTGTCCCTGGATAAATGTCGATTTACTATATGTTCGTGTTATTTGCATTATATGCACTTACGCGCCGATTGCCAACAACACATAGACATTTGATGCAGTTTCACTCACCGCCTGCGGTTTCGACTCATGGCCGGGAACAAACACGCACACTTGCAGAACTCCGTTGCTGCTCCAGGAAAACAAACTGCATGCACTGTTTAACACTGGGTTATTTTGGAAGCTGATCAAGGTTATCTTTCCCTCACAACCAGAAACCCACTTCTTTAGTGACATTGTTGATTTTGTGGTCTAAAAACAAAATGACAGCGCTGCCGACGGCTCTCGTAACCTGAATGAAGCTCATTGATGGGCACGCTCTTGCTCTCGCTCTGGTCGACGTGCACACACGCTCATCCGGTAGAAGTACCCATTCAAGCATTTCCGTCCTTTATGAAGTCATACAGGGCCATACTCTGAATTTTTTTTTTTATTCTGAAGGAGTGTATTTGGCACAGAAATACTTTGTTATATGTCCAACTCGTTTTTTTTTTTTAATTTTGGATATGTTTAGCATGAGAATCCAACTCTTTAACAGTGTAAATAAGTCAGAATGTATGAAATGGCATTAGACCTCCCCTTTAACATTAACAACAAATGTTCCCCAGCCCACCCAGATCATTTATTGAAAGCAAGCTGCAAAAGTGAGTCGTTCAGAAATCGTCATATGATCCATAAGCATGTTAACACATGACCTCCCATGTTTAATGGCTGTTCAGGCTGTGAACGGCATTTTAAACTACTTCGATAGAAGAGATTTAAATGTAGTGATTTTCACCCTGCCTGAGGCCATCTTCACTCACAATTGCCTGTTGCTGACTTTACTTTACAAGTAAAGATTTTTACTCAATGGGAACGAGTCTTTGCACCTCACATAGCAATAAAGTACATGCAGGTGTAGTAATAATAAATGCTGTCTGAGTTGAAATGACTTATCAGGTATAAAATGTCTGTCAAGTGCTTATGCGGCATCTGTATAACTATTGGGTAACACCACCTGTCATTAACAATCATTATATAATGCTTACATTTACATTTTACATTTATGCATTTGGCAGATGCTTTTATCCAAAGCGACTTGCATTGTATAGAAGGTACACATTTTTGCTTTTGTCAGTTCTTGCTTTCCCTGGGAATCGAACCCATGACCTTGGCGTTGCTAGCGCCACGCTCTTATTGTTTGAGCTACAGGAAAGCGCAGTGTATATATGATAAGTGATTTCAACGTTTCATCACCATTTGAATGTACTTTAATGACCTGCATTATATAATATAATATAATACAATACAATGTATTGTTGTTATGATTTAGAGTTACTGTAGGGTGTTGCCTAATGATGCTCTTCACTGTGTAATTTAATGCATAATAACTTAAGGCTAAATTCCTTTCTTTACAGATTGCAGAGTCATTTATGCATGAGGACGACTGTATCCTTAATGTTATTGTTTGTTCACATATCTAATAATACAAAGCACTGCATAATGGTGTGTTTGAATTATGGTTTTATTGATGCTTGTTCCATTATAGCTTCTATGTTATACCACATTGCCTTTGTTATTGTAACAGAATCAGGGATGTTTGCAATGTTATGGATATAGGGCTGTTTATTGTATTACTTTTAGTGCATTACTGCAGCCAGTCATTGTCTTGTATGATAGTATTTCACTGCATTCTTTAGGTTCGGTGTTGTAAAGTGCATTGGTGCTTTGGGGATTCCCACTTCCTGTAGATTCTCCTGAACCAGATTATTTTCCAGATGAGAGAGCAGTCCGGTTCATTCAGTTAGAGAGACTCTATCATGAGCGTCTACTGTCCAACCTCGCCGCTCTACAGCAACAGTGGGGTAAGTGGCTTCTGGTTAAGTGTTACTCAGAGGTTCTTCTCCATTGAACACCTTTTAACCTACAATTTCTTTCTGTGATCAGAGAGGAGATGGAGTTCGGTTGGCCGGTGTCAGGACAGTCGAGGAGACAGAGACGGCGACCTGGATGCTGAACACCTGGAGAAACTGAGACACATCTGCAGAACGCACAGGCAGTGAGTGCACGCTACATTAATTCAGCCACACAGATCAGGTCAACTTTATTTGTTTATTTAATTGCGCACTTCAATTAGTTCAGTCACAAAGATCAGGTCAACACTTTTATTTATGTTCTTTGTATTTTATTTGATTGCACACTTCAGTAGTTCAGCCACACATATCAGGGCAAAACTATGTTATTTTATTTTATTTTATTTTATTTATTATTTTATTGCATGCTACATTAGTTCAGTCACACATATCAGGGCAACACTATTTTATTTTATTCTATTTATTTATTTTATTGCATGCTACATTAGTTCAGTCACACATATCAGGGCAACACTATTTTATTTTATTCTATTTATTTATTTTATTGCATGCTACATTAGTTCAGTCACACATATCAGGGCAACACTTATTTTATTTTATTTTATTTTATTTATTTATTATTTTATTGCATGCTACATTAGTTCAGTCACACAGATAGGGTCAACTTTATTTTTGTATTTATTGATATTTTTTACTATTATTTTTGTATTTATTTTTTATTGCACACTTCAGTAGTTTAGCCACACATATCAGGGCAACACCCATTTTATTTTATTTTATTTTATTTTATTTTTTTATTTTTTTATTGCATGCTACATTAGTTCAGTCACACAGATAGGGTCAACTTTCTTTTGTATTTATTTATATTTTTTACTATTATTTATGTTTTTTTTTGTTTTTTTATTGCACACTTCAGTAGTTTAGGTACACAGTTCAGGTCAACACTATTTATTTTATTTCACGCTACATTAGTTCAGTCATACAGATCAGGAGCCGTATTCACAAAACATCTTAAGGCTAAAAGTAGCTCCTAACTTGCCGATTTAGGAGAAACTCTTAAAAATAATTGGTGTGTCAGTCCTAATTTTAGGACTCCTACATTTTTGCTCTAAGATCTAAAAATCAGCTCCTAAACCTGTGAAAAGTTAGGGTTAGTCAAGAGGACTTCTAAGTCACTAAGACCAAATCACAAACAATCCTAATGGTTGTTGCAGACCTTTCTCCACTTTCTCTCTTCCACTTCGGTTCCTGTCTACTCTTTGTCCTATCATAACAAAAAGGTAAAGCTGCCAAAAAAGAAATAATATTTAATAAATAATTAAATACAAAAAAAAAAAAAAAAAAAAATAATGTCTGATTACCTGTGGCAGTTGTTTCAGGAGTTCACTCTTAGAAATGATCGAATGGAGTAAAAGAGTAAATAAGCCTATTTGCCATGCTGTCCGAGGAGATCGAGTGCTCTGAGCTCGGAATTTAGCCCAAACCCAGAGAACTCCCCCCTATCCTCGGCTGGGCCGAGAGTGAGGGGTCGGGGTGGCGGAGGGATGCAGAAAACGGTCGTAGATGAGTCTGCTGTAGAGCTGATTAACTTAGTGCACTGCTCCTCCCGAGCTTTGTTTATCATTTGTCACTTGAATTCTGAAATCTCACGAGATGCAGACGTGTAAGAGGCTGACAATTAGCTGAACATATACTTGTTTAATTAGTGACACATAAAAAATGTTAAATCTTTATTTGAATATGGCAATATTGTTATTTTAAAATCTTTGTTTGAATATGGCAACATTCTTGATTTAAAACCTTTATTTGAATATGGCAACATGATATTTCTATGATTAAATCGGAGACAGAGACCCCTCCCCTATCAGCCAATCACTGTGGGCATAGCTAGTAAGCGTGCTGACATCATCTATAGCAATAAGGTCAACCCCGCCCTTACTCTTAGCTTAAGGCTTCTCTCCATTCCTTAGTAAAAGTTGGTCTCAGCAGCTTTGTGAATAGGTTTTAAGAGAAAAATCTTAACTAAGAACTTTTACTGCCATTTAGGAGAACTCATAAGATAACATGGTAAGATAAAATGTTTTTGGGAACACTGCCCAAACATTATTTTGCTGCATTACTTCAGTCACACGGATCCAGTCAACATCATTTTTATTTTATTTGTATTTGTTTGTTTATTGCACACTCATATAGCTTAACTATACAGATCAGGGCCCGTATTCTTAAAGCTTTTAAGAATCCTCTCAGAAAGCTCCGATCTAAGAGCAACTCTGAGCGAGGAAAATACAAAACTTAGTCAGGAGGCGGGGCTGACCCCGTTGCTACATATGACACAGTCTTTTGAAGACTGTGATTGGTTGGTTGTCCAGGAAGGAAAAAAAAAGAGCGCTTTTAAGTATAATAATAATAATAATAATAATTATAATAAAATAATTTGTTACATTTTATATAGCACTTTTCTGGGTAATCAAAGTGCTTTACATGGAAGGGGGGAATCTCCTCAACCACCACCAATGTGCAGTATCCATCTGGATGATGTGACAGCAGCCATATAGAGTCTATATAAACCTTCACTTTGAAATTACAGGTGTCATTTTTCCTGTTTTACCGTACTCTCTCTGGCACTCTGGCATTTCTGCGCTTTGTTGGAGATATTAGCGTGTCTCTAATAAGATCGGTCACAAACATGATCCCTGCACGATCTAATGTGTAGTGTTATTAATTATACTTATTAATTCACTCATGCATTGTGCGCAAAACATTTCTTTTCCCTCTTCACGTTTTATCCATTTTCTCCGCTGCTAAAGAAACTCTTAAGACTCTTAAAAGTCTTTGTCCGTACTCTTTACAATTTTGGACCTTAAGACCTCTTTTAAGGATTAAGATGCTTTCTGAATTACTTTCTTCTTTACTAGGATTTTTTGTCTTAAATTTTTAGAGGAAACGCCCACCTTTCTAAGAATTTTCTTAGAATTTTGTCATTAGGAGCTACTCTTTGCATTGAGATTTTTCATGAATACTAAGCTAAACACCGTTTTATTGTATTTTTTTATTTTATTAATTTGAGCTCTAAATTGCTTTGTTAGAAATGATTTTAATCCCTAAAAGTTTTCTTTATAATCTGTACTCCCTTAGATCAGTTGTCCCATGGAGCTTGAGCTCTATAAAAATATGTTAGCAGTGCTGTAAATGGAGTACAAGTAAATGTTTAACCTTTCGAGCCACTACACAATTTAAATACGGGGTAAAAACTGTGTCTTTCTGTCCTGTTCATTTGGGCCAGCCACTTTCACCGGCAGCCGCACCTGAGCTTCTCTCTTTCCCCTCCTAAATTTAGCCAGTCTGTTTCTCGTTTCTGCACTCTAGCTGTAATGGTTTAAACATATGGCCCGTTGCTGTGCTTTCAGCAATTTGAGACAAGTGCTAGAGTTTCAGTATGGGAAATGTGCCGTGCTAATATTAGATTCCCGCTGAGCGGACCGACCTTAGATTTGCGTCCCCTTTTATGCATGTTGTCCCACTACGAGAGAGATGGAGCGGAAAAAAAAATAAGGATACTACAGGTCCTTAAGGTGATTTTGACTGACACTTCACTGTTTCTCATCTTTTTTCAGACCTGCACGGAGCATTGAGAAGGTAAGACAGCCTGTTTGATGCTTCTGTTTGGGACTCCATATGGATATGTATGTAACCGTAATGGAGAAGAATCCATGTTTAAAGAACAGCGGGTCAAAGTCAGTGTTGTCTGTGTGTGTTCATAGTGTGAGGTGTCCAAAGTGCAAAAGAACAGTGTGATCAGAGAAACACTGGGAGGAGAGCAAAACCTGAACACGCAAGTGCTTTCATGCAGCTCAGGTGAGTTTATTTCGCCAATGAGATCACATAAAATAGACCATGAACTACAGGGGGAAAAACAAACACATCATCTTGGACTTTAGCAATTGCTTTATCAAATTAACATTCCCCACCATCTGAGCAATTACCATAATTTGATGTTTTTCTTTGAAAACAGAATATTCAGCATGAAATAATGTAGGGCAATACTAACATATCAGGATTTGATTGGATGAAAACATGTTAAACTGTGATATTACTGATAAAAATAGTTTTTTTATCATCCAGAGGTGGAGAAAGTTATAGTATTTTAATAAATGTTTATGAAAATGAATTTGCTCTGAATTGTGGCAAATAAATATAGAAAATAAGAAAGTAAAAAGGGTAATAGGGTAAATAAAATGTATTTATTAATTTAATTTTATATTTTAATATTATTGGTTAACACATTCTACCATATGTTTAGTAAATTAGGCTTTACAGATTCCTCCTCAAGAAACAAATACATTTAAATTAAATAAAAAATGTAATTAAATAAAACAAATAAATTGTTTCAGAGATGGAGAAAGTAGCAACATTTTTAATAAATTTTTGTGAAAATACATTTTCACTGAATTGTGGCAAATAAAACAACTTAATATTTATTAAGAAATTAAACCAATTTTAAAAATTAATTACATTATTTACCTAATTTATTTAATTAATTTCATATTTTAATATTAGTAGTTATCACCCAGACTTTACAGGTTGGAGAAACAAATTGATTTTAATTTAAATAAATTAAAATAAGTACTATTAAACAACCTTTTTTACACCTAGTAAACACCTAGTCTACCGTACATTTAGACCTTACCAATTCCTTTCAAGAAACATTCTTTCATCATCTATGGACAGGACAAACCCCATGTCCCCTTCTTCAAGTATACACACACACACACACACACACACACACACAAGTTAAAGTTCCCTCCAGATCATGCCTTATTGATGAGACCTCTCTTTCTCACTAGCTCTCGCAGCTGATGTGGTGCTGGGCTATGTTACCTGAACACTGTGTTACTCGCATTGAGTTCCATGACCCGGTTTCACTTTTACACGCCAGGCATGGCAGCACCACACACACATTTTCTCACTCTTTCAGCACCCTCTGGCCGGCCACCTGTTCTGGGGTCTGTTGAGCGCACTTTCTTCTTGGCCGGGACTCCAGCAGCAGGTGCATCTCTTCCTGCGACTTTACCCTCCGAGATGCATGAGTTCGAGATTGATTGCATTCCCTTGGCCTGCTCATTCATGCAGAATTCTAGTCCAAAAGTTCATCCTAATATCATGCCCCCTGTTGTTAGACGTCACTGTGCATTTGAGATTGTCTGATGTGTTTCAGTTCATCAGCAAATCTTTCAAAGAAAAAAAAAAAACTTTTTGCAAATGTGGCTTTGGTAGGGATGCACAGAGAATTATAATTTTTTTGGCCAATTCAGATTATGTAATAATTATTTTTATGTTATAGCCAGTAATTGATACAATAGCCAATACTATAAATCCGTGCTATTTTGTCTGTTAAAAATATATATAAAATGCATTAAAACAGACAAATCTGGAGTATACATGCTACAGGTTAATTTGGTCAAGGAATGAAAATATCAATTCTAAAGATTTTCCAGGCTGGAAAAGTCAGAAATTATATATATAAATATATATATATATATATATATATATATATATATATATATATATATATAATTATATATATATATATATATATATATATATATATATATATATATAAAAATATAAATTAATTAATTTAATAATTTCAATTACATCTGTTTAAAAAATATAAAAATTTATAAAAATGCTAAAATATAATTTTAAAATAATTGCTAGAAAATTTATATAATTTTTTTATTTTTTTTTATCAGGTTTAGTAAAGTCAATATTGTTACCAATCGGACTGAGTGGCAGAAGAGCTGCTGCATGACTTTTAATAGGGAAACTGCAAAAATGCGAGTAAAACAAACGATTATCAGTTTAAACTCCTTATAGTGTTCCTTACAACTTAACAAAGATCCAGTGATCCATGGATATTGACATGCAGCCAGGATTCGTGTTTCCTGATATTTATATGTGCCTGATTTCAACGCCTGGGAAATGTATAAGGCAAATTTGCCTGTGAACGCTTTATATACATACAATGTAGGTAGGTCCAAATCCGGGTGATCACTTATATCAATGTTATATATATTTCGTCTACCCCTACAACTTGTATAGTTTTTGTCAGTGTTTATTTAAAAACATCCAATCATGCAAAATATAAGATGGTAAACGTTTAACAGATGGGTTGTCAATTAAATATATAACAATACAATATATAAGGTATGATTTTTACCCTAGAATTCAACACAAAATGATAACTGCAAATCCATGTTTCGCTGCCTGGAGTCCAGTTGTTTCTGTGAATTGCAGCGATCCATTTGCTTCTCTTTTCTCTAGCTTTCGGCAGTCTAAAAATATACCTCAGATTTCTTGTCAGATCTATTTGTAAGCTTTGATCTCAAAGCTCTTACCCGTTTTAGGTGTGTTTTTTGCATTCAGACCCTATATTCTAGTCCTCGTGCCTCCCCACACTGCACAGTTTGTATGTCTCTCATATCTAACACACCTGATTCAGATCATCAGCTTGTTAGACGAGAGCTTCATGAACTCAGGTGCATCCCGATTGACTGGGAAAGGACTGACTTCAATATAAACCTCAAGCATAGCATATGAAGGGGAAAGGAAATATATCTTTAGAGTGACACTTGAGTGCATCTGTTTCGTGTAAAAATGAGTCCTAAACTGTAGGAAGACAGCAGGCAAAATGAGCAGTTGACTGTGTCAGGCCCGGTGCTAGTCGTCATGTGTCTTTCTCTGAGCTCTGACTGCAGCGAGCTGTCATCACTTAGATCCTGTCTCTGAGCAGCACAGCGTCTGGCATGTGTTTATGATCACGGAGGGAGCGGAGAACAGTCAACAGTGGAGTCCTGCATTATTGATCAGCAGGGCTTCAGGCAATAGGGCCTTGATGCATCGATAGTGGATTGATCGTGTGCCATTGATCTGTTCTGTTGTACACAAGGGCCTGATGGTTGAATGACCATGTGGCCGTTCAACTCAAGGAAATCAGACATAGTGCAGGCAGGTGGGGGTGAGGGAGATAGGGCATGTTCAGTTCGGAACAGCATGCCAACATAATAATCATGTTATTTTATTTTCCAGCATTTATCAGGGTTGGGCAAAATTCAAAATGTAAGAATTGGCACCCTGTTAATTCACAGATTTTAAAATTCACCATTTCATGGAAGAGAGAAAGTTTATAAAATAAATGTATGGGTGAACTGTTCCTTTTGGACATTTATATTTATACAGACTGGAAATGTATTTAAATTATTACACAGATAGATAGATAGATAGATAGATAGATAGATAGATAGATAGATAGATAGATAGATAGATAGATAGATAGATAGATAGATAGATAGATAGATAGATAGATAGATAGATAGATAGATAGATAGATAGATAGATTGGTGTTACATGAACCATAATCTCTCTCTTAATCTAAAACAGGGAAGGTTATGGAGGATCAGAGTACATTTGAGGTACAGGAAGTCATCCATCCTGATGATTGTAGCAGCACTGCCCCACAATCCCACCAGAGCGAACAGCAGCATGACCCCTCCCCCTCTTCGGACACGCCCTCTTCCTTCTCCTCAGCTGTGACGGACGGCTCCTCCTCTTCAGCCTGTGAGGATGCAGGAGCAGAAGAAGAGAGCATAAGTGTGGCAGCTTGCCACAGGGATGCCGCACCAGAGCCCGAGTCTCCAATGGACGCTGCTCAACAAGGCAACATGGAGGCCAAGCAGCCTCAGGTGGACACTATCAGCCCAGGAGTGTTGATGGAGGGCACGGGGGACACTGTGGATACGGGGCAGGATGTGGTGGAGGCCGTACCACATGCTAAACAGGAAGATGGAGGGGAAATAGAAGAGGCTCTAAAGCTGGAGGAAGGAGGAGAAGATCATGAACCTCAGGGGCAGGAAATTCCTGAAAATACACCAGAGTTGGAGCTAGAGGAGAATGGGAATGGGGTGGAGTCGCTGGATATTATGAATGTGTCCATGCTGGATGACATGGCCAAGCGCATACAGGTGGAAGAGGTGAGTAACAGATTTTTCAGTCAGTTTTAGTTTTTTGTCAACTTTAGTTTTGTGCTTGGCATGGCTTTGTTTTGAGAATTAGAATGATTTCTAATCAGATTAATTTTAAATCCTTCTAATTAGGCATTTTTCTAAGCTTTTACTGACTCTTCTATTGGAAATGTTTAATATTCTGCATATATTATGAATGGTATGCAAATTTGGCAGAGATTTAAAGTTCATCAAATACAAAAATCAATCTACAAATGGCTTGCTTTCTTACAATTGACTGCATAGTAAGTTGGGAGAAGAGAAAGTGTATTACATTTGGAAAAATTCCACCCATCACCTTTTAAAGTGTTTCTTGAAACCATTTTCTTTAAGATTTAGAAGCTGCTAGCATCACTATGATGTCTATAGCATCCAGTGATGTCAGAATGATGTCATCATCTTACATAGGACACCGTCATCACCTCTATAACTGCATTGTAGTCATTGACTCAAAGGAATATTCCAGGTTCAGTAAACAATACAATCATTTTGTTTTCTGAGACAGAAACCTTGCTATGTAATAATAATATAATACTTATTTCAACCCCTGTAAATTGTGCATGATAAGAATAGAAAGGGAACCCTCTTCATATCGATTTCCAACTATAACAGTAGTCCCAATGCTAAAAGGACGATTTTGCAGGTAATAATATATCAAAATAACTTCTTTTTACACTAAAGAATTAAAATAAGACTCTCTCTTTTAAACCCTCAAACTAAGGGAATCAAGATTACTATAATATAATTAAATATATAAAGTAATATAATTGTGTTTTTTTGTTTTTGTTTTATTGAACATAAAATAATCATATTAATAATTAGTGCTGTCAAATTGATAAATCGCATCCAAAATAAAAGTTTGTGTTTACATAATATATGTGTGTGTACTGTGTATATATATACACACACGCGCACACACACAAACACACACACACACACGCACATGCATGTAGATATTTAAGAATTTTTTTAAATTTGTGTTTATATTTATAAAAAAAAACATTCCCTATATATATATATATATATATATATACACACACACACACAAAACCTTTAAATTAGATGTGATTAATCAATTTGATAGCACTGTTAATAATAGATCAATATAAATATATAAAATAAACATATTTATATAAACATATTTATTTATATTTTTTTTTTTAACAAACTGAGGGAGCCAAAATGATTGACTGTGATAATCGACAGCATGTCACTATAGAGCTTAAAGGGATAGTTCTTTCTTCATTTGCTCACCACCATGCTGTTCAAATCGTATTCATTTTCTTTACCAAACAGTTTTGGTAACCATTAACTTCCATTTATGGACAAAATAAAACTGAGACTCTTTTATGTTCCAAAGAATTATAATCAGAAATAATGACAGAATTTTATGAACTAACCTAGAGCTCAACTCATCTGTGGTATAAAAGCATGATATGTTCATGATTATTTTATGTCCCTTGTTTTATTTCCTTGGTGTACTTTGCTTTTTTTTAAGCTCAGCGTGTTGTGTATGATCTCAGCTCCCTGGCTTAGTAATTACCTCTTTCTTGTAAGTTAACTTGCTGTGGTGAGAAGGCGTCTGATAAGAACATGCATAATAGATATCGGAATCTTAGCAGTGATTTTAGAGAGTTGGATGACCTGAAGGGTGACCTTTCCCCTGAATGCCAGAGCTGAATGATTGTAACAGGCAGCCGGGTGTGATGTCATAATGACACTTCCACCCTCAATGAGACAATCAACAATGGAATCTGGACCACTGATCTCTGCCAGCACAATACAGGCTTTCATGAACCTGTGTCTTAAACGCCTTTGTGCTGTGTGCCCAAACATGTCATGTGCCGTTTCTTTGAGGGGCGAATCTTGATTTTGGAATAGTGTTTAGTCTGGCCTCTCAAAAATACAGTAAAAAGAGTTTTTGTCTTTAGTGACACATGATCCTTCAGAAATCATTCTAATATGATGATTTGCTGCTCAAGAAAGATATATTATTATTATTATTATTATTATTATTATTATTATTATTATTATTATTATTATTATCAATGTTGAAAACATATGTGCTGCTTCATATTTTGATCGAGTACAACACCCCCAAAGCTTTACAGTCCCATTGCTCATCCTGGGTCAACATTTCATTCAGTAATATTAGGCAGTTTTGATTTATATCAACCCTCTACGCACACCTTGGCAATAGAATCGCCATTGGCTAGTACATTTTTAGTTTAGTCGTCAGACTGTTGATACTTTATTAGTTATATATATATATATATATATATATAATAATATATATAAATTATAAAAATATATATATATAAATATTAAAAAATATATAAATTAATATAAATATAAATTCCACCAAATTTATCAGTATCTTTGTAAAATGGCACAGCTTTTTAAATATCTGAACGTACACTCTTAATATCAGTCAATCAAGCATTAAGCATTAGACTATGTTATGAAATTATGATAATCAAGCACTATTTAATGATAGAACTTTAGTAATTAGAACTAAAACTGCTGGTAACCATGTATGAATGCATATTTATAATTTAACTGAACTTTCGACTGGTGGTGGTGCTTAAGATATTGTTGGTCATTTCAGTGTTTCTGTAAAAAATAGATAATAATAATTACATTATATTATTAAAAGATGATGATAATAATACTACTACTAATTGTACTACTAATAACAATATACAACGCACTAAGGATTGATGAGCTGCTGGGTTCATGAATATTAATCACGTTGACAGCATTCGCTCAAACTGATTTGGTTAAATCAAAACAGGGACAGGCAATGCCAATGCCGTTTGCACATTAGTCCCGCCCACTACTGGAAAAAAAACAGGATATCTTCAGCTTGTTCTTAAAAGCTGAATAATTATAAATGAAAATACAAAAAAGAATATTGTTAACAGGTAGCGTGTCGATTTTGCGTGGTATGTAAGACTCTTGCGCTGTGTGCGTGTGTGAGAAACACGCTCCGCAAAGCGACGGTGAGTTGTGCGCCTCCACACTAACGTTAGAGTTTTACGGTACGTCAGATGAGCTGATGTGAAATCGTATAAGTTAGATCACTTGATGAGATGGAAACTCTCAAGTGCTCAGTCAGAGTGTTCAGCGAGTTAAAATATATCTATGCCACAGCAGATTATAACTTATTCTTTTTAGCCTCTAACACACACACTGGCGAGTAAAATCTAAGCATTTATTAGCCAGTTGGCTAATGATAGATACTATTTAGTCGCCTAGAGTGAAATATAATCACATATGCGAGTGATTTACTCTCATTGTAGAGGGTTGTATATGCTGTTTGTTGTTAGTGAATGCTTATGCTATTGCTTGTTTCTGCTTCTTCTTCTCATGTGTTTTTATCAGGATATTCAGTACTCTCTCAGAAGATGTCATTGCACCCTCTAGCCTATAACAGTGAAAATCCAGAAATTTCCATCAATGGCAGGGAAAGAGTTAAAGGGCCAAAAATTTTCTGTAAAATGAAAAGTTCACCCCAAAAAAACTAATAATTCTAGCATAATTGACTCTCCCTCATGTCATTCGAAACCTGTATGACTTTCTTCTGCGAAACACAAAAGAAGATGTTGGTGTCCCAATGACACTTTTCATAATATCTTCTTCTGTGTGCCAGAAATGGATGTTGCATAAAAGTTGTGACTCAACAATGGCCGTGTTTATCAGGTGAATTTTGACCTTCACCCTCCACCGTCAATTGTCAGGTTTTTCGGGGTAGTTAAAATGGTTTGACTTTTGAACATATATGTCCCTTTTCTTGGAAAGGTCAAAAACATGGTGTGAGGGCAAACCCAATGGTGCTCAGTAGGACCTAATCTTGATGCTTTTTAACCAGACAGAACTTACTGACCTGGAAAACTAAGTCAAAGCGCGTTTGGAGTATAACATGCCGTATTCAAATAAAACATTATTTATTGGTTTATTTGTAGGCTCGATGCGCCAGGATACACGCAGCAATGCCAGAGTGGGATAAGCGGTCTTCTCCCTAGCACAATTGGGATCTGTTAAGAAATTCATGCATATTGTATTGCAGAATCACATTAATTAGGGAGCACCTTGCAAAACAACTAGCAGACGTACATGCGCTATCATTCAAAAGTTTGGGGTCTGTGGGTCTGTGGAAGTCTCTTATGCTCACCAAGGCTGCACTTATTTGATTTAAAAACAGTAATATTGTGAAATATTATTAAAAAATATATATTTTTGTAATGTATTATACACTCTAAAAAATGCTGGGTTTAAAACAACCCGATAGCTGGGTTAGTCCATTTTTAACCCAGCATTTTTTAGAGTGTAAAAAGTAATTCATGTGATCAAAGCTGGATTTCCAGCATCATTCCTCCAGTCTTCAGTGTCACATGATCCTTCAGAAATCATTCTGATATGATGGTTTGCTGCTCAAGCAGTTGAAAACAGTTTCTTAATGGAATTAATTTTTATGGAAAACATTTATGCATTTATATTTTTTTTTCAGATTTTTGGAAACATTAAATGAAAATGACAACACTTACACTTAATTAATTCATTAAATTTAACTTAATTTAATTAATCCTTGCAGAATAAAATAATTAATGAAAATAAAAAAACCTACTGACCCCACTATCAGTGCTAGTATCTACAGAGACGGGTGACTTATGAATGTTCATATAAATTATTAAAAAAAGTTTATTAATGTTATGTAAACAAAATTGCTAAAATTGAGCAAACTCTTTGTTTGTACACGATATTTAAAGGCACAATATGTAAGATTTTTGTATTAAAATATCCCAAAACCACTAGAGCAGTGTTATATATTTTGTTGACTTGTGTACTTGCATTTATTCCAGATGTTTCCAAGAATGTTTAAATCCAGAGAAATAAGAAATGTTTTAACCAGGATGCGGAACGTGCGTCGCCTATCAATGATATCATACCCGTGTTACCCTCTGGTATTATTTTGTAGAAACCTTGGAAACACCCAAGAATCTTTTAATATATTATGTGTTTTATTAGACAGGTGAGCAACTGTTTGGATAAACATATCATTGTTATATAGCTCAGCACAGTTAGTCTTATTGTTTAAATCTGGTTTTCTTGATTTACCGTGAGTACCGTGTTTTACCATGCCTAATATCGATCTAGCTCACTGCAGTGTGCAACAAGTGTCTCATAGTAGCCGCAGAGCAAACAGCACTGCTTTACTCCACATACGCATGACGGGAAAAAGCGGATCGGCCGTCTGCAGCATAATAAAAGCTATAATATCAAGCTACGCCTTTGTTTTGAATAAGCGACCTGGAAATGCCAAATATTAGCAGATTAGCACCGATATCACTGTACCACTAGTTAAATAGATGATTTAGGGGACCAGTCGGTCAATGGAGTGAAATCAGATGTTTGTTTGTTCCATCTTGCGCTTCAATGTATATCTGTTCAATCACTAATTAATGACACAGCATCCTGGAAGTGGATTTATTCTGAAGGTCTACTGCTGAGTCGATGTTATTTAGCTGTGTACAGATTGTCTTCCAGGTCTAATCAGTGATAGTCATATGGCCTTGTGTGGCTAATAATGCTGAATGACCTTAGAGAGAGAGAGAGCAAACATTACCCGACTGATTTATGTCCACACTCAAGCGTGATGTTTTTCTGTATAAGAGGGCCATCAGAGTACATTTGAGGAGTTGAAAGTGATTTTTAATTTGCGATGATAAGCTTGTGTTATTTTTGGCCTGTTATGTTGATCGCTCGCTGTTAATGTCCCACTTTATTGGCTCACCACAATGTGAAGTGTTTATTTACTCAAGTGATTAATTCATCTGTTTGTTGTAATTCACCTATTAATTTGTCACACTGCTTATGCGCTTTTTTGCCGTATAAAAATATTTGTTTTATGAAAGCTTAAAAACAAAACCGAGTTTGATGCAGTAGTAAAGTGGACTGTTTGGCTGTTGTTGTCTTTTAGGAACACATGTAATTCTGTCCCTAAAATATTATACATAGGTGATTTGACACACACTCTACTTCACGTACCTAATAACATCCTTAACCAGGGTAAAAAAAAAAAACCCACCTCGTTTACTAATTTTGGACATTTTTATACAGCGTTTAGTGGGCAGTTACAGTGAGCGAGGTCTGTTTTTCTGCTTTTAAACCCTTTGTGGAATTGAGTCATTTAATGGGCGCCTCACTGAAAATCATTGGCTTTAGTCTCAATTGACAAATGAAATGGCTGTTGTGGAGCAAAACTAGAGAACTGCAATTGCAGTGCTTGAAACATTTGTTTTCATTGAGACGGATCTTGCCAAATATGGAGTCAACAATGAATAATGAGTCGAAACCAAGGTTTTTTTGGTGAAAAAGAATCCTGAGTTACACGTTTTAAAATTATTCCTCTCAATTAAATTAACTTTAAAGTGAT
This sequence comes from Paracanthobrama guichenoti, assembly GCA_018749465.1. Taxonomy (NCBI): domain Eukaryota; kingdom Metazoa; phylum Chordata; class Actinopteri; order Cypriniformes; family Gobionidae; genus Paracanthobrama; species Paracanthobrama guichenoti. The sequence continues at coordinate 29,807,965 of CM031959.1, forward strand.
TTTTCTAGCCTTTATTATTTAAGTTTAGTGCAATAATGCTGTTATACATCTCTGACTTTTATTTTTGTTTTCATTTTAGACCGTTTTCATTACGTTTTTGCCATTTTGTTATATGCTTTTGTCAGTTGTTGTTTTTTTATGTTTCTGTTTAGCTTTAATTAATTTTTATTTCACTTTTAATCATTTTAGTAGTTCAACTTGCACTTTTCTTTGTTAGTTGCCAAGACATTATTTTTTTAATTTTTAAATTTTTAATTTTGGTTTAAGTTAACAATAACAACACTGCCATGCATCCACACTCGTGCAAATAACATTCTAATTTATTCATGGTATTAGTCATAGTTTTAGTCATTTTAGTACTTCAACTTTTCTAATACTTTATATACAACACTGCTATGTAGCCCCACACACTCATACCATTAATATTTAAATATAGTCATGGTATTCAGTATTGATTGGCCAGAGGGCAGCACCTCAGAATGTCCACTCATTCTCAGTGCTCATTGGTCTTTAGTAGTTTGACCTCTCCATGACCTTTTCCATTCCTCAATGGCTGGTGATGTAACATAACTGACTTCTCTTTCCTGGCCATCTCCAATACTTTCATTCTTACATGTACATAATTTATGAGGTGGGGTAAACTCAATTTAGATGAAGTGCTCTCTTTTAAATTTTGATTAACATAAAAATAAAATAAAAATATTTATATTATACTATAATTATAAATGTTCTAGACTAAATATATTTATTTTAGTATTTATATACAATTTAGGGAACAAAAAAATAATTACTCTACAAAATGTTTTGAATTTTTATACATTTAATGTAAATCCCAATATAAATGTCTTGTTAAATCTGACACGATTAGATAACATGTTATATTTTACATACTACACCATCCAGGCAGTCAAAGACCAGAAACCAGCTTATTGTTTACATACAAAAGCAATAAATTCCATTAAGTTTTTGTATCTAAATCTTGCATCTTTTAGCACACTTTATTTTATATTTTAAGCTGATGTATGTCACTCAGCTCATAGTGACATCTAGTGGTTAAAGTATGCACAGCTTTTCTTAATTTTTGTGGGAAATTAAATGAGATCCTTCCTCGTTCCGAGCCTTTGAGCACAGTAATCTTTCTCAATAACCTGTCTTCTGTGCTTCAGATCACTCCAGCTGCTGGGCTTGTGTCTATCTTAAAGAGAAGAGTCTCTCTGGAAGGAGTCAACACTTCTACCCCTGCTGCCTCTAAACCCGTCTCTAAAAGGAAGGTCCGCTTCCGAGAACCTGACGAAGGCCTGGACCACGGTAAGAACCAGTATTGTTTTTTAAAAACTCATCTCATTTTTGCAGTATTCACATTGATCATGTTCTGATTCTATCTGATTTGCTCATACCCGATATGTAGATGAGGTGGGCGGAGACTCCTGGCTGCTCCTCCTCTTGTTGTGCTTGGCTACCGTGGTGATCAGTGTGGGCGGGACTGCGCTCTACTGCACCTTCGGTGACGCCCAATCCAGTGTGTGCACAGACTTTTCCCATAACATGGACTTCTACATCGGACGGGTGCAGAGGGGAATGGACGAGCTCAAACACTGGCTGTCCCCGAGCTCATAGCAGGACGATGAAGGGCAGTATGAGTCATTTTCTGCCCCCGTTTCTTCTTCTCGGTAGCCTCCGTGATCTTTGATGCTGAGAAATCCTCATAAATAGGCCTTTGCTGAGTCACGCCGACACAGAAGAAGCCCAGAGCCCGTCTGTCAGGTCCTAAAGGGGACGCCCGGTCCCTGGAAGACACAGGAAACCACTTTGGCCAGTTTTTGACTCAAGTAGCCCACTGTTTACTGCCATCAACTGAACCTCATATGAAGAGACTTCTTTTTTAAAGTCTTAAATCTCAAATCTTAATATTTAGTTGTGTTTTATTCATTCAAAAAGTTGAATGACCATCATGGTACTGAAGATATAATAATGGAGCCTGGACGTAGCATTCTCCTGTGGTGGGCTTGGATGGTCTTGTGGAAAAATGTTTATAGGGACATGAAAGCAATACATGTATATTGAGGAATTATAGATATAGATACTGTACATAGATAGAGTCAGCAAGGAGGCAAATCCAGTTACTACAGTTGCCCATTAATTATTATAGAAAAGAGAATTTTCTGATAGATTTGATAATTAACACATTTTAATTATTTAATTAATATTGATTATTAATAATCAATAGATTTTCTTAAATTCAGTGTGATACTTGAAACTAGCAGCGTCAAACACAAACCCTCAGACTGAATTTACTTTGCATATATATCTTTTCATTTGATTACTAATTTGCTTGAATTCACACTTCTTTTATTCAGTTAGACAGTGGAGGAAAAAAATCTTAGATTATTTCAAATCTTTTTTTAATATCTTAAATATTTGAATTCCACACATAAACTTTCTGAATTCTTTTTCTTTTTAAAGTCAACATGAAATGAAAGTTGTGTGAGCCATACTGTGATGTATATCAGGGTTGCCAGGTTTGCATAACAAAACCCGCCCAATCACGTTTAGGGCAGGTTCTACGGTAAAAATCGAGTTCCAGGGGATCGCTTCAACCCGCAGACTGACAAAACCCCAGCGGAAATGGTGTAAAAGTATCCCAATTCCGTGGGAAAACCACAGACTTGGCAACACTGATGCATATCCAAGTAAATCTGCTTCTTGAACAAGAAAAAAAATGTCTATTGGTCGATCCCATATGAGTGACAGGTTGCCCCGCCCTCTCGCCAGTAAACGCATCATCAGAGACAAGAAGAGATGTCACAGAAAGAGGGAGGGGAAGTTATTTTGATTAAAGATTATGAGGACACATGAATTTTAAAAATCGTGATGTGCACTGATAAATCATTTATAATAAATACTGCAAAATTCAATAAAAAAAAAAAAAACAAACAAACGAGAATTGTCAAATTTGGTATAGTAAATAGCCAAATCTATTAAATATTTCATTTCCCCATAGAAATGAATTGCTAACTATGGTAACTAGGATTTGTTTTGCCTCCAGTATATGACTATTATTTACCTACGGAAAGTTTTTAATGATGAAATTGGTACTAGAACGAGAATGTCTTATGATTTTAATATCATTTACTCAGGCATGTCTATTGTTAATAATCTTATTGTAATCATGGTGTTCAAATGCTATTTTTTTTTTTTATTATAACATGACCTCCTGTGTTAAATAAGTCACTTTTATTCGTATTTGGTTATTGTCATAAGTGCATCCTGTGTTTATTCTACCGAATCTGTGTCTTGAACTTTTTTACGTTTTCTTTTGAGGCATAGTCTTACTATGGTAAAGTCTGCAGTAAATGAAGTTAAATCAATGTGTAGATTCAACACATAGTTGTCAGTTTGTTGTGCTTTGCTCAAGTGCATGAAAGCACTTGGCGGGAACTGTAAAAGTTTATTTTGTGTTCTGTTGTTCTTTTTTATTTGTGTGTTGTCTGGCTGGTTCAGATGACCGTTGAATGTCTTTATTGTGTGAGTTTTCAGTATTTATTTAATGCAAAACAAAGTCTTTTAGAATCACACGTTCTGGTGCATGCACTCTTTTACTGTCTGTACAGAGACCATTTGAAACCTATATTTGTTTTTCCTAATTTTGATTATGTGTATATGTGACGATTGCTGTATTTCTTAATTGTATGGTTCAAATCTGTTTAGTTATTGTCTCGAGAGAAAATTTTAAAGGAAAATGCAATGAGATGTCTTCGACCAAAAATACCTGTTGAATAAATCTTATTGTTGGGACTGAAGTGTCTTTTGCATTATTTGAATGAAGTTAAAAAAAAATTTAAAGTTATGCATTATAAATTCAAATTGCCATGGATAAATTAAAAAATCAAGATTCAAATGAAAAGAAACATTTCTTAATACACATTCCTGGTCTTTACTGTGCACTATTCATGAGTGCACATTATTCCAAAATAAATACATTTTCAGAATATTTTGCTGAAATGTAATAACTTGCTCCAAGTTCCAATTCATGATCAATAAAATTACAATTTTCTCATTGAATATCCTAGGAAAATGAGTCACACTGCAGAAGAAAATGAGTTTGTTAATAGTATTTTATTAAGCTGACTAAATTATCTGCATCACAAAGTCTGCATGTAATTTATGTAAAAACAATACAAAAATAGTAGATAATTTAGACATATTGCTTGTGTATTAATTATATTAATTTAATATTCCATTCATATAACTATGTAAGCAACATAAAATATTCAAAAACGCGTTAATAAGTAAAAATAATAAATCGTTATGAGCACATTTAACAAAACAAACATTATACAGTAATCCTAAGAATCGTCTTATTCCAAAACCCGTTCCGCCCACAAACCGAGTAGACCAATCAGAAACGAGGAGATGTGACGTATTGCACGGTTGTGTTCTAGAAGTTTGCATGCGTATAATCGACGCAATTCATATTTGTTCACTACAAAGTATCTTTGCTTGATAATGCGTGTTTTTTTTGTTTTTTTTATCGTGGTCACAACACTTTATGTATAATTATTAAACGCAATCTCTCCTGGGTATCCATCTTCCTCCCTCATTTTATCGATTATTTCCGAAGGTGCGCATACAGAGCTGCGCATTGATGATCCTCTTCAATGAACTTCGTGTTGAAGGCGTCATCCCGCGCGCTACGGAAGTAGCTCCAGTCAGTCGCTCAACTGTCAGGTGTTCCTCCCGCTGATCCCACACTGTCTCTTCCAGTATCACTCCGGACCATCAGCAGCTCGGCAGCGCTATGGCAGCGTTCAGCACCTCATCAGGCAGACCCTACCACATCATCATCTTCGGCGCTTCGGGTTTCACGGGACAGTTTGTGGTGGAGGAGGTGGCCCGCAACGCATCCGAGGGTCCCAAGGGGAGTTTGAAATGGGCCGTAGCCGGCAGGAACAGAACCAAGCTGGAGAAAGTTGTAGAGCAGGCCGCCGGAGTTCTCGGTGTGTGAAGCCGCCTCTGTTTTTTTAGTTAATTTAGTGAACTGATAAAACTGTTCAAAACGTTTGAACCCTAGAAAACCTCATGATAACCACAGTCAAAATAATAATTAAAAATAAACCTGAAATTAACTAATATAAATCAGCGTTGGGTGTAAGTAGTTACTAAGTAATTAGTTACTGTAATTTTAATTCTTTTTCTGTAATTTAATTACAGTTATTTCTGATGTAACTGAACTAAATACTGTGTACAGACTGTAGAACATCAACATTTGAAGTCTAAGTCCTTCTCACATTTGTAATACTTTGGTCAGTTAATAAGAATAATTGATGTAGTTTTATATTATTTATTTGAATGAATTAAAAGAGTTTATCCCTGAATCTCTTAACTAGTCGAGGCTGATATAGGATTTAGAAAGTAATAGGTCGTAATACTTTTTGGAGAGAGTAAGTTGTACAGTAATCTAATTACACTATTGAAGATGTAATTAATTTTTAGAGTAACTTGCCAAACAAACACTGAATTTATTTTATATATTTATATATATATATATATATATATATATATATATATATATATATATATATATATATATATATATATATATATAATAATAATAATAATAATTAAATAAATAAATAAATAGTATATAAATAATACTAGAATAACACTGACACTGTTTCTTAACTGAAGAGCTGTAAAACATTTCTATTAGCAAATTCTTGTTTTTAACTCCAGAGATGTTTACTCATGTTTTGCATCTTTTAAAAGTGTACAGGGTTGTTGAACAGATTGAGTTAGCGAATATCTG